>JANRMT010062789.1:41879696-41913262 GCA_026402145.1 Polypterus bichir lapradei | reverse complement strand
ATTCTATCTTCCACATTTTCTCATTGTAATGTTTCATTTACTGTTTCTTATAGTGGGATATCATATATATTGGAAATTAATTAAGAATTTTATAGGTATTAAGTATATATTAAGTATATTATATATATTTCGGCCCTCTAAAACCATTCTAATTTCTCAAATGGCCCCTTTGGAAAAATAATTGCCCATCCCTGCCCTAGATCAAAGGTTCACAACCTTGGGGGGTATGAGATGGCATTTCAGGGAATGCGACAAAGAGGAAGAGATGCCATGTTTAGACCTTATTGTGGTGCAATTGGTGCCTTGCCATGTGCAATCATTTGTAGGTCATTTATTAGTTAGTGCCCCTGTTCTATGCTATGAAAAGATTCAAGCATTGCACGTGCAATTGTCACCTGTGAATGAGCTGCAGAAATGCGTGTTCTTGTGGGTTCCTTGATGTGGACAAAGAATTCATAAAGCCTTTTTTTATGAGGATGGTGTTTGGACCTTGCAATGATCTGTAGAGCAGAGTGGGGTCTAGTACTGATTTCTGTGCAAGCCCTGATCATGAAACTTTACTGAATTTTGGGGTTTAATTGACATTTTTGCAAGGGGGGGATAAAAGGGTGTCTGAATTGGATGCAACACCTGCTGCTTACATTCAACCCACCTCTCCTGCTGGTGGTCCTAGCAGTAGCTCCACAATTTTAACTGTGCAGCACATCTGTTTTTGAACTGCAGCACAAGTGTTATTGGGGGGACAAAGCTTGTTGACTGTGTGTCACTGCTTAGTGGTGCAAAAGACCCCAGTTATTTCACAATGGTCTCCAAAGACCCAAACCCCATGTTCGTTGACCATGTGACATTTCCTCATAGTGCTTGATGGTTTATGAGTTACCCTAACCTCTGGATTGTCAGTTGAGTATCTAAGCTTCACAGGGGAGACATTTACAAGATTATTGAGATTTATAAAGGTCAATTGCTCAATTTATATTTAAATTTATGCACTGTCTTAAAAGCTTATTTTTTTAGTTAAATTTGTTCCCCTGCGGTACTGTGTGTGGCTCATTTTTGGTTCAAAAATTAGAGATTTGACTTATTCATCTTCAAATGTGATACTATTTTACTTTGATTTATCATACTAACATAAATCAAACATTTTCTACGGGTGCAGGGCATAGAAAAGGCTGGGAACCACTGCACTAGATGGGTCTCACTCTTCACCAATTACCATGCACCTAGTTACAGGGACAGCCCAGTAAGTTTTTTGTTTCTTCTGTTAATTTCTTCCTTTCACTTCCCAGATTTCAGCCTCCATATGAGTCTTTCTCATCTCTACATGAATGGGCATTATGTATACACACTACACACTCACACTTTCACTTGTACATCATCACATCTCCTCTATAATTGTACTTGTTTGAAGTTTTTCTTTTTAACTTAAGCTATTAATGTTAGTTGTATGTGATGTTATGTTCTGTTATAAGCAGTTCCAAATGTTTCTTTCAGCTGCTCCCATTAGGGGTTGCCACAGCGGATTATCTTCTTCCATATCTTTCTGTCCTCTGCATCTTTTTCTGTTACACCCATCACCTGCATGTCCTCTCTCACCACATCCATAAACCTTCTCTTAGGCCTTCCTCTTTTCCTCTTTCCTGGAAGCTCTATCCTTAACATCCTTATCCCAATATACTCAGCATCTCTCCTCTGCACATAAGCAGCTCCAAATATACTATGTCAAATTCCTGTACATTAAGTACTTGCGAATAAAAGGGATTTTGATTCACATTATCTTAAATGTAATTTTTATATTCACAATTTGTAGTGTCGGTCCTCCCTGTGTGGAGTTTGCATAATCTCCCCGTGTCTGCATGGGTTTCCTCCGAGTACTCCGGTTTCCTCCCACAGTCCAAAGACATGCAGGTTAAGTGCATTGGTGATTCTAAATTGTCCTTAGTGTGTGCTTGGTGTGTGGGTGTGTGTGTGCGCGCCCTGCGGTGGGCTGGCGCCCTGCCTAGGGATTGTTTCCTGCCTTGCGCCCTGTGTTGGCTGGAATTGGCTCCAGCAGACCCCCGTGACTCTGTAGTTGGGATATAGCAGGTTGGATAATGAATGGATGGATGGATATGTAGTGTCTCACATGTGCAAATAGGAGACAGCTAAAGAGCCTGAGTAATAGTGATTCCATGCCTGACCAGGGGGCAGCGAGGTACACTAATTGTCTGTCTCAATCCCGTACAGACCAGCGCCTCTGATGATGTCACTTCCGGTTTTCTGTTGCCTCTGATGATATCACTTCCGGTTCTGGCACTGCCGAAGGTATCACTTCCGGTCCAGATGGTGTCACTTCCGGTTCTGGCCCTGATGACGTCATTTCCTTCACTGGCCTTTAAAGCTGCCATCTTAATTCAACAGTTCAGTTCAACTGTGGACTCCGATCTGTAAAGATCTGTTTGTTATTTTCAAACCATCTGCAGCCAGGATAAAATATATGGGTGGCTGCCCCAAACCTTTATGATGTCTCTGAGTAATACTTGTGACAGTAGTAAAAGAGAAAATATTGCAGTGGGTCTGAAATTTTGAATTTATGTTTTCAAGACATTTGCATGGTTCAGCCATACCTGAACACAATTTGACCACTCATGGTTTGATATCAGTGTGTATTTCTGTGTCTGTTTGCATGTTGCATGCATAACACAGTACAACAGCTTTAATGAGAGCAGGCAATTCAACCCAACAAAGCTTAACAATCCCATTTACTTAACTTTGCCAAAATAACACAAAAAAAAGTCAAATTTGGCAAATCCCTAAAGTCCTACTCTTTGATCATACACATTTGGTAATTTCTAGAGATTTTAATATCACACTGACATGGACTTTAGATCTTGGAATTTCAAATCATTTCTGTATATTTTTTAATGTATCATTACTTGTGCCTAGAATTGAAAAAACGTTAAAAGACTTTTTTTAATTCAGTGGCTGCTTCGTGCTTCACTGGTATTCTTACCAGTTAACCTGTGAGTAGTACCAGTCCAGACATAGCCACTGATATAAATATTAAGGTGGAAAATTTGAATTGTAAACTGAGAGGGGCAGCTAACAAAGTAGCCTCAGAAAAACATTTCATGATATTATCCACTGCAATTTTACCTTGGAAAACTCCAACAGTTTGCAAGTTTAATGCCAAAAAGCTGAAACAAAATGGAGGAAGAAAACATTAATTTTGCATTATGAAATTGTTAATGATAGTATGGCTGAATAACAAATAGAGGCTAAACTCATAAATGAAAATTCACGTAATCCAAGAGTATTATTTTCTACTATCGATTGTCTTAACTCAGCTTCTGCAACAGAATTCATTTTAGAGACATCAAAAACCAATAGTGATGCCTTTGCTGTATATTTTAAAGAAAAACTAAATAATATAATAAGTAATATAATGCAAACAGTAAAAATAAATCTTGCAGAACTACAATATTTGTATTGCAGTTGTACACCTTTGTTTTAATAAATTTATCTGAACTGCAGAAAATAATTTCTCAGCTTATGTCACACACTTGTGTGCTTGATCTGATTCCAACAAAGTTCTTCCAAGAAGTCTCAGAGGTATTAATTTACATTGTACTGTATATTGTTAACTGCTCCTTAGATGCTGGTATTTCTAAAGCTTCTTTAAAGACTATCTTATCATGATACTGTATACAAATCTATTGGAGTGCCCATTTCCTCCTCCATTTTACCTGCTGGCCTAACTAATGCACTTAGTACCTGGCAGTAAACAGAAATGTGAATGAGGAAGTGAAAGGAAACAAAGATGTGGCAGTCCGCACCATATAACCCGATACAGTTAGATGTTCAGTCTCTCAGGCAGCACTGTTGGCATCTTTTCCTCCTTTGCACTGCATGTGTCCCTCAGTCATGTTGGTGGTGGAAGACTCCTATCCAATTCATCGACTGACCTTACTTCCTTGTCCCTGGGCGCTTGTGGCCCAGTACCAGTCGCTTTTCCAAGTTGCCTGAGGTGGTGCACTGCCTTTTCCCTGGGGTGCATAAAAATTACATTCTTCCTGTCTTGAAAAGGTGACTAGCTTCACCTTTCTAAGCTCACAAGGTTAAATTATGCTCTTGACATCAGCAGCAGAACAAGCTATAGTGAGCTGGTGTAACTTTTCACTCAGAAGCAGGGGTCTCTGTAGAGAAACATGCCTTTATAACCATAATGGTTTCTTATCTCTTCTCAGCACACCAACAAGCCACATTCCACATGGCAGTTTTCATGAAACTCTGGACTTACAATGCCATTTAGCCTTTGACAGCTTTTACTTAAAACAATTATCAGAATATTCAGGCAATTCTTATCCTAATACACAAACAAATATAAGTAATGTACATTTTGCTTATAACATTGCAGGCTCTTTTAATATAGAAAAGAAAAAGTGACTTTGTAAAAGCCCTTACGATACTGTTTTAAATCACTTCAAGTAAATTCTGCTTCTTCCAGAAAAGCTGCTTCCTCCTACAAGCTCTGACAAGGTGGCTCAATGACAACAAGCTGAGTCTGAGCATTGTAAAGACAAAATGAATCACTATTTACACTAGTAGACACAGAATGAATCATGCAGCCAACATTAATAGAGCAACAATTATTGGCTGCTTATCCATTTTTATCAGACTTCCCCTTGCACTCCTTCGTAATATGATGACCCTCTTGGCCCCATAACTTGTGACTTGAACTTTGCAAAACTGATTTTTGTGCAGCTCATTGATTTCCCTGGCCAGTCTCATTTTTGTTTATCATTTGTTCATTACGTTTGCATACACGTAACCATGGTAATTCTAAATTTATACTGATATTTCGTTTTGTATTAAAAAATTTTTCAGATGTGTAAAACGTCCCATGCTTGTATTCTTTGTCTGAATTTTCTTTGTCAGTCTTGACATTGATTTTGAAAGAAGAGAAAATAAATATATGACAAGTTGCTTTTATCCTTCTTTTGTACCCTGATGTTGATATTTGCACAGCTGAATGAAGGGAAAAAACTAAAGGAAGGAAATGAAATTAGAGCCATAATCCCAAAAGGCAAAAACAAAGAGCTGCACATTGACAGGCAAAAACAAGTGAATAAGACCTATTTAAACAGATATTAGAAATGATAAACTGCATAGAAATGACAGGATTTTAAAACATGTCAACTATAAACTGAAACACCCTGATTTGAAAAGGAAATGTGGTATCTGCTTATTTGAGATAAGTTCATTCTAGTTTGGATAACCTTTCTTTAAGGTAAAGCTGGTTGATTTCTAAAAGTAAACTTCCATATGTAAATGAAAAAGGTCTGACCATTGGCTCCCATTCTTCCTAGCAGTTTTCATGTTGTATGTGTTAATGTCTTGGCTTCTAAGGATAATCTAACGTGACAGTGATTATGTTTCAGTTTTGCTGCCGTTGTTGACACATTTTTCTTATTTTTCTTCCACCTGTTGATCTAAACAGTTCACGTTGGTTACTGACCTGTTAAATGTTTATTTTCTGCTTCAAATTTCTTTGCTGGAGCTCTGCTATTAGTAACAGGTTTGCGGTCACTGGAACATCTTTTGCAGACTGCAGCTAATTTATCTCATTATTATAACCTGCTGCAGCAAAAAAAAATATCTACTTCTCTTGCTCTTTTCCAAAGCAGCCATACCACTTGCACTTCAGAACTGGTGATCCGCCTGAAGCTAATCATGTTTGGGCCCCTCCAGTACTTGGGTGGGAGACCATCTAGGAAAAGCTTTGGTTCCTGCTGGAAGAGGTGTTGGTGAGGCCAGCAGGGGCTGCTTACCCTGTGGTCTGAATGTGGATCCCAATGCCCCAATTCTGTGATGGGGACACTGTGTTGTAAATATGGACATAAAACCGAGGTCCTGACTCTCTGTCGTCATAAAAGATCCCTGGACATCCTTCCTAAAGAGCAGGGTGTATCCCAATGTCCTAACTAAACTGCTCACCTCAGCCTCATCATTCCAGGCCACTAATCATCCCCTGTATCTAACTGGTTAACTATCTCTCTCACCACCTCACCATCTAATAGCTAATGTGTGGTGAACTTACTTGTTTAAAAATGGCTGCCATTGCATCATCCACATTATGGTGAATGAAGTTGCTTCCCACTCACTGTATAAAGTATTGAAACAAGCAATATATGCATGTAAAGAATTATGTATTACTAGCCAACCCGCGGCGTACCATACGCCACATAATCAGGCCGGTTTTTTAATGATTTTTAAGCACAGGGAGAAAATTAACATTTGAAAAATCGGTAATGTAATAAATCAGCAAGAAAAGCAACATTGTAACAATAAACGGAACGAACCAACACACAATCGTCCGTGACTGAATTTCTCATTCAGTATGCACTGCCTGCTCATGTGCCCACCTCCAACTCGGCACTTGAGTCGTTGTCGTCTTTGCACAGTCCAGATGCACCTGTGACTCACGTAGACTTTTCATTGCTCTGTGTGGTTGTGACTGCTTTTTTCTATATAATCCACCAAGACACCCGACCACGGTAGTAGCGAGGTGGGGTTCGTTGTTCCTTTCGCATGGTTTTTCATGGTGGATGCGGTCGGGTGTCAAAACCAAAAAGAATAATGAAAAGTCAACGTGGCTCAGACATGCATGTGGACTCCTAGCACAGATGAAAGGGACTAACTGGGTGGTCGGTGAGTTTTTGCGTCCGGGCACATGGGCAGGCAGTGTGAATGCCTAGAGAGCGAGGGTAGACGCGGGCCAGTGAAAAAGGAGTGTTGGTGGGAAGGGAAACGTCTTTCGTGTTCCTGCAGGAGCATCTAAGAAGACGCATGTTTGTCGTGGATGCGAATTGCTGTATGTAGCGTGTAAAACAGTTTGCTATGGTGCACGCCACGGCGCATACAGCGATTCACATCCGCGACAAATATCATTCTTCTTAGATGGTGCTGTCGCGTCCACCCACGCTCTCGAAGCATACACACTGCCTGGTCATGTGCCCACTCGCAAGAACAACCAACAGAGACCCGCCCACCAATTGTAAGACCATGGGACACCCCTCGCAAACTGTTCTACACACCGCATACAGAGATTCACATCTGCGACAAACAAACTGTTTTACACACTGCATACAACGATTCACATCCGCGACATGATTTTTCCTAGATGTTCCTGTCACGTCCACCCTCGCACTCGAAGCATACACACTGCCTGGTCATGTGCCCGGTCGCAAGAGCAACTGACAGAGACCCGCCCACCAACTGTAAGACCATGGGAAACCCCTCGGAAACTGTTTTACACGCTGCATACAGCAATTCACATCCGCGACAAACAAACTGTTTTACACGCCGCATACAGCGATTTACATCTGTGACAAACATGCCTGTTCTTAGATAGTCCTGCCGCGTCCACCCTCGTTCTCGAAGCATACACACCGCCTGGTCATGTGCCCGCTCGCAAGAGAAACTCACGGAGACCCGCCCACCAGCTGCCTGTGTGTGTGCCTCTGTCTCTCTCTGGCGCTGCCTGTGTGTGTGCGCGGCTTTCTCTCGCGCTGCCTCTGTGTGAACCAGTCAGGCACAGACAAGGTCAGCTGCTGAGAGAGCATCTCGACTGTTGCAGGGCCTGCATTGGTGAAGCAGGTGAGACGGTAATGAAACAGAAGCACAGGGCTTATTGGTTTTTAAAGACTGCTTCCTTCATTGTGTTTTAACCTCAGTTTTAAAGGATTGTTTTAAGGATCCCATAGGATACCCCTCGCAAACTGTTTTACACGCTGCATATAGCGATTCACTTCTGCGAGAAACATGCATCTATGAACAGTCAACGTGGCTCAGAGGTGCATGTGGACTCTACGATAGACGAACATGAATGAAGCCGTTTTTCCTGTGTCATTGCATCCAAATTGGTGGGCGTGGTTTTGCGAGTTGTCGTCGTATCCAATAGTCTTAGAGTTGGTGGGCGTGGCTCCTTCCTGCATGCGCCATGGGCGTCTTACTTGTCGGCGGCTTAGTGAATCCACGCCCCTTCCGGTGTGCTTTCCATGGGAGTCTTGCCTTTCCATGGGTGTCTTGCCTTAGTGAATTATATATATAGATTATCTCATTGTGTTTATGTGTTAATGTCAATGGTAAGTTCACATAGGTATTTGCTTGACTACAATAAAATGTTAGCTTTGCCTAGCTATGTACATAACGGAAGGTTATGTTTTGTCCCTAAAACTAACCTGATCAATATGCCCGATTGCAATTTTTTGCCACTGATTAACAGCAAAAATCACAACATCAAATGGGACAGCAAAGATCCCTGCATTCTTCTAAATCAATTAAAACCCACAAAATGATTGATTTTATAAGTTCCTTTGCCCTAAATAAACTATGCTGTGAAAAGCAGTCCCCAGAAGTCAAGGTCAAGGTCAAGAAAAGCCCCTAGAATTTAAACTTAATTTAGTCATGTGAATTCAATATAAATGACAAACATGTCAGGAAGAAAAAAATAAGGAAAGCAAAATAAAGTAAGCCACTGAAAGTCCTCAAGTAATGTTTTATTAATCCTGATACCTGCTGGCGCTGCTGATTGCTTGGTAGGTGAAAAGGTGACACTAATATTAAAGTCTTTTCAGAGTTGGGCATCTAGTAAGTCACCGCTGCACATCTTTTATTTATAATTAAGTTTCTCTTTATCTGTCTTTAGCACTTTCCACATATCTCCTTGAAAGATGAAGAATATTGGAAGAATTTTGGAAGACTGTCCAACATCTGAGTCATCAGCATTTGACATCCCTCGTCTGGCACCATCCATAAATGTCAAAACTTTACTCACTTTATTCAGATTCTGACTTCAATTCACTGTTATTATACCTCATATCTCTCTATTATATAAAAAAAATCTTGGGACGAGACAAGACTTTTCAGCCTGGGATGAGACGTAACTATTTCAGAGAGATACCCGCAAGAGATTTAACCATGCCCGGGGCCGGAAACAAATGACAAAGAGTAGATGACAAAGTAGAACGTTGTAAAGAATTCAAAAAAATTGGTGCAATACAATGCAGAGCAGGTGTTAGAGATAATGAAAGTACTAAAATTCGAAAGTATCAAAAAATGATAGTAAAGATTGCAAACGGAAATTATTACTCAATGAAATAACAGAACAGTGAAAAGAGATTGAATATATTGTTTGGATTTAAACTTTAAGTCGACAACTTGTAGATCATTTAATTCATGTTGCCATGAGGGAAAAGTTGTGTTTCTTCCCAATGAAGAGGCTTATCCACGAGAATTAAAAGATTTGTTGTTTGGTTAAAGTGAATTCTACATATGCAAGTGGCAGAGACGTGAAGTGGCTGGTGCGTAGCACAGGCCGGGGTTGTTGGTGAGCGAACCAAGCATGGGGCAAAGCCCACTAGTTACAATAAAGGAAATGAACTGGTAAGTGACTTTCCTCCATGACTGTGTAGTTTCAGAAAGCTGAAAGACCTAAATGCTCCTACAGTTCCTTTCATTGAGAGCAGTTTCAAGTCCTACTGCATCCTTTTTTTCCATTTGTATGAACAGACACAAAATAAAGCCATGTCGTCTTGTGTTTTCTTTATTTCGTCCCCTCCTGACATCACCTATTTATCCTTAGGACACCTCTAGGCCAGGTTGGACACCATGCTGTGTTAAGTCATGGGATGTGCTTTCATATACTGAGCCAGACCTGAATAAACAAAACTACATGTGGAGGGATATACTAACAATTTTGACTGCCTTTGTGGCCTTTTTTGAATTGCAGTTAATATATGATTCTTTCTGCTGTCCTGCACTATTTTTCCTCATTCTGTCTTGAGGGAATGAAAACATCCTGCAAATTACCTTTAAAATAACTCTTCACTTTCAAATGTGACCTATGCCCCTTGGGGAGCAAGTGACAAAACTCTTTTACTTGCTTTAGTAATTGTACAGTGTAGTCACTGGCCAGTCTTTCTGACTTGGTTTCATCCCCATACAGTATCTCCTTGAACAATTCCCCAGAGTTCTAAAACTCAACAGTTTCACCTTCAGTATACATTTTTTGTCACAGTTAAACTGTGCTGCATTCTGAGCTCAAGCTGTTACAGGAATGACTGAGGGGGTCAAGGAACAAAAAAGGAAACAAACAGTAATCATTCACCTCCCTGGCAATTAACTCTGCATTTTAATTGAGTAATGCAGATATTTCGAGGTAAGGTAGTTATACTCACTGAATAAAGGTGCAAACATCAGAGCAACAGAGAACAAGATAAACAAGCAAGTAAGAATGAGACGTTCTACTACTCCATAAATATACCTGTGACTAGACTAAGACAAATATTAGTATCCTAAACTCTTTTTCAGCACAACAGCAGCAATCCTGTACGAGAGAAGCCAGTCAGATCCAAAATATTTCATGAACAGGTCCATTTTCAAAAGATACATAAACACAAATAAATTGGGCGCAGTATGAATAGGTGAAGAGAGATCATTCCACAGCTTTGAAATAAATTTGGAGAAACATTCTCCAGTCTTGGCACATCTAGCAACTGGAGGAATAGTCAGTGGACAAGCAGAGGTGGAACGTATACTTCTTGAAGGGACATATGGAGAGACCAAAGATTGGAGATATTGAGGAGCAGACCCGATCAGAGAACTGTAGATCAAAACAAGAGTTATGAATTTAATCCTTGCAGAAACAGTAAGCCAGTGGAGAGACCGAAGCAGAGGAGTAGTAGGAGTGAAACGAGGAACCAAGGACACCAGTCAAGAAGCTGCATTCTGGAGGAGATGGAGAGGTCTGACATCACTTGGAGGAAGTCCCACCAGGAGAAAGTTTCTATAGTCCAGCCAAGAGAGAACCGGTGCCTTACAAAGAAGCTGCGTGACTTAGTGAAAATAGGTTGAATTCCTTGGAAATTATTAAGTGTAAAAGAGCACAACAGACAAGGGAAAGGTTTGGGATTCCACCCTGTATATTATTAACAATGATTGGAAACGAAAGGAATATAGAGTAGTCTCAAATGACTGAGTCCAAGATTTGACTGACTGGGGAAGGCAAGTGGCTGGCTTTATAGGCGGTGGGAAGGAAGAGGAGGGTCCAATGCGGATCAACAAAAGTGAGGTCAGTAAGATGGCTTGGTCTGGAGACATAAGTGGCATGGTCTTTGGGTTTAGGTGGCCTTTCCTTCTGGTGATCTGCAGAGGATGGAGAAAAGACATTACTGCACTTCATCAACCCCTGACTATGCATTTTTCCCTTAGTTAAGTCTCCCATATGCACGTGTGTGACAGGAGAAAGAAACAACAGGAGTGGGTCATTGAAGATATATGTTCAATGAATGAGAACAATGAGTGAAAAGTTACACCAAGATTTCTGATTATGATTGATGGTGAATGGGTGCCATCTTCGAGGGAGATGCTTAGAGACAGACCTGAGAAAGGAGAATCAGAGGGCAAGTACAAGACTAGCTGACTTTGAAAGGTTAAGTTTAAGGTGATGAACATTCATCCAAGATTAGATGGTGGAGAGACAGCTGAAGATCTTGGCTGAAACCTGTGGTTTGTAAGAGGTACAGTAAATGAAAGGAAGACCTCTGTACATGTGACTATAATGACCCTATCAACCTATAAATCTTACCCCTCTTCAGTCACCATACTGGGCTAACAACATGTTTGAAAAGTTTGATTCTACTTTTCAACACAACATTCAAAGTGAAATATGTATTTCACTTAACCTTGTTGTTTTGATGTAAATAAAGACTTTTCACCATGCTATATTAAATCCGGTCCACACTTCATTTTTGCTTACTCATGGCAGTTCATTTTAAAAACACATAATGTGTTTTTCCAAATCTTGTAAACATTATCAACAAGGAACATCACATTGTGGTAGAATAATTCAGAGATACCAATATAGACCTCAGGATGTCAGCACGCTGTCATGAAGAGTGTATAGTAATTATCCATCCATCCATTTTCTATTTTCCAACCCGCTGAATCCGAACACAGGGTCACGGGGGTCTGCTGGAGCCAATCCCAGCCAACACAGGCCACAAGGCAGGAACCAATGCTGGGCAGGGTGCCAACCCACCGCAGGACACACACAAACACACCCAGCACACATTAGGGCCAATTTAGAATCGCCAACCCACCTAACCTCTTTGGACTGTGGGAGGAAACCGGAGCGCCTGGAGGAAACCCACGCAGACATGGGGAGAACATGCAAACTCCATGCAGGGAGGACCCGGGAAGCGAACCCGGGTTTCCTAACTGCGAGGCAGCAGTGCTACCAATGCGCCACCGTGCCACCCGTATAGTAATTAATATATAGTAATATATAGTGTAGAATAATAATATATAGCCATTAATAGGAAACCCCAATTCACCATAATCATGCTGAAAACAAGTAAGCTCATTCAGACTAGAATGCAAATGTTCTTACTCGTATCACAACCAGGATAGCATCTGTGTCAAGACCCTGTCAAACTACACATCTTTTCCAGCAACCTTCTGTCGTAGACATTATTTACATAATCTTGGCAAGTCGGAGGCAGCTTCAGCACACTCCTATGACTCCAGCCATGTGGTCTGATTTCTCAGCAACTCAGTCAAACCTTTCTGCAGCTTATCCCAACTTTATGTATTTGAGAGCTTACAATCAATAGGGTTTTTTGCTTCAATAGTTCAAAATATATACTGTAAATATCCAGGAAATTACAATAACACAAAACATGCCACTCTGGGGAGAGGAACCATATAACATCTGGCTAGATGAGACAAGTCCAAAACAAACATCTTTATGAAAGTAGAAATATTTATTAGGAGTTCAAAAAATTTGGGTAAAGGGTTTGCCTAAAAAGGCAATCCACAGCAAACAAATCTTAAACTACAAAAAATACTTGAGAAACAAAGAAAGAAGTAAGAAAAATACGCAAACCAGAAAGTCGATACTCACAATGAAGCCCTGAAGGACCCTTTCTTCTGCCACTAACTATATATAGCTGAGGGTGGTCCTACAGCAGTGATAATAAGGTGTCCCCACCTCTTGGGGCTCCACTCACAAAATATGTAGAACACAGGAGAGTACATAATACATTCATAGGAAGCAACAAAAATAAATAAATACAATGAATACCTGAAAAATGATACAAAAATGAAACAGAACAGTAAAATAAACATAAAACAGGGAGAACACCCTGGATGAAATGTAAGACCTTCCTTTTGGATTTTTACTATTCTATATCCTGTGGGAAGGATGAGTGTTACTTTTTTGTTTTGAAAAGACGCAGAGTGAAGGAGAAGGGTTGATGTGTCAGACTGCAGTCAGTGCCATAATCCGCATGTTACATAGGAGTAATAGATATTTATTATTTTTTAAATCTGCATTTAAGACAAATACATTTAAAGAGCTTGCCAGGTAGGTTTGATACATAATAGAGAGAACTCATGATGTCTTTTATGAGCTATTGTAGAGCATAAAGCCGCTTTACTTCTTTTTAAACATGCAGATGTCTCACACCAGAGCAGAGTGACTGCTGAAGTATTTGATTGACACAGACTTCTACTTTTATGAAATACTTTTATACTCCCTATCATATTTTTGTTCTCATAATTTTTATATGGAAGTGGAAATACAACTGAATGTTGCAATGCCTGCTGAGACCAGCTTGAGCTACCAAAAAGGTAGGCTGCAGTAACATGCTGTCTTTGCGGAGTGGAATAGCAGATATTGCTAGCCACAGTCCTTGTTTATTACATTTTTCTTTACTCTTTGTAAAAGAAGTAGTCTCAACACATGAAAAAAGGTTTGGGGTAGCCACCCATATATTGTCCCTGGCTGCAAAAGGGTATTGAAAACAGGAATGATCTGTTTGGTTTGAGTTCCAAGACTGAACTGATGAGGTTTTGGAAAATGGCCTTGAACTGGAAGTGATGTCATCTGGTCAGAACTGGAAGTCACTGACGTCAGTCTAGGTGCCGGTTTTCCCATATTTGGCCTGTAGAGATAACAGAGATAGGTTTAGTGCACTTCGCCACCACCTGGCCTGTCGGGTAATTACCTCCACTTGGTCCACTCAGCTCCTTCCTAGTTGCACGTGTGTGACAACTTGTACTTCCTATATGGGTACCCAGCGCAGTCTGGGATGATGACACCAATTGGCACTACCCTGGGTAGGGCTATCAATATAATTTCAGAACTGAATTAAGGAATCTGTGCAAAATGTGTGAGGATTTGCATACCAGAAAAACACAAGTAGAGGTACCCAGTGCTGCCCATGGTTTGAGTTGGGACACTTATTACAGTTTGGAACGAAGCATAGCCTACAGTCTTCCCCTGTACAAAACTTGGTTGAGATAGATTTCAGCAGTGTGCATTTGCTTTTGGACAAACACACACAATAGCATAAAACAACTCATTCAGCTTTATATATTAGAAGAAGCTGTAAAGATTATTCAAAATATTTCCACAGTACACATTTCATATTTATTACTTTCTTAATACATTTATACTATTTACTGTACTAGTCTTCTACAAAGGTTCTTCATGAAAAATAATGTTTATTTGTTGATTATGAAGCCAGCTACTGTATATGCTTTTTCTTTCATCTGGTCATCCTCTGAAAATTAACAACCTGTCCTAGCTGTCATGTAACTTTCTCTACTTTTGTTTACGTCGATGAGAATGAAGATTCATCTTCTTCATCAAATCTTGTAAACGTTATCAACAGGGAACAGCAGATTGCAGTAGAATGATACAGAGATACCCATACAGACTTTGGTATGCCACTACACTGTCATGACGATTGTACAGTAATTTAGAAAATATAGTCATTAATAGGAAATGCTGATTTACATTTACATCCATAGAAATTGACATTGTTCTGGATCCATCACAGATTTTTGCACAGTTTTGAATATCTCTGTCCTACTTGTTCAGATTGTCCCCATGCTCAGAACATAAACAGGTGTGAATTTGTGCTCTTCTAATGCCTTCTGTTTATGAAAGTTGCACAGCACTCGCCTGCTCTATTAAGGTGCAGATCGATAGACTGTGCTGTCTTGTGGAGAAACCCAGTCGCATCTCACACGCTAACAATGAGGCCAACATCCATGGGGGGCCAAAGCACAAGTCTGATAGATACAATGTTGCAAAGTCTCTGTAAGCTGGCAGACAAAATAACCTGGAAACAAAAGTGTGAAGACCTTTTTAGGAACGCTTACATTATTGTTAAATGGTGAATATGTGAGCTGCTGTCTGGGGAGGCTTTGTTAAATTCTGTTTAAATGACAGCTTTTTTTTATTAGAACTTTGTAATGGGTAAGCACAGTGCCTTGGGGGTCTTTAAGTAGATGTATTTTCTCATTTAATACAAAAGGTTCAATCTGGTCTTTTCATGAACTGTGCTCTCTCGAATTTACAGAGAATGGCATGATAAACATAAAACTAATCAGCAGTGGCTGTATTGATTTAAAACTAAAGCAAGAATGACCAGACTTGTTGAAGATAATGGATAGGCCACCAATACTGAAATTACAATACTTCTAGTAATGCACAGAAGGCTATCTCTGAATGAACAAAGTGGTGGACTTTAATGAACATACAGCAGTTAAAGATAAAATATTATACAGCCAGCACTTGACCTAAAAAGTAAGAATCCACATAGCCATCCTGTCTTGTGTCAGTGCTGCTCTTGGTGGTAATGCAGCGGTGTGCAGAATGCTTATCTGGCACACATTACCGATCGTAATTGAATCTTTGTGATGGTTGATATTTACTAAAGCATTGTTGTTGACCATGTGCATTCCTTTATTGTCTCATCTTCTCAAGCAGAAACTTAAAGCAGGATAATGCAGAATGTCACAAAAAAACTAAGCAACTGAAGCTGATCAGTTTACTGCAGTGATCACCATCCAAAATCCCTGTGGAATGTTTCCACAATGCTACTGAAAGGCTTGAAATGAGATCTGTAAGATGTTGTCGTTTTCTACAGTATAAATATTAAATTATTTTGCAGAAAATTTTTGGGTTCCTTTCAGGTTAAAAAAAAGGCATCATATTATCACAAATGTGAGCACAAATCACCAGTCTGGGGTCATCTTCTAATACGGGGAAAGATCTGGATGTAACACTGCCACTGCCACTGATGCAATTTCTGTTTGCTTTAGGGTGCAGGAGGACTGTCTGAAGGACAAAGGGGGTCAATTTTGCTGTGAACACCAGCTACTCCAATACTTCTTCCTCTGTATATAAACTGCCTGAACTAAGAAGTCCTTGTCAGTCTGGACCTTTACGATTGGAATGGATCTCAGTGAAAAATGCTACTTAACGCATGAATGTTGTCGTAGCCTTTCTTTGCAGATTTTTCCATTCTTAACTCTGAAATTAAAAAAGGTCATCCCTGGTGCCATCCCTCCTTTTGTTTTGTGCCTCTCATTTCATAATATTCAGTGAAGCAGAGTGAAAGGATTTTGTTCCAAACCATTTGGGTGTCAGAGTTTCAGGGCTGCAATAAGGGTGGCAAATGTGATTAACATTGATTAATCTGTTTACAGGTGTACATAGCAGTCACTTGAATGAACAAGAATCAGGCCAGAAATGGTCAAAGTTGATAAAGAATGTCTAAAATCTGTTAATCATGTTGAAATGCTAAATCCGTATGTATGGAAAACTTTAAAAAAAAAGTTAAGTGACAGTAGAGTGGCATGTAACTAACCAACCCATAGCAGTGTGCCAAATGGTGAAAAGCACTGCATATAAAAATGGAGGCGACTCTCAGTTAACACAGACAGTAAAAATGCCCCAGTGTGCAATAAGAATTTAAACTTGAAAAGTTCATGATCAGAAGACCACAAATACTGTGAGTGGTGAGGCTAAGGATCTGTGCTGGTATCTGGAAGGTAGCTAGTTCAAATTCTGTTCCTGTCAGAAGGGATCCTACAGGCCCTTAACCTGAAAATCTCTCCGGTGGAACTGTACAATGGCTGACCCCATGCTCTGACCCCCAAAAGGTCATGCGAAAAGACAATTAATAAAATATATTGTGATAAAGAGCCCGACCACAGACAGACAGACACTGGATGTCGAATGCCACACATGTTTATTTTTACCAAAAGTCCCACACAGCACACAGTGCTCTCAGCACCAATCACCCTTCACATGGGCCTCTCCTTCAGTCTCCGTGGGCCGCCTTTCCTCTTCTCCCAGGAGCTTCGTCCTGCTCCCACTCCAGACTCTAGCTCTTTGATTGGAGTGAGGCGGCCCCTTTTATTTCCACCCGGATGTGCTCCAGGTGCCTGATGACGTCCTTCCGGCAGCACTTCCTGGTGTGGCAGAAGTGCTGCCCTTGCACCCGGAAGCACTCCAGGCCTTGCTGGAAGGATCTTCCTCCACTTTCCCTGGTGTGGTGGAAATGCATGTTTCCCGGGCTCCACGACACTTGGAGCGCCCCCTGCCGGTGGCCTTTAGCCCCAATGAGCTTGAGCCTCCTTGCTCCTTTCCCGTGGTCCCCACAACATCCAGGGCGGTTGCCCCCTCATGGCCCGGGGGGACATATAAGCCACCTCCCTGTCCTTCCAGGAGTCCCGGCTGGGTCTGACCTCCAGCCTCCCGTAACAATATATATACAAAATAAGCCTAAAATTCTACTTTCATTTTTTGTTCAACTTTTTCTTTTTACTCAATCTGCTTCTGCCTTTTGATTGATTTCTTTTCTCTGTTTTCTCCTTACAGTTTATTGATAAAATGCTAATGCATGTTGCAGTTTTTATACCATATTAAGGATGCATTTATTGTAAAGTATCTGTTTTCTACATTTACCCTGTGGAATTGGTTATAAATGCACTTTGCCTCATAGCCAGTGCAGCAGAAATGCAAAATGTATTTAAAGGCCAGCCTTGAACAGAGTAATGGATGTGTAATCTATTGGTTTTGTCTAGCAATTAGGTACTCAATCACCTCACCTTGTTTCAAGCTTGACAGAGTCTGTAGGCTGCCGAGCTGTGCTGAGTGAGGGGGAGGAACTTTGTACCTATCAAAAGACCAAATGCTGATTACTCATAGAGCTCCTTATGTAACTCTGTAAAGAATACATGATGCATATGGCTTCAAGTGAGCCAGCAATATATTTATTTCAGATTTCTCCATCATGATGAAAGCAATGTCCTCCTCTTCATCTTGCCATGCTTCCAATTAAGACGTCTTATGTACAGATTAATCTTCATTCTCTCTCTCTCAAAAGACGTTCCTGTTGTTAT
This sequence comes from Polypterus bichir lapradei, assembly GCA_026402145.1. Taxonomy (NCBI): domain Eukaryota; kingdom Metazoa; phylum Chordata; class Cladistia; order Polypteriformes; family Polypteridae; genus Polypterus; species Polypterus bichir. The sequence continues at coordinate 41,895,019 of JANRMT010062789.1, read as the reverse complement.
TGCTCATTTTGTTCCTGACTGAAAGGAACAGACATAATGTGATTTCAGAAAGTACTCCGACCCCTTTCACCTTTTGCACACTTCATTGTGTTGTAGATTTAATTTTCAATGGATAAATTTGACATTGTGGCCAATCAAATTACACTCAATAACCCATAATGACAGAGTGAAAACATAGTTTCAGAAAAGTATGCAAATGTAGTAAAAATACATAAATGAAATCCGTTTATAGAAGTTTATATAAGACCTTTTGCTCTGGCACTACAGATAGTGGTCACGTGCATGCTCTTTGCCTTAATTCTCCTGGAGATGTGTCTAGAACTTGACTGAGGTCCACATGTGGCAAATTAAATTGATTGGACATTGTTTAGAAAGACAAACACATGTGTATGTAAGGTCCCACAATTCACACAGCATGTCAGGCCAAAAATCAAGCCATGTGGTCCAAGGAATTCTCACAGCTTCAAAAATGGTTTTATACTCCTGCCCTGATCTATGTGCCAGGTCAGATTGAGAAGCATGCACTGGTACAGCACGTTGCCGCACCCAAAACACAATGAAACGGCTCTGGATCCTGGTTGGCAACCCCCCAGGCAGACACAAGGTCCACTCCCACCCTCTGGAAATGACACTCTATCTGCCACAGCCAGGTGTTATATGAGCATCCCCTTGGCCTGGTCCAGCCACTTGGGCCCTCAACAATAAGGATCTTGTGAGCCAGATCACCCTCAAGGAATAACACCACATGGCAATAGTGCCGTAACTGACGCTCCCTCACAATGCTTTATTATGCAACCATTCATTCAACACAAAGTCAGACCAGCAGTTTCCAAGTATTCTCCTTAGAGACACAGTAGCAAAGGAGTCTAGTCTACATGTCAAGTCAATGGATAGCGTCCATGTCTCTCAACCATAGAGCAAGACAGGAAGCACCAGGACTTTAAAGTCTTGGACTTTCCTCTTTTTGCAAAGATATCGGGAGCGCCACACTCCCCTTTTCCAGAGGCATTATGACCCCCCATGCACTCCCAGTCCGTCTACTGACTTCATAAGAAGAGTCACCAGAGACATGACTGTTGCTGCCGAGGTAAATTAACCTTTCAACTTGGTTAGCATTCTCTCCACAGACAGACAGACACACTGCTGATGGCTGTGCCCAAGAGGTCATTAAAGGCATGGATCTTGGTTTTAATCCAGGACACTAGCAAGCCCGGACACTCGTACGCCCAGACACTCAGACTCCTCACTCAGTCTCCCGAGAGCCCTGGTCAGAGCCTCCATTAACTCCACGAAGATCACAGCATCATTTGCAAAGTCATAATCAGTGAATCTTTCTTTACCAAAAGATGCCCCACAGCCACTGGACCCCACAACCGTGCCCAACAACCAGTCCATGCAAACAGTGAACAGAGTAGGAGAGGTTCTGCCTCCACCCTGCACAGCACTTACATTACCAATGTGCAGGCCGGACATGACATCATCTATGTGTCACTACAATTTTATTGCAGATGTCTACAGAGTGTTCTTAGAAGCACAGTTTGGATCCACCTGAACTCTTCCTATTCTGGCCAAACTGAGTAACCATGCAGGAAGAACCTTGGTCAGGATGGTGAACAAGTACCTAATGGTCACTGTAAGAGAGCTTCAGTAGTCCTCTTCTGAATTGGGAGAACCTGTTAGAAGTATGTTCATTTCAGCAGGACTCTATCAATCAGGCATTTAAGGTAGAGTGGCTAGATGGAAGCTACTCGAGTAAAAGGCATATGACAGCCAGCTTGGAGTTTGCCAAGTGGCATTTAAAGGACTGTGGTCCGATGAGGTAAAAAATTAACTCTCTAGGCAGAACTTCAAGCACTATGTCCGGGAAAGACCAGTCATTGCCCATCACCTGCCTAATACCATCCCTCTGGTAAAACATGGTGGTGGCAGCATCCTGCTATAGGGATGCTTCTCAGCAGCAGAGACAGAAAGACTGATCAGAATTGAGGCAAGGATGAATGCAGCCAAATACAGAAAGGTCCTTGAAGAAAACCTCCTCCAGAGTGAGACCACAGACTGGGGTGACAATTCACTTTTCAGCATGACAATGACCAAAAGTATACAGTCAGGACAATTCTGTATACTATTCTTGAGTGGCACAACCAAAGCCCAGAATCAAATCTCATAGAACATCTTGGAAGAGACCCGAAGGATGCCAGTTTACAGACACTTCCCATCCAATCTAACAGAGCTGCCAGGAAGAATGGGATAAACTGCCCAAAAGTATTCAGACCCCCTTCAATTTTTCACTCTTTGTTATATTGCAGCCATTTGCTAAAATCATTTAAATTAATTTTTTCCCTCATTAATGTACACACAGTACCCCATATTGACAGACAAAAAAAGAATTTTTGAAATTGTTGCAGATTTATTAAAAAAGAAAAACTGAAATATCACATGGTCCTAAGTATTCAGACCCTTTGCTCAGTATTTAGTAGAAGCACCCTTTTGAGCTAATACAGCCTTGAGTCTTCATGGGAAAGATGCAACAAGTTTTTCACACCTGGATTTGGGGATCCTCTGCCACTCCTCCTTGCAGATCCTCTCCATTTCTGTCAGGTTGGATGGTAAACGTTGGTGGACAGCCATTTTTAGGTCTCTCCAGAGATGCTCAATTGGGTTTAAGTCAGGGCTCTGGCTGGGCCATTCAAGAACAGTCACAGAGTTGTTGTGAAGCCACTCCTTCGTTATTTTAGCTGTGTGCTTAGGGTCATTGTCTTGTTGAAAGGTAAACCTTCGGCCCAGTCTGAGGTCCTTAGCACTCTGGAGAAGGTTTTTGTCCAGGATATCCCTGTACTTGGCCGCATTCATCTTTCCCTTGATTGCAACCAGTCGTCCTGTCCCTGCAGCTGAAAAACACCCCCACAGCATGATGCTGCCACCGCCATGCTTCACTGTGGGGACTGTATTGGACAAGTGATGAGCAGTGCCTGGTTGTCTCCACACATACCACTTAGAATTAAGGCCAAAAAGTTCTATCTTGGTATCATCAGACACCTGAAGGACTCTGAGATGGTGAGAAATAAGATTCTCTGTCTGATGACAGAGCTCGTTAAGCCTTGAACTTCATAGACAGGTGTGTCCAGTCATGAGAAATGGTATTTAAGGTGGTCGATTGGAAGTTGTGCTTCCCTTTGACTCTCCTCTGAAGAGTGACAGCATGGGATCCTCAAAGCAACTCTTAAAAGATCTGAAAACAAAGATTGCTCCGTATCATGGTTTAGGGGAAGGTTACAAAAAGCTATCTCAGAGGTTTAAACTGTCAGTTTCAACTGTAAGGAATGTAATCAGGAAATGGAAGGCCACAGGTACAGTTGCTGTTAAACCCAGGTCTGGCAGGCTAAGAAAAATTCAGAAGCGACATATGCGCAGGATTGTGAGAATGGTTACAGACATCCCACAGATCACCTCCAAAGACCTGCAAGAACATCTTGCTGCAGATGGTGTATCTGTACATCGTTCTACAATTCAGCGCAATTTGCACAAAGAACATCTGTATGGCAGGGTGATGAGAAAGAAACCATTTCTGTACTCACACCACAAACAGAGTCGCTTGTTGTATGCAAATGCTCATTTAGACAAGCCAGATTCATTTTGGAACAAAATGCTTTGGACTGATGAGACAAAAATTGAGTTATTTGGTCATAACAAAAAGCGCTTTGCATGGTGGAAGAAGAACACCATATTCCAAGAAAAACACATGCTATCTACTGTCAAATTTGGTGGAGGTTCCATCATGCTGTGGGGCTGTGTGGCTAGTTCAGGGACTGGGGCCCTTGTTAAAGTCGAGGGTAGGATGAATTCAACTCAATATCAACAAATTCTTCAGGATAATGTTCAAGCATCAGTCACAAAGTTGAAGTTACGCAGGGGTTGGATATTCCACAAAGACACTGACCCAAAACACAGTTCGAAATCTACAAAGGCATTCTTTTTCCCTTTGCTTCCAAGGAGGAAGAAAAGACATTGCTGTGTACCTCTGTTATAGCATGTGCTTGGTACTGTGGCTGTGCTGTGGTGGTGGGAAACAATAGGAAAGCGTTTCCCACAGCTAAATAAAACGTGTTTTGCAAAGACTTGTGTCTAGTGTCTGTGTTGGGTTTGGGGTGCTGGTATGCCCCCTGGTGGCCGCAATATATATTTTTCTCGTTTACTTAACTGTTTTTGGACTTGGGAGGTTTGGCAAATCAATGGTAATAGAGAATGTACATAATGTGTAGAAGTTGGAGTCTGTGCTATATTATAATACAAAACTGAGTAATCTTCACTGAATTGTAAATTATCATAGCACTCTCCAAAAGTCATAAGAACTTTCATAAATAATAGTTTAACCTTCCACATCACTACCAGTCAGTTCACTTTCGTGGTGAATTTCTTGGGGTTTCATGTTTCATTCTAAGTGGTTCTGCACAGTCCAATAAATTTTAATCATTATGTGTTTTTGCTGTAAAGTCAATTAATGTAATATACAGTATAATTCATATATATTTGAGTTTAACTTGCTGTACATAAAATGCCATTTCTGTTGCTGGCTTGAATTTAAATAAGTTCTCACATTAAAATGACAGCTATGCAATAATATTAGGATTATATTAATTAATTATTTTCAGGTCTTTTGTTTCCTTGATCCCCTCAGCTAATCCATTGTATTATTGATTGCCTCATGAAGGGATGGATTTGGATGAGGTCTGGAAGGAAAAATATTAAATTACTTGAGAAATTGTTTGAATATTTTTTGCTGTTTGAATTGTTTAATTAAAAATTGAAGATTTGCCTGTCATATGAAGACAGAATAAGTCTTGTCTGCCAGGAACCTTGCTTTTGTAATTCAGCTTTACTGCTGCAACAAAAGGGCATAGTGTTGTTGCCCTAGATTTCTTTGAGGATGCTCTCCACCATGCTGCAGGATCTTAGCCATAAATTTTAAATAATATCAAAGTCAAGAAGTACATCAGATAGTGTCATTGCATCTATACTTCACACCATTTGACTCCACATTATTCTTTTTCTATTTTCCAACTGTCCTCCTTGTGATGACACAACCAAATATTGGTTGACAGGAAGCTCTTCATCCTTCACCACCCTGAGGCTAAGACAGAAGTTACTGAGCTGATAATTGTCAACCACCAGTATGCAGATAACTGTATCCTTTAGCCAATGTGTGAAATAACTCCAGTCTTCTCTTAACCTTTATGCTGGGGATTGCAAGGGTCTGTCCTATAACACTGGACAGGCCAAAGTTCATTATGAGCAAGTCACTTGCCATGTAACTGAGCTGTAAGGAAATACCATCTCTGGAGAACTCTGTGGAGTTTGGACCACTTTGCATATCTCTGCAGCCAACTAGCTTAGAACACAACCTTTGAGGAGAAAGTTTAACATTCTATGAGCTGTACCAGCACCTCCTTTAGGAGAAAGTGCAATCAGATCTTCAAGAACAAGAAACAGTAGCATGAGGACTAAAGAAAAAACGTTCAGTGCTGGACTAAAGTGCCATGGAAAAATGGAAGTACTGCTTTGATTTTTTAAACTGGCAAATATTTGGAGAATCTAAATCAGATCTGGATAAGTATGCAAACATTTAATGGGATTCATCAAAATTGCAGACATCTTTGAACCTATAAAAACAGTTCACATAATTCCTAATTAAAAGATGTGGATCACTGTGGAAATCAGAAATTTGCTAAAGGTTTGTAACAATGCATTGTGAGAAGACAAAAGTGAAAAATACAAGAAGTGCAGATAAGTAATTAAAGTGGCTAAATATCAGTACAGTGATAAACTGGAAACTGAGCACACCAGTAATAATGACTCACAGAAACTTTGGAAGAGTTTACAAATGCTAATAAGTTACAAAGTAAAGTGTAATCCAAAGAAATCTACATTTTCTGTCCTCAATTAACTTAATGCCCTCTATGTCTGCTTTGATTGTGATAACAAACAGCCTGCCAATTGATTTCTCACAGCTTCTAACGGTTCATCCTGCTCTGTTACTGTACATTATGTATGGAGAACTTTTAAAGAGTTAATGTCTATAAGACATTTGGTCCAGATGGAATTTCAGGGAATATTTTAAGAACCTTTAAACTCTCAAAAAAACTTGTGAAAAGCATTGCAGGTATTTGGCTTGAAAAATTTTTATTAAATCTCATCTGTCTACTGCAAAATGTGCAAAACGCTAAAAATACAAAGTCAGAAGTGTAGAAATAATAATAACAATAATAATACAGTGGAACCTCAGGTCACGAACGTCTCGGAAGACGTACAAATCGGGTTACAACCAAAAAGTTCGCCAAACTTTTGCATCTCTTCACGACCACACACTCGGGTGACGAACAAACCAGTTTCCTTTCCGGTTCGTACACGCCGATGATTTCCGCACGTGTTCAGTCTCTCCCTGTGCATTCACTGTGAACTCTTTGTCCTCTATTTCATTTCCCTTACGATTCGTACGCACCGATGATTTACGCATGTGTTCAGTCTCTCCCTGTACAGTACATTGTTCTCGGTCAGACGTGCATCGCGCAGAGGGACTTTACCTCAAAACTGTAATCTCCTCTCCACCCAGTTCCTCCTCACTTCCTTCATGCCAGAACTCGACTCATGCAAGGTTAGCTTTCTTGGTTGTTTATAGTTAGTTTTTGCATGAATTACAGATTTTTCAAATGTTAATTTTTTTCCCTGTGCTTAAAACTTATTAAAAAAAAGTGTTCAGCGATCAGTTCATAACAGCGATCAGTTCATAAGGCTATAGCGTGAACTCCTGCAATGTTACTTTTCTTGGTTGTTTATGGTTAGTTTTTGTATAAATTATGGATTTTTCAAATGTTCATTTTTTTCCCTGTGCTTAAAACTCATTAAAAAAAAGTGTTTACAGCGATCAGTTCGTAAGGCTATAGCGTGAACTCTTGCAATGTTAGCTTTCTCTGTTCAAGGTTTTATCAGTTTTGTGCAATGTTTTTACATTTAGTTTACTATTACACTGTATTTTTGTGCTTAAAAATCTTTAAAAAAATATATTTACATACAACTCATATGGTCCGGAACGGATTAATTATATTTATGTACAATCCTATGGGGAAATTACTTTAGGCCACGACCAAATCGGGTTGCGCCCGATTTTTTGGAACGAATTACAGTCGTAACTCGAGGTTCCACTGTAATATGAACAGCCTGAAGACAGATTCACTTTGTCATCACTGATGATGAGGGACGTTTCTTACAATATACCATTATGAGGCTAGGAGAAGATGTGTCTACACCATTGTCCGGGTAACGCTCGTGCAAGACATGCCTATCCCGTTGTCCAAGTAACACTCTGCACTAACGCTGTTGGCACTTTTACAGCATGAGTAAGCCTCAGTAAGCCTACAATTTTAAACACAGACCTAAATAAAAATAAAAAAATTTGACTCCACTGAAAACTAGAACGAAATAAAAATAAAAATATATTTTATAAAATAAAATAAAAAGAAAAACTACAATTAATATTAGAACTGAAATATCACTGCTCACAACCAGCTTCAGTAAAATTAAAACCTGGAATGAGTAGAACTCTTTAAAATTAAATTGCAATTCCTGCAAATTGGCACTAAAGTTCACCTTAAGAAAATGAGCTCCTTTTCAGTCACTCTTGACGGTGATATCGTCAGACCTTCTTCTAAAGCAAGGAATCTTGTTGTTGTTTTTGATTTCTCCCTTAATGATTCAACCTACATTAACAACATTAAGAAACGTTCTTACTTGCAACTTTGTATCATATCCCGTATTCACTCATTCCTTTTTTTTCTAATGCTAAGAAACTTGTCCGTGCTTTTATCACATCCCGCATCAATTATTGTAGCTCCCTACTGGCAGGTGTCCCTTCAAATCTTCTATCACAGCTCCAGTTGATTCAAAACTCTGCTGTAAGAGTCCTAACATGAACCAGCAACAACGAACACATCACACTCATCCTGCTTCACCTCCACTGGCTCCCTGTGTCTTACAGGATCGAGTATAAAATTCTATCAATAACCTACAAAGTTTTAAATGGCCTTACACAAGACTACATTAGTGACCTTCTCCATCACTGTGCTCCTGTTTGCCCACTAAAGTCCTCTGATTCCCTTCAGCTGTATAGTGCGCAGACTTTACAATGACCTCCCAAAATTAATTAGATCAGCAGACGCCATTCATTCTTTTAAAAAAACAACTCACAACTCATCTGTTCAGGAAGGCTTCAACTAGCATTCTGCACCTTTCTTTCAGTTCACCTCTCTGTTCAGATGCTCCAGTTAACTGGTGTGTGTGTTATATCACAAATTATGTCATTTGTACAGGCTTTTCTTTTGGTGTTGAATTTGGTATTTTACTCTGGTTTATTGTCTTTTATTCTACAGGTATTTAATGCTTTGTATATCTTCTATTTCTTTGTTTTAGTGTTCTATGCAGAAAATATTTGTATCCAAAGTTACATATTCCCTATTATTATTATATAGTAAAAAGTATGTAGTAACACATTAGAACAGTGGTTTTCAACTTGTGGTACCCATAATGGTGCTGGTATGTAAAAAACTACTGTGTGGTATGTACAAAAAAATAGCTGAGAGATACAGGTGTGAGCAGGGCAGAGAGAGAGTGAGAGAAAGAGATAAATAAAGAAAGAGGTGTACAGTGTAAAAGAAAAAACAAGAAGCCATCTAAATTGCAGTTACACCTTAAGAAGTATTCCAGGCCTTGAATTTCATCATGGTATTGCAAGTATCTTATTTACTACATTAAAATCCAATACAGTTACACTTAATAAAGTGGGAGAATCCCACTACACTTCAAAGTAAAAAAGGACTTTCCTCTTTTGTGCCATTACAGAATTTGAGATAAAAACATATGAATTGTGCAGGCTTTGACAGTGTGATATTGATACCAATCAACTGTTGAGTGAGCTGAACGAGAAGTGAGATTATTCACTTTTAATACATCAACACACACAGCCGCGATAAAATAACAGAAGCTTTGCATTTATCTTCAATTTGTCATACTGTAAACATGGCTACAGTTGTCCATGCAACCATCCAACTTCTGACTGGTATATTCAGGTCCGGGTGGCTGGGAGTCTGTGCTTATCCTGGAGGCAGACAGGAATTAACCCGTGGACGGGGCCCAAACCTCACACACATCCCACTACACATCATTCCAATGTATTCAGTTCCAAAATTTCCACATGAACCAGACATTCCTTAACACTAGAATTACAAGATCCTACAAAAAAACTCAAAAATCTGTCCCACCTTAAATCGTTTCTTAAATCTGCTCGCACCTCTCTGCCAGCGTCTTTTGTCCTCCAAACATGCCGATAAAGACAAGCTAAAAACAGCCGGCTATTCCAACCCCCCACCGACTTAGAACGTGCATGAACTTGTCCCAGCTCATGCCTTGATTGATTATCTGGGAGTGAAGTGGAGTTTTAGAGTGGAAATAATAGATCGTTATTTGGAACACACGCATTTCATGTGTCAGATGGTTAGGGAAGGATCCTGAATGTGATTGAGAGAATGAAAAGTGAATAAAAAAAACAAGCAAAGCTAACCTTTACAAGTATCATAAATTACACCGGCTGTTACAGACTGAAATCAAATGTATGTTTTTATTCTAAAATAGTAAGAATAAGAGCAGTTCACTTCTCAAAACGGAGTCATGCGGGATCAAACTCGTGACCTTTTGATTACCAGTCTGGAGTTGATACCATTACACCACCGAGGCAGTTGTAGTAAATGCGTGTTACTGTGACATGCTAACGTGGCCTTTTTTTTCTGCAGTTGTATTTCTGAATAAAAACGCACTTGTTCTGTTATATTTGTACCTTTTGTGAAAGTGTTTCTTTGATATTTGGTCTTCAGGCTTCATACATTATATAGTTTATGCCTACATTTTGTCATTTACTACAAGAATATGAAAAACGTTTCTGTTTTAAAAATGTGTTTACACAGATTACTGTAGAAACAGAACACACATGAAATGCGTGTGTTCCAAATAATGATCTATTATTTTCATTCTAAGCACATGGAAGCACAAGGGAAAGCTCGCTAATTATACGACATTCAATGTCTTAACAGAACTGCATAATCTCATGAGTGATTAGCAGGGCTACTAAAACAGCATTCCTAATTACTGACAGGGAATCAACCAACATTAAAATTGTATCATTCATTAGGTTTTTTAAAACCAAAGTAACATTTATTATTTGAACGATACAGGAGTGAATGCAATGTCGTCTGCAGTCCAATTAGTTACTGAATCTCCAATTTAGTGTCTAATTCTGCTTTAACACACAGGCATAAGCAACAGCAAAGTCTGATCACATATGTGACATAACTTGAAAACAAAACAAGAAAAGCTGATTTATGGCAATTCTGAAATAATCATCTGAAATAGACAACTTTTATTTCTCAAAGGTAGCCTTAAAGTTGGGACAAATCTAAAAAAGGAGGAAGATATTTGGAAAATATTTTAATTAATTGTACGTTGTACATGTGGATTTGATATTACTCTTCAGTAAGTGACATTAGCCAGCTAATGTCCACACCCTGATGTGAACTCATGACAGCAAATGTCATAAACCTGGCAAAGTGATTTTCTGACAAGTGTGTTTTTATAAAAGCAGCTTTGAAGAGTTTGTGGAAATTATAATATTCTGACTTATGTTGATATTTAATGTAGCAATGACATAATAATATTTATAATTTTGGTTTTAAGCAGAGTGTAGTTTTCAGTTAATGGATAAAAGCTGTATGTGAATAAATTTAGTATGTGCATATGGTAAGATAAATCTGGTAGTCAATGATAGTACATGTCATTGTTTGTAAGTCCCATGCTTTAATCCATCTATTTGTTGTTACTCTGAGGAGAAATCACCCCTCTGCCACTCATGAAGTTTAAGCTGTGAACTGTATATCGTTTGTAAATAAAAAGTATGGAATTTTTAATTTTCTAATTTTTTTTTTTCAATTCCAAATTATTTTATTATTCATTTATTCCAAAATAATTTATTAAGACACTGATGGACGGCACGTATGCGCTGGTGTCCCTGTCCCCATTTAAAGTGATTGCTGGAATATTTTAAGCACTGGATTATGAATAGCATCTGTCAGTTCTTTTTATTGCTACTTTTAAAATTGAGTGAGGTTCAGGATTTTCACACTTGTTAAACATCAGCACTAGCCTTATCACATTAGTATGTGTGCTGTTGCCTTTGGCTTAATTTTTTGGAATGTTGGTATTGTTTTATTTGTTATTTAGACTTTTGTTATTGTTTTTTGTAATCCTATCATATGATCACTTTATTTAATGAGTGTGCCATTTTGTGCACCGTTTCCATGGGTGTTACAATATTGTTTATTACAACTACACCCATTGCTAATCACATGACATGGAAGTCATGTGACATGAGATAAACTCAGATTGCTGCTATGAAATGAGGAAGCAGCCACAAGAATGGATCTGAGCTTTTTGATCAAAAATGCAGAAAAATTTACAGGAGTGTTATGTCAGCAAGCCAACAAGTAATTTTTGTAAGTACCTGAAGACGGACATGGCACAGGTAAAGGTAAAACTGACAGATGGAAAGAAACAATCATCAGGCCAAGATGTAAGAAAAAATCACAATCTAAAAAACTTTAGCAACAAGGTCAGAAACACAAAAAATCAAATGAGGTTTTAAACAAACGACTTAGAAAAGGGTTGATCCGTAAATTAGATTAGGAAGGAACTTTCAGCTGACTCTTTAACCATCGTATTGATCACTAGAAGATCACAACCTCTGAGGACATGCCCCTGAAACACAATGCTCTCTCCTAATGACAGATAAACATGAATGTTAAAATTGTTAATATACAAGGTGGTGGCCGAAAAATGTAACATCTTGTAAAAGAAATGATAGATTGAAGTCAAACTGACCAGTCACACCAAAGCTAAACAGACCAATCAGATTTCTCTGAGGGACTGGACACTCAGAGCTTAGTGTTGTATTATATAGTAGATGCTGTCCTCATGCTGTAAGTATGCATTGATGCTTTATTTGCATTTCACTGAGTCAAGTTTCATAATGGTAAAGTTGCTAGGTCAATATAGTCATTTAAAAGGTGGAGTTAAAAACAGTCGTGGAATCAACAGTCTGATTTCCTTGAACTACTTTAAGAAGAAATATACAATAAGAAAGGGAGTGAAACAGTGGACTACCTACAAGCTACTTTGAATCCAAATTCTTTGTGTTCTGGGAAAATTTAAAATTTCTGTACAAGCTCAGCAATTGCTGGCCATTGGGTATAATTAACTAAATAAATGTCTTTGTGAATAGGTAGCAGTTACTAATAATATACTCCTACCACTGAAAAAAGCAGGCATTAGCCAGTCTCTCAGTCAAATTAAACAAATGAAATGCAAAGTGTCATGTATTTAATGATATGAAAGCATATAAAAATTAAAATGGCTTAACTCACTGCACTCTGCACACTACGCTTCACTCATTGCATGGCCTACAAAGGTGTCTAAGAGCAAACAGCCCCTTTGGGAGGTGTGCATTACCATACTTTCCAACTTTTTCATAAGAGACTCAATTAATATATTCAAAAAGAGTTTAGCAACTGAAACCTGAATTGAAAAGTGGAATGAATCATTAGCCTGCTCAGGAAATTAATTTATTGTTATTCTACTGCCATTTATATGGTAATAATTGACTTGGCTCTGTGACTTAGGGAGAGCATTTCTACATTGTTCGTCTTCTCAGCTGGGATTGTTTCACTCGGTAGGGGTAAGTCCCACCTAATTAATTTTAAATACTCGTATAAATAAATCTAGACACCTTGTGGCTTTTCTACTTAATTCTTCTCAGCAAAACTAATTAAATAAAATATGTATTCTCTTTCTCTTTTTAGATACTCAGAGGACTTTAGTTCACGATATCCATACCCCCTCACACACTCAACAGCCCACACATTGGTTTCTATAGAAACTCTGACAGGAAATAATTCTTCATGTTCTGAAGCTCAATGCTTGAATCAAATTATCTGCAGGGTGGGTATTTGTATGAATTTGTTCCTGGAGAAACTCAAGCTCAGGACATGTGTAATGGTGCCAAATACAGCATAGAGAAGCTCTCTGCTGTTTACTGAAGGCTTTCATTCTGAATCCAACATATGTGGTTTGTGATGATGTGGAGGAGTTTGATTTCACCCTGATTATAAAATTTACTGTCACACGTGAGTGCAAGGTCAGTCTCTTCCATTGTCTGATGAAAAGAGTAATGATGAGAAAAAATTGAGAAGTACTCCACAGTCTAACTGTTCTTCCACTTCCACCTTCAGCCAAGTTGACCCTACACCAGGTAGCCCCGCTGCCTCGCATTATCTTGTGCTATATGCCATCAAGAAACAATATTAGGTAAAGTAATCTGTTTCCTACCCAAACTGTTATGTGTTGATTAGTTTTCCATACTGAAATACATTATACAGTGCATCCGGAAAGTATTCACAGCGCATCACTTTTTCCACATTTTGTTATGTTACAGCCTTATTCCAAAATGGATTAAATTCATTTTTTTCCTCAGAATTCTACAGACAACACCCTATAATGGCAACGGGAAAAAAGTTTACGTAAGGTTTTTGCAAATTTCTTAAAAATAAAAAAACTGAGAAATATGTACATAAGTATTCACAGCCTTTGCTCAATACTTTGTCGATGCACCTTTGGCAGCAATTACAGCCTCAAGTCTTTTTGAATATGATGCCACAAGCTTGGCACATCTATCCTTGGCCAGTTTCACCCATTCCTCTTTGTAGCACCTCTCAAGCTCCATCAGGTTGGATGGGAAGCGTCGGTGCATAGCCATTTTAAGATCTCTCCAGAGATGTTCAATCGGATTCAAGTCTGGGCTCTGACTGGGCCACTCAAGGACATTCACAGAGTTGTCCTGAAGCCACTCCTTTGATATCTTGGCTGTGTGCTTAGGGTCGTTGTCCTGCTGAAAGATGAACCGTCATCCCAGTCTGAGGTCAAGAGCGCTCTGGAGCAGGTTTTCATCCAGGATGTCTCTGTACATTGCTGCAGTCATCTTTCCCTTTATCCTGACTAGTCTCCCAGTTCCTACCGCTGAAAAACATCCCCACAGCATGATGCTGCCACCACCATGCTTCACTGTAAGGATGGTATTAGCCTGGTGATGAGTGGTGCCTGGTTTCCTCCAAACGTAACACCTGGCATTCACACCAAAGAGTTCAATCTTTGTCTCATCAGACCAGAGAATTTTGTTTCTCATGGTCTGAGAGTCCTTCAGGTGCCTTTTGGCAAACTCCAGGCAGGCTGCCATGTGCCTTTTAATAAGGAGTGGCTTCCGTCTGGCCACTCTACCATACAGGCCTGATTGGTGGATTGCTGCAAAGATGGTTGTCCTTTTGGAAGGTTCTCCTCTCTCCACAGAGGACCTCTGGAGTTCTGACAGAGTGACCATCGGGTTCTTGGTCACCTCCCTGACTAAGGCCCTTCTCCCCCGATCGCTCAGTTTAGATGGTCGGCCAGCTCTAGGAAGAGTCCTGGTGGTTTCAAACTTCTTCCACTTACGGATGATGGAGGCCACTGTGCTCATTGGGACCTTCAAAGCAGTAGAAATTTTTCTGTAACCTTCCCCAGATTTGTGCCTCGAGACAATGCTGTCTCGGAGGTCTACAGACAATTCCTTTGACTTCATGCTTGGTTTGTGCTCTGACATGAACTGTCAACTGTGGGACCTTATATAGACAGGTGTGTGCCTTTCCAAATCATGTCCAATCAGCTGAATTTACCACAGGTGGACTCCAATTAAGCGGCAGAAACATCTCAAGGATGATCAGGGGAAACAGGATAGACCTGAGCTCAATTCTGAGCTTCATGGCAAAGGCTGTTAATACTTATGTACATGTGCTTTCTCAATTTTTTTATTTTTAATAAATTTGCAAAAATCTCAAGTAAACTTTTTTCACGTTGTCATTATGGGGTGTTGTGTGTAGAATTCTGAGGAAAAAAAATTAATTTAATCCATTTTAGAATAAGGTTGTAACATAACAAAATGTGGAAATAGTGATGCGCTGTGAATACTTTCTGGATGCACTGTATATATCCATCCATGATCCACCCCGCTATATCCTAACTACAGGGTCACGGGGGTCTGCTGGAGCCAATCCCAGCCAACACAGGGTGAAAGGCAGGGAACAAACCCCGGGCAGGGTGCCAGCCCACCGCAGGGCACACACACATACATACACCCACACACACAC
>JANRMT010062789.1:41813664-41864696 GCA_026402145.1 Polypterus bichir lapradei | reverse complement strand
ATATATACCATAGGGGGATATGGATGCATGAAATACATCCTTGGTGATTTTTTAAAACCCTTAAATCACCACATACTTGGGGGTTAATTCACCCCTGGATGCCAAATACTTTTTTGCTGCACTTTTTAAGTAAACATCACAATTTACAAAGAAAATGTGAAATTTTAATGGAACACATTTTTTTTCATGCAAAGAGCATCACAATTACTGCAACACTGATTATTTAACACACTGCCAATGAACTGTAAAAACTAAAAAAAAAAAACTACTGCAACAATCAATTATTATACGTACAAGGAGCAACTGACGCCATTGATGAAATTCAGTAAATCACCGAGCCAACTGCACTTGAACTGGCTGCACGCAAGCACACAGAGGTAAATGCTGATGCATGCTGGCTAGTCTAGTGCAATGGCTGAATCCCAGAGACAGTGATGCTGCAGTGCTGCTGGGGCCGGCAGTGGTCATGAGCTGGCTGCTCAACGAATATACGTCACCGAATATACTCAGCTCCGGCGTGCTGGCAAATTGCATTGGAAACCGACTTTAGCCAGTTCCCACATTCAACAAATGTATTTTGACGAATATACTTGGCTTTGGCGTGCTGGTAAATTGCATTGGGAACCGACTATAGCTGGTTCTGGCAGTTTAAGGGTTAAAGTGTAATACTCATGACAGTTTTGCTCACAGACTGCACATTCACACCACTAGCTCAGCCTCACATTTCAATCAGAGGTAACACTATCTGCCTCTCTTCCCCCAACTCCATGAGATGATCCAAGCCAGGATCACTAATGAGCCTTGCTGGTGGTCATGCACCCAGGATAATGGATTTTAGCGAAGGAGAAGCACCTCCTAAGTGCCTTCCACATCACATTTTCTACACTCTTCACTCGCTAATTTCATGCCCACATGATAGCTCCAGTAATTCTGCTTGGGGTTTTTCTTTTCTCCAGCTTCAACCCTTTTTATATTCTGCACTTCAGTTTCTAAAATTTTTGTTTTAGGTTTTCGTGACATACTGAGGAAATGATGATTTATTACTTTGTGGCAATATTAAAATATCTAGAGTATGCTTTAAATAACTCATCTGTTACATAGAATATAACAACGTTGAATTCTTCAATACGTACAACATCAAACGCAGAAAATGACCATTCTCTGTGGAGATGTTGCACAACAACTACCACAGTGTTCTAGAAGAAGGTATATACTGTACATTTTTGAGTGCATCATATACTGGCTTTGTTAAAAAAATAGTTTTTTTTTCAGAGGATTTACTAACCAAGGTATTATTGTAAAATATTATATACTAGCAAAATACCCGCGCTTCACAGCAGAGAAGTAGTGTGTTAAAGAAGTTATGAAAAAGAAAAGGAAACATTTTAAAAATGACGTAACATGATTGTCAATGTAATTGTTTTGTGACTGTTATGAGTGTTGCTGTCATCAAGGTTTGGATTATCATTATTTGTTTCAATCAGGTTCATATTTGGAGGATGTGTTGTGTTCAAGTTATATTCCGTGTTTGTCAACCGTTGTAAAGATAACAGGTTTCATTCATCGAAGTGTTCACTACCCAAATCGGTACTCGTGAATCTAAGATGTTTAAGAGGCATTCCCGGTATTAAGTTGTGGATTTGCCTGTGAATATTTAGCGGCAGCGTGTCTATGAACTTTATTTAAACTTAAGCTTTACACCTTGCTTTCCTATTGATATGTCTACAAAGGCTTGTTGAGATTCAGAGGGTTGTTCCTTTCTTACTGCATCAACAAACAGGTCGTCTTCCTCTTTATCTGAGACATCACACACTGCATGCACGTGTTTACCTTTCCCAGTCCTGCAAAGTCAGTTCACGTGAGCCGCTCAGAGTACATGCATCGAAGCTTCTCAGCTGTGCTTGTGCTATCTCGTGTGATCTTGCGATGTCCATGGCTTTATTTAATGTTAGCTCAGACCCGGCACTTAAAAGTTTCTCTCGCACTTTCGCTAAGTTTTTGCCAAACACTATTCTATCCCTGATCATCTCATCTTCGTTTGCATAAGCACAGTCCTTCACCAGCAATTTTAACTCCATTATAAAGTGATGAAAAGTCTCGTTTATACCCTGCGTCCTCTCATTAAACTTGTATCTTGTGAATACCGTATTTGTCTTAGGCATGACAAACGCCAGTGGCAGTGTGTCTATGAACCTAATTTAAAGTTAAGCTTTACACCTTACTTTCCTAATCGTTTGCATAAGCACAGTCCTTCATCAGCAATTTTAACTACGTTACAAAGTGATCCAAAGTCTCGTTTATACCCTGCGTCTTCTCATTGAACTTGTATCTCGAGAATATCGTATTCGTTGTAGGCATCACAAATGCCAGCAGCAGCCTGTCTATGAACTTAATTTAAACTTAAGGTTTACACCATGCTTTGTTTCCGCAGTAGCAGCACTTATGAATATGCTTGTACTGTATGCGTCACTCGCTTTATATTCTTTTGCTGCCTTCTCAATTGTGTAATGCGTTTTTTGAACAGGTTTCATACATCGAAGTGATCACTACCTAAATAGGTACTCATGAATCTAAGATGTTTAACAGGCATTCCCGGTATTAAGTTGTGGATTTGCCTGCGAATATTTAGCGGCAGCGTGTCTATGAACTTAATTTAAACTTAAGCTTTACACCTTGCTTTCCTATTGATATGTGTACAAAGGCTTCTTCAGCGTCAGAGGGTTGTTCGTTTCCTACTGCATCAATAAGCAGCTCGTCTCCCTTTTTATCTGAGACATCTCACACTGCATGCACGGGCTTACCTTTCCCAGTCCTGCAAAGTCAGTTCACGTGAGCCACTCGGAGTACATGCATCGAAGGTTCTCAGTTGTGCTTGTGGTATCTCGTGCGATCTTGCGATGTCCACGGCTTTATTTAATGTTAGCTCAGACCCGGCAATGCGTCTTCTCATTAAACTTGTATCTCGTGAATATCGTATTTGTCATAGGCATGACAAACGCCAGCGGCAGCCTGTCTATGAACTTAATTTAAACTTAAGATTTACACCGTGCTTTATTTCCGCAGTAGCTGCACTTATGAATATGCTTGTATGCGTCACTCGCTTCATATTCTTTTGCTGCCTTCTCAATTGTGTAATGCAATTTTTGTTCAGCACTCTTTGGAGCTCTTCCTTGTTCTCTGCGTTCTGCATTCACAGTCAGTTCACGTGAGCCGCTCCGAGTACATGCATCGAAGGTTCTCAGCTGTGCTTGTGCTATCTCGTGTGATCTATCCCTGACTATCTCATCTTCGTTTGCATAAGCACAGTCCTTCACCCGCGAATATTTAGCAGCAGCGTGTCTATTGGATTGCTGCTGATGGACAGCCTTATATGGGCAGGCAGTCAATTAAGTGGGAGGCGTGATGATGAGGGACGCAACTCCGCCTCACACGGCGACAGAGCTGAAGGCTATGGCCGTATATATGTACATAAGTAGGTTCCAGTTATGACCTTTCGCGTAGAATTTCGAAATGAAACCTGCCTAACTTTTGTAAGTAAGCTGTAAGGAATGAGCCTGCCAAATTTCAGCCTTCTACCTACACGGGAAGTTGGAGAATTAGTGATGAGTCAGTGAGTCAGTCAGTCAGTCAGTCAGTCAGTGAGGGCTTTGCCTTTTATTAGTATAGATTTTCACAGTGCATGGATTTTCTTTGGGTACTCCGGTTTACCCCATATTCCCAAAATTATCAGATTGTTTTAACTGGTGACTCTGAATTGGTCCTGCATTTTGCTAACCTGTATGAAGCAAGAAATGTAATGTTATGTGGTGTATAGACTATTCTTCTAACATTGTTGTTGAAACATTTGCTGTTTAGTGTAACACCCAAAATTCAATGCTGTTTTTTTTCCCAGATGAAATGAATTCTTCAAGGATTTACCTTATTTGTATACAGGTATGGGTTATAATTTCAATAAATTTAGCAAATTTAAATTTATATATTAAGATATCAATATTTTTCCCACTTCCATCATGCTGCTAAGTTATATTTGTGATGCCTAATTTGTGAGGTCTTGAGGATTAGAAATAAATCTGTATGTGATCTTCATCAATTCACTGTGCATCCCTTCCTTCATTATTGTTTCTTTAATGTCTACAAATTCAAACTGATTTTAAGAATCTAATTTACTGCAAGCTAGTGATCAGGATTAACATTTCATTAAAAAATGCTGCAGGACTCAAGCATTATTCAGATTTTGTAGCTTCCAGACTGTCAGGTTTTATTAAGATGTTGTTTGGTCACATTTTATTTATTTAAAAATGAGCTGAATCATTACGAGGCTGTGCTTTGAACTTGCATGTCTTCATTTCTTCATTTGCATTCTTATTTAAAATGCATCCCAGTTCTTTGTGTAATTAAATGACATAAAATAACTTTTGGCCTAAAGCACTTCCAGAATTTCTCACTAATATTGCAATGTTTTTATAGCTAAAAATAAGCCAGCAGATGTTCCACAAACATTAAAAGTAGCTACAATTAATGGATGAACAGATTGATGTATTGAGAGATGGATGAATTAAACACACCAATGTCAATTGAATTTTAAGCCACAATGCAAAAATAATTTCACAACACTTTTGTGTAGATTGTCATTTCTGAAAACATGATACATTGGCTACAACACTAGAGAGCCATGCTGAATTCTACTCCTGCTAGTTCATTTCATTTTATTTTTATCTAGCACTCTTCACTGTGAAGGTGCTGAGTGCTGTGACAACTTCTCAGGTAAAATGTAAAAACATAAAGACACATATTTGTTTAAACAGACAGAAAAACAAAGTACAGTCATGCATCGACTTACGGTTCCATTTGGGACCAGCCATTTAGCTGTATGTCAGTCACAAAATGTACAGGGGCCTCATGCATAATGCAGGGCGTAAAATTCACACTCTATCATGGCGTACAAAAAAATCCAGATGCATAAATCTGTGCGAACTCTAACTTCCACGTTCTTCCACTACATAAATCCCGGTCAGCGTGAAAAGTAACGCACGTGCACGTGCCTGCTGTCCCGCCCCGTCTCCTCCCAGAATTACGCTTCTTTGAATATGCAAATCAATATAAATAGCCCTTAAGCTCAGCATTCTGTGAAAAGGCAATGGCAAAAGCATGGGGGAAAATAGAAGAAGTTCAGCAAATACCAAGTGGAGGCAAGGAAAAACTTACTATTTATTGGTTTAAACAGTGGTATAAACAACAAAAGGAAGTTGATCGAGTGACAGTGTTGGAAAAACTCGAAAGCTCAAGTTCACAAAGTCGCACAGTGTCCGAAATAAAAAAGAAGTTGCCCTATATCAAATTCGCTGTGAAAAGGCGAGCCGTAGCACACTGTCTGTGTTTCATATGAAAACTTATTAGGGTACAGAGAAAAATAGGTACACAGTGGGAAAAAAGCACAAAAAGTCAACTTTAATCCGAAATTTCCACTTTAATCACATAGTTTATTTTGTCATTAAAGTAGAACATCATAAACTTCATCTTAAAATCATTTAATTTACTAGTTCCTCAATTCCTATCGTAGCTAAAGTAGCACGTTAAATGCTTTGTTTTGTATTTGATCTTCTATGTGCTCTATGTGTGTGAATCACTACATGCTTCCGGGCTTTCTCTTCCCCCGACAGGACACAGAATCCATTACATTCGTAATATTACAGCTCTTTGAATAATTAAAATACTGAGATGTATACTTGATACCCCATGACCCAGTAGTTAGTATATAGCAGATTGGATAATGGATGGATGGATGGATACTTGATATCATTTTTATGATGATAGGAGTTAAAGCATGTTATTAAACATGGGAACACGGTGGCGCAGTGATTTTGTGCGACCTTCGATGAAATAATTTATTGCAGAAATACTGTCTCTTTCAGACGTACTAACCCCTAATTCCTGTCCTTACTTTTCTTTCTCCAAATACCCAATCGCCACACAATCAGCTCTGTAATAGATGTTAAGCCATCTATAAGCTTAGAACGGCAACTCTTCCAAACTTGTAAGGAACATTGAAATATCTTCGTAGTACATGTTTAATTATTCTATCCTTCCAGTGTCATGCCAGTACCAGCAAGCATACAGCACAAGGCAGGAACAATCCATGAACTGAGCACCAGATCCTTGCTAGCACAGCGACACCGTGTCCTCACATGTTTAATTATTAACAATATAGATTATTTAAATGAAGTTAAAGTTTTATCTGTATAATATAATAAACATATTTTGCTGCATTTCATCTTAAAAATGATATCGTCATCATATGTAAATATGCGCTTTATAAAGTGGCTCAGGTTGTGCAATATTATAACTGTATTGTAAGTTTACAGTGAGTAACTGTACTTATAAGTACAAACAGTTCTACAAGGAGCACTTGATGGACTGATTGAGTGCATTTAGAGTTCTTGGGATGAAACTGTTTCTGAACAGCGAGGTCCGTACAGAAAAGGTTTTGAAGCGTTTGCCGTGTGAGAGCAGTTCTAATAGGCAGCATGGCTAAGGCAGTGTGTGCTTGATGCTGTTTACCAATAATTCTCTTTCCGATCAGCTGCTCCGAGTGGTGCACTGAGAGAAACATGGAAAAAGATGATCCACTGTGGCAACCCCTAACGGGAGCAGCTAAAAGAAGAAAAAGAAAGTGCAATGAGAGTAACAACGCTAAAGCAGCTGTGGTATTTAGAATAGTTTGGTCATTCCGTGGACCATTATATTGTTACAGGTTAATTACAATCAGATGCATTACACTAATAAACAATATGCGGTTAATTTCAGTGTATTTATAAAGCCACGTCAGGGATGTGGATCTAAAAAAGAAAGGGAAACCACACTGGAACAGTAGCACTGCTTTGACGCTGGGTGCTGCCAGTCTTCAAAACCAAGAGCAGAACTTGCGTATGCCAGGGTATGAGCTACCGTGGAAATGTGCGTGGCTTTATGCCAATTTTAGGTTTTATATATCGCAATTTGAACGTGGAAACAGGCTTACGCAACATTTTTGTGCATACGCACCGTTTATACATGAGGCCCCAGGTCATTGCAATTGAGGCTCTGTGGGTCTTGGGTGTGTTACCGCTATGCGGAGTGGTGGCTCTGAGGCTAGGGATCTGCACTGCCAATCAGAAGGTTGCCGGTTCGAATCCCGTAAATGCCAATAGGGACTCTGCTCTGTTGGGCCCTTCAGCAAGGCTCTTAACCTGCAATTGCTGAGCGCTTTGAGTAGTGAGAAAAGCGCTATATAAATGCAAAGAATTATTATAATTATTATGCATACGTTAGCTGCTGGTACAGAGTACCACAAACCAGTCTTCAAGTCTCGGCGGCCATATTTCTGGGTTCTGCAAAGCATTTTCAACTGCTGCTCAACTACTCAATCCAACCTCCCCAGGCTATGCTTTTGAAACTCTACAGGGGAGCCACTCGTTGTTCATGTGTCAGTGGTTCATGGCAATCAAACAATACTTTATGGGGTACTTCACATATTCATTGTTCATTTGTTGGGGTTTCATCACAGGAAAAAGTCATTGTTCAATTATTGGTACATTATGGCAAAAAGTGATACTTCTCGGGGGATGATAGTGCAGTGGGATTGAATCAATCAGTTGTAAAAGTGAAGTACCAGCTCATCTAATTCTCAGACCTGCTCACCAATAACAAAAAAGAATAAGTACGAATAATTATGAATGGCTTTGACTCATTGCTCGTAAATCGGTGTGTGACTGTTGTTTGAAACTGATTAAAATGAATGGATCCTAACAATATTTGTCCTTTCGCAAAATCACTGAGGTATGGCTTGTTGACAATGAAGAAGAGCAAAATAATACTCCAGTCGGCAGCATTCGTGGAGAAAATAAATCTGTAGAGTATCCATGGTCAATTATAACATTGAAGTCAACAAGCTAAGACTTTCAGCTTAGAACAAGAAGGTGAAGCTACAGTGCCTATCAAAACTGGACAACTGAAGATTAGAAAAATGTTTGATAAATATCAGTTTCTCCTTTGACATGCATATGATAGTTAGAATCTAGTACCAACAGCAAGAATCCGTGAATCTGTCTTGTGTTTGTAACTTTCTTTGATCTGAAACAGCACAATTATAAAATACGCTGCCAATCCCTACAACAGCAACTAAAGAGAAAAAATAACTAAATAATCTGGAGTGCAAGGGACCAGCGCTACTTCATACTAACCCCAGAACAAGTACAGAGCACACCAACTGATACAAGGCGATAACTGTAATAAACTTATTGTAACTTTCGTTTCTTACACAAAACCCGGACTGCAGTGAACCCCCATGATGACAGAACACAAAATAAGACACTCCACTGAAAAAAGAGAAATATATAAACAACAATTATAGTAACTGAAAGGAAAAGTTTATTGAAAGTCCATCCATAGGATCACACTTCTTTTTTAATGTTTGATATTATAAAGGTTACACCGAGCCATACCTCAACATTGGTAACTTCCTTATACAGGTTTGTAAGGCCCTCTCCCAAGTAAAACATAAAGTGGAAAAAATCATGAAGGTCTATTTGTCATCCATGCATGAACCTGGGTTCACCTGGTTTCTCCTGTAGAGGTCTTAGTTTCCCCAGCAAATTTTGCAATATTCCTATGGCACTGGTGCTGCTCCTTGACTTTTTTGTTTCTGCCTGCTTGGTCACTGCACCGTCACCCTTTTTATATGATCAGCCCCACCCCTGTTAGATTCTACTTGTGCTCCTTGTACCTGTGCAGTTTTTTGTCCTTCTACAATAATGGATAATGGACAACCCGATAATGACACCACCCACACATGACAATTATTGCACCTTGTGTTAATGGTACAAACTGAAAATGATTTTGGAAGAATGTTTTCTTGGGGCTTATTAGACCTCATTCATTGCCTAAACTTTGTTGCTGTCCAGGCACATCTTTTTAGTGGCCTCGGTATACCCTTGTTGAAATGAACACTTCTAGCAGGATGATGTGTTGCATTACACAGCACACATCATCTCTGCCTAGCTCAGTGAATATTGTAGTGACCTCAATTTACTCCAGTGGTCTCACATTCTCCAGATCTTAGTTCAAAAGAGCATCTTTGGGATGAAGTGAAACAGAACATTTACATCTTTAATGTGTAGCCTCTCCTGATAGAGCTAATTGAGCCTGAATCTGTTCAGGTAGATGCTAGACAGGCGGTTAAATGTTTATGGTATATTTTGACCCCCTGTAGATGCAGAAGTGCTTTCATTAAGACATACCCATTCCTTAGCCCAGTATAAAGTAGTTTCTGGTTCTACATAGTTGAACTGAAGTGTCTAATGACAGATGCTCCCTTACAGCTCAGTAAAGCTATTCATTCTGTCTCAGGCCTGGCACCATAGTGGGTGGAAAAAGTGTAATCATACCCCTAAATTATTGAATTCCCTAGCCGCCTTAATTTTAGACTAAAGGGTTTTTTAACACTTCTGCCTATTT
The DNA here is from genome assembly GCA_026402145.1 of Polypterus bichir lapradei. Taxonomy (NCBI): domain Eukaryota; kingdom Metazoa; phylum Chordata; class Cladistia; order Polypteriformes; family Polypteridae; genus Polypterus; species Polypterus bichir. The sequence continues at coordinate 41,855,204 of JANRMT010062789.1, read as the reverse complement.
CATTTTCACCCTAAAGTAGTTGTACTATGCCATTAGTTAGATAACTGCGCTCACTGCTATTTTACACCAAAAGAAATCTACCTGATGAATCAAACTGCTGATGTAGTAGTGTCAAGTGCAGAATTTCACCCTTAAAGTCAACAAAACCAATGAGCTGGTCATTGACTTCAGAAAGTAGAAGGCAGACCACACTGACATCTACAATGGAAGGGATGCTGTTGAGGCAGTTTTAACTTTCATGGAATGACCAAAACTGATAAACTGAAGTGCACACAACACATTTTATCTCTTTTCAAAATGGCTTACCAGCGCATTTACTTCTTCAGAGATTTGAAGGCAGTTAGGGCTTCCAGATCTTTTCTGACAAGCTTCTACAGCTGCCCAGTGGAGCCCATCCTCAATGGCTGCATCACATTCGGGTAATGGCAACCAGCTGCCTTCTATTCATGACCTACATAACACTCACTGCATTAAAGAAAAGTGATTACATATCTTCAGCCATCCTGGGAAACAGGACTGGGCCATTGGCACGTGCACCAGTAGATTCCAGGACAGTTTCTACAAGTCATAAGTCTGCTGAACAGTCAATCATAAGAATTCATACTGCTTATAAGCTGCATGCTATGTATACTTTTTAAAATGTATTTATTTATTGTGTTGTATTTTTGCCTCTGAGAAAGCATGCAGGCAAAAATTTCATTGTACTGAGTACGCATGATGATAAACTCGACTTGAAGCAACTTGGAGCAACACATCAGTGCAGCACAATTGTTCATCCATCCAGCTCACACCAGTTCCATTCTATATTTAAATAAAAACTGAATCCTTAGTAGTTTTTAAACAATTATTTGTGGTAATTTCTCAACATTTGCATATCAATTATAGGGTAAAGTGCATTGCTGGAAATTTGATTTAATTTTAGTTTTGTGTCTGTGCTGTTTATTTAGCAAATGAATTTAGCTTCCTAATTATAATAGAACTGTCATATTCTACTTTCAGCAGGTTCATCTTGCATTAATATCTCTATATACTGTATATATAAAACAATAAAACATCTTGTAAGGTCACCCAGCATTCACCAGTGGATTGCAATTTCCAAGGAACAGATGAAACAAGGAGCAGAAAGAAAGACGGATGTAGGGCTAGAATGTCTGATGAACAAAGGCAACAAGACACACAAAGCAAAGGAAGTAAGGGTTAGAAGTATTTGGTGAGCAGGGGTTCGTAAATGACCAACGCGATCGAAACAGACGACCTAACCATTGTACAATGAAGCTCATTTTTATAAATGGACATTTCACAATGGTATTTTAGTTGTCCTGTTGATGATTGCATCTGTTAAGGTAGGTATACTTTGGGGGTGCTGAGGATATTAATATGATAATGAAATATCACTTAATTAAATGAAAATCTGACTGGCTTTATAATACCAAATTTTAGTAGTGAGTATTTGTTGTTGCCTTCCTGTTTATTGGGGCTGAAAGTTCATTGCATAGATGCAATGGCTCTGTTTCAACCCAAATATCATCATCTCCCTCAGAATTTCAGATGATGTAGGTTCTGTTGTCCCCTGTCAAGTTTTGACTCACAAAATGAATCCCGGACTTTAATTTCATTAAAGGACAACATTTAAAACTGACAAACTACACTGCAATAACATGAATGAGTTCTAACCAAGTGATCAAGTGGTGCACTGGCACTCCAATCAAACTGGTTTCCTACTAGAGGTCTCACTGGAATTACTGAAGAATGGCTATGCTAATGTTCAATTAAATTTATAAAGTTTATGAAAATAATTTAGCACTCAAAACTAGACTTAATATCTTGGTTTGGCACTTCACTGTCCCTCTTAGCTCACCCCACCTACACTGCTCATCTGTGCTCCACTCTTTGTGACTGGTGGAACTAAATGAAGATGAATTTTGCCATCCTGGGCTCAGTTTTACAATTAGCGTAGCATGAAGCCGCTTTGGTCACAGTTTTCTGTACTGAATTCTAAAGGTCACCTGATTTTAAAGGCTATTTCATTGTTTTGTACAGGCAATGTAATATGACACGTTATCTTAAAATATTAATCAATAATCCACACATCAGTAACACATCAACTAGCATTCCTGCCTAATAGCACAGTGGATGCCAGTTTGATGTTCAATATGGGGTCTTTTGTGTGCAATTTGTACATTCTCACTGTGTTCACATCATTTTCTCCAAATGTCCTGATCCTTGCTCTTATTGGAAGTGTAAGGTAGTGTGCAAGTGCTATTGTCCTTTGATGGAATGGCATCCAAGGTCTGTCAACCTTCTATGATGGTCTCTAAATCAGCTTCCATGTTGATCTTTGCACAAGTGTGTTGGCTGTCACAATATGATCAAAAGTCTTCCACAGAGCACTTAGTCCTGGTGCCTTCGATGTGTAGTTTACGTGTTCTCCATATGTTCACATCGTCCTGAATTCCATAAACATTAATTTAGATTGATTGGAGACTATAAAATGGCTCATGGTGAGCATGACTTGTGGTGGTTCAGCATCCCTTTCTGAAATGATATTTGCGTTGATGCTGCACATACAATAAACTACAACCTTATGTCGCCTTGTACTGGAATGTCAAACATTTGCAAAAAATGGATGAATAGAAGCCAGTGCTTGCCTCATTTTGGGCTCACTGCCAAGGAGTTTTATTTTTCATTTTAGGGGATAAGCTTGCCCCCAGGGGCCTTCACACCAGCGCTCAGTCAAGGCTTCAGTCATTTCTCAGCTCAGATGCTAACCCAGGTGGATGTTTTGTTTCAAGTTTCTAAAGTGATAACACCCTTCTGTGCAGCCTCACATGTAAAATGTAGCCCCATGAATACTGCAAATAGAATAGAAAATTAACAGTCATTATTCCTGACACTACATTTCCAAGTGGTCTTCACCCTGTAGATGTCCATCTGTTATTTAACGTGTTTATCCAGTTGAAGGTCCATTGAGCCAGAGCCTATTCTGGCACCATTGGGTTCATGACAGGAACCAACATTTAGTGGTATGCCAGTCCTGTGTAGTCCACATTTACTCAAACACACCCACACCCATACTTAATAATAATAATAATAATACATTTTATTACACATATGGGGTCAGTTTAGAGTTTCCAATTAACAAAACATGTATGTTTTATTATGTGGAAAGGAAACCCACACAAACACGGGGACCATGCAAAAGGGAGTGGAAATGGCAGACAACTCTTCTGGACCTCTATAAGACACACAGTCTAGGGAAGGCATTCGGACATCAGAATCACCTACAAAGTTTGACCCCTTAATGATTTTGGAAAACTTGGGCTTGCATTACAATGGTACTGTAACTTTGTGGGATTTTTAGGAGCAAATCCTAATCCTGGAAATGCTGTCAGGATACATCTGGAAACACAGGCGACTGTAGAACAGGGGTATTAGTGGAGAAAAACTTCACTAGCCAGATGACAGGAGGGCAGGGTGGATCAGAGAAGCCACTGGTGATTTGAGAGATTAAATCTAACAGCTCTAGAACATCCAAGAGAGACTCTTCCTGGGTTATTTTTCACTTTGAGTTGTAACTGCTGTATGGCCCTGTTTTTAAAATACAGACACTCCTCACCTAATGACCTTCCCTGTTTAACAACCACACGGAATTATGACCCACTCTACGACTAGTTGGTACTGTACACTGTACAAGAACTTTGGTCGTGAAAATGGCAACATGGCTTTTCAGCGTCAAGCATCATAAACTCGGAGGCAGACACTGGTTGACCTCTTTCCGTTCCTGTCACAGACTCTGCAGTTAGTGTTAGTTGGCCAACGACTCATCCTCCACGGCACTGATCTTGCACTATGTTGTTGTTATCATTTCAACAGCATCAGTCATAAATTACTATGAAGCTGGTTAGAAAGCTAAAGCGATAGCATGTAACTTGGAGCTGGCATATTTGACCATTACAACGATCTTGAAGGATAAAGACAGAGTGAAAGAGGCAGTATCGGTAAGGGGCAGCTCCTCGCTTATCGACCAATTTGCTTAACAACCCAGTCGTAGGTACAGAACTCGTCATTAAGTGAGGAGTGTCTGTACTGGGTTCATGGATGAACCAAGAGCTCCTCTAGTGATTGCAAACTACAACAACCAAAACAAAAAATCATAGCAACATCTTCATTCTTTTCAGTAACCTTGCTGTAATAAACTAATTTAAGTGCCACACAATACACCACTGTGACAGTGCACTAAAATAACTGCCTCATTTCTTAAGAAGAATATTAGATTTTTTTTTTAACAAGTTTCAAGGAAGCAATAAAGTTACTGAATATTAAAAACAAAGTAAAAGCAATTTAAGACATACTAGGAGAAGGCAAATAATTAGATTATAAATTATAAATTTAATACAGATTGTCTAGATCTGCGTCACAATTGCTCATGGGCCACTGCTTTACCTACTATAGCGCTCACTGTTGTGTAATAAAGAAAGCAAGTGAGTAATAAATGTAAGGTGGCAGGACAGAGCAGCACATGAGGCAGGAGTCTTCACTCACCTACTACCTTGGCCTGTGTATGTCTGCCATGTTCTACTCTCCTGTGAGCTTCAGACAAGGTGGTCACAAACCACAGCTACTCCATGTCAGTTTACAACAGCAAAGCGACAAGCTGCCCCCAGTGAAGGGGCTGCTAAATGTCGCTAGTCACTCTTCCTTTTGTGGAACAGCCCCTAGTGAGGTGGCTGAAGAACCGAGCTCAGCATGGTGCATCTTTATTTCCAATAATGTGCTTTATAAATTCAAAGCCTACTTTTCATGTATGAACATAACCTAAGTGGACTTTTTAAAAACAGCAGAATCTTCAAAGGGGAAGAAACACACAGATGGGAGTAAATTTGTTTATGACTTTTTTTTTTTCTTTTTCACAATACAATCACAGTTGATCTATTGATAGATAGATAGAACTTTATTTGTCCCCGGGAGGAAATTTGGCATTTTGCAGAAGCTCTTTAAACAAATAAATACATAAATAGATAAAAAAATATACATCTACACACACACTATGGCCTGAACACATGCCAGAATATCTTAAAAAGAAAATCATCTTCTTCTTCTTCTTCTTCTTTTGGCTGTTCCCATTAGGGGTTGCCACAGTGGATCACCTTCTTCCATATCTTTCTGTCTTCTGCATCTTGTTCTGTTATACCCATCACCTGCATGTCCTCTCTCACCACATCCATAAACCTGCTCTTAGACCTTCCTCTCTTCCTCTTCCCTGGCAGCTCTATCCTTAACATCCGTCTCCCAATATACTCAACTTCTCTCCTCTGCACATGTCCAAACCAACACAATCTCACCTCTCTGACTTTGTCTCCCAACCGTCCAACTTGAGCTGACCCTCTAATGTACTCATTTCTAATCCTATCCATCCTCGTCACACCCAGTGCAAATCTTAACATCTTTAACTCTGCCACCTCCAGCTCTGTCTCCTGCTTTCTGGTCAGTGCCACCGTCTCCAACCCACATAACATAGCTGGTCTCACTACCATCCTGTAGACCTTCCCTTTCACTCTTCCTGGCTTCAGCTCTACATGCACTTCCCTTAATTTGTGATAACCTGGATTAGATCCCCACACAGATTTCATTCTCTGAGTCTGACCAAGTAGGACATGTCCTTAAGTCCTGGTGGCTCAACTCTGCACAGCTTCAAGTGCTGCTTTATCTTGCTTGTGGTGTGGTGACCAAAATGCACAGAGTGATCCTACTTGTGCATTACATATTTTGACTTATATTAAACAATTTCTATGATATAAAGTAATGTTTTATTTTCTGTTTTAAAAGCTTCTGCGAATTGCTTAAATGAATAAAATGCTGTGTGAACTGCATCCTCTTGCAATATTTTATTCAAACTCCTGCCTTTTTTCTTCGGTAACAGCAGTCTGTACCTGGTATCCATGTACAACAGACACAGACGCCTTTGTTACATGTTTGCCTTTTATGTATTATTCTACTAATTGCAAAGGTATCCAGTTGTGTGTGGAAGACCTTGTCATAGGTTAGCTGTAAATTATGCTGATGTCTTTCATATACTTATTTTGAATTAAATGAAGTCAAAGAAATGATCTAATCCCATTTACATGTTAAGTCAGTTGATTCAACGCAGGATTCACGGTGTCATTGTTCACACATCTTCCAATCCCCCCGCTGCTGCACATGGTTTCTGTTTGAGCAAGCTGTTCATCTCTCTTGAATGAGCAGAAGGTGTTATTAAATCTGTGCTGGTTTTGCTTATATAATACAGAGTGTTCTTATTGATGATATTGGCACATTGAGTGTGGAACTGAGGCTCTGTAAAGATACCAACCAATGAATGATGGCAATAGAAGACAAAATGTTTCAAGCAAAATATTAATCAGACCACCGGAATGGTGTTATTGTTTAAGATTAAGGCTACTGTATGTGTTACTAATAGCACTATAAATGGAAGTGAGCAATAAAATCTATGTATCTATCCATCCATCCGGTTATATATTTATCTGTTATCTTGCCAAGTATTTCCAAAGCTTATCTTAAGAATATCAGTGCTGACATCTTCAGTTTAGGCGACTACACGCATGTATGCATGGATGCATTTATTTTCTGTTCCTGCTTTGTTAATTTCTAACTTGTGACTTTCAGAGCCGAATAGACATAGAACAGAAATTAAATATAGATAGGATGGCAGACATTCTAATGCACACAAACACACACCCTCACACCACGCCAATACAGAGTCACAAATTAATGTTATCTGCAAATCTTTGGGATGTAGGAGGAAACCAAACTTACCTTGCAAACAAGGGAGATCATGGGGACTCCACAGAGACAACGACCCATGCAAGGATTGTGGACCTGTGAAGGTGCCAGTGTTAATCAATGCACCCTATATTCATACGGCAGAGTGGTGACTCTGAGGCTAGGGATCTGCTTTGACAATCAGAAGGTTGCCGGTTCGAAACCAAAAAATGCCAAATGTGACTCTTCTCTGTTGGGCCTTTGAGCAAGGCCCTTAACCTACAATTGCTCCATCCTGGGTATGACGTTAATCTGCATCCAGCCCTGCAAGTATGCCCTCCAACTTACATGGAAAAGCCTGGGGGTTGGTGACAGAAATGGCACATAAAAAGCCCTCACACTGTTGTTCCAGTCCATCTGAACTAGTGTGGTGTTGAGGTGTCACATGGTGCATGGCTGCACTCAGGCTCTAATCTGGAATCCTGAGTTGGTTTGCCATGTGGTGGGTGTCACCTATTCCTATACACCTATACTCCTCCTATATTCATGCTGAGTCAATCATGACTTTCCTTTTTTATAATTGTGTTGATTTCAATTAGAAACAGATAACATTCCATTCAGACAAGTCAAAATTAACAAATGTAAGTAAAATTTGCCCACCCCCAATGAGAAAGAGAGAGGAGCCCGCAACCAAAGCTATAAAAGGAGCAAGAAAAGAAGGGTATCCTTTTCTCCAAAATGGAAGCTTATTCTAAAATGTTGCTGATTAAATCCTGCCATATTTTAAAAAAAGATCCTCTAAGTGAGAATTTGATTTTTTCCATTTTTAAGTAGTATAGAAAATTGGCTACCCAATGACTTAAGAGTGGTGAGCTGGGATTCTTCCAGTTATGCAAGATAAGTCTATGTGCTAGTAGTGAGGTAAAGGCAACTACAGGTTTTTTTTGGATTTCTCCACTTTATGGCCATCTGGGAGTACAGCAAGCACAGCGATTAATGGGTTAGGGGTGATTTTGACACCAAGGCTGTCTGATAGGCATGCCAAGATTTTTGTCCAAAATGATGTTAATTTGGTGCAGCCCCAAAACATGTGGCCCAGTGAGGCTGGAGCTCGATTGCAACATTCAGAGGTTGAATCATGCCCTGGAAACATTTTGGACATTTTTAGCCGAGATAAATGCTCTTGATAATTACGACTTTCCAATTATCCAAGTGCACACCATACATAAATCATATAGACAAAGGAAGGATGCAAAAACTCGAAACTGAGACCAGATCGGAAATTGAAACTAGATTCCTAGAGCTGGGAAGCAGAAGCACCAATCATTTTTCTACCTCATCACATAGCAATAAAGACAGTCACACTATAGACACACTTGAAAATTTTATTTTATACTAACTTTACAGACTTGACTGTTGTGCATACCGCAAAGAACCCCTTAAGATCTTCCCGGGACAAAACTCAGGGTGTTCTGTGAGTCAGTGCCAGATCTCCTGTAGGTGACCGTGCATAGTTCAAGAAAGGATAAGAAACCAGCGTATAAATACCTTTGCCAGTATAGTAGCACATCATACTCTCTTAAGAAGTGTTTTATCATAAAAAGGTTTTAGGGCGACTCCTCCTCAAAACATAAAATCTTTTCTCCTGGACATGCAGACTCTTTCTTCAGGTCCACAGTTATGTCATTGCCGCACTTTCTATGTTCTATTCCTAAATTTACATATCTGAAAAGACAGACAGCTTACAGGTGCAATGCACTTGAGCCCAGGACTACGGTCCAACTTTGCCAATGATTAGCTGCTATTGAGACTCTTATAGGAGGCGTCACCCCTTTTAATCAGTCCCCAGATAAGCAGAGCAGAGCCACAAGGCAAGTGCAGTAACATGTTTAACATGTCAAGTCAAGTTGGGACGCATGCACTGGTACAGTGCGTTGCCGCACTCACCACACAATGAAACAACTCAGGATCCCATTTGACAACTCCTCAGGCAGACACGCGGTCCAGTCCCACCCTCCAGAAATGACCCTCTATCTGCCGCAGCCAGGTGTTACATGGATGACCCCTTGGCCTGGTTCAGCCACTCGGGTCCCCAACAATGAGGATCTTACGAGCCAGATCACCCTCTGGAAAATGCGTCACATGGCTGTAGTGCTGTAACTGACGCTACCTCACAATGCAGGTAATGTGCCTCATTTGGGACTCCATGAGCAACCACTCATTTGAAACAAAGTCAAACCAACTGTACCCAAGGATTGTCTGGAGAGACACAGTATCAAAGGAGTCCAGTCTTCGTCTCTGGATAGCGTCCATGTGTCTCAACCATACAGCAAGACAGGAAGCACCAGGACTCTAAAGACACCACACACCCCTTTCCAGCAACCTCATGACCCCCTATGCTCTCCCAATCCATCTACTGACTTCATAGGAAGACATGAATGTCACTGCCAAGGTAAGTAAACCTCTCAAGGTCGACACTCTCTCCACAAACAGACATACTGCTGATGGCTGTGACCAAGAGGTCGTTAAAGTCATTAAAGTCATTAATATTACTCACTATGCCAAAAGCAGAAGCAAAGCAAATGAATACAATATTTCAGACCATGCAACCTGAATATTGCCATGTTTCAGCCAACACTTTCCTCCTGGCTATGGTTCAAATTCATATTTGTAATCTATTTTGTCTAATTTTATGTCAAATATTTGTATTTATGTTTATTTTATTTATTATGTACATGTTTCTATTTGTATGTTGGAAAAGGGGATGGGCCTTACTTATGTCACTTGTGCTTTGTGGGCGGGGCTACCTGCCCATCACCACCAAGAACGGCCCTCCACCCTATTTAAGAGAGGGCCTCCCATAATTCCAGGCGGTGCATTGAATGTGCTGGGAGGGGAGATTGTTTTGGTGAGTTTATGTGCTATTGCGTTCCTTTGTGTTTTCTGGAATTTTGACCCTATGCTCTGCTTTTTACTATGCCTCTTGGATTCTGTTTTTTGACACCGTGCTTATTGATATTTTTAAACCTCTGTCCTAGATTCCATTTTGGAACTTTGTTTACTGTGTATTGCCTTTCTGTTTCTGGCATCTCCTTGTGCTCTTTGGAGCTTTGGGTTTTGCACAGCCTTTTGGTGAATTCAAACCTTTTGTCTCTGCCCTTTTTGCTACTAGTTGGGTTATTTTGACAATGTTTCCACCTCTAATGGGCAACCTTGGAATTCTTTGTGAAGCTGTGCTCTTTTGAACTCAAGCCACTTCATGTCAAATACTTAACAGCATTCTTAGACAGTGCTGACTGAAACACCCAATGTGCAGTGCTGTTCAGTTGTAGTTATGCTGCTGTACCACAGGTGTCTCACAGCACGAAGGTCTCTTAATGGCTGTGATTTTCAATTCCTCATCAGACATTAAAAAAGCTAGTCTAAGGTGAGTTTCTGCTCAGTGACACTCATCTCCCATTATGAGATTATGATGACACTATTCAGGTCCCATCTGTGCTTCTGACAGTCAAAGTCTGGCAGTAGTCACCGCAGTTCATTGACATACTTGGTTCTTGTGTAACTAGGCAGGCAGGCATGCTTGCTGAGCAGTTCACACTGGCCAAGTAGTTTTGCACAGTCCACTAGTCCAAATCATTTATTTTCACATCAAAGTACGGATGTGGTAACTTTCTCAAGCTAAATAAAGAAAAAACTGAAATCTTAGTGATTGGCAATAATGGATACAATGAGGCTATTAGAAATAAACTGGATACATTAGGATTAAAAGTCAAGACAGAGGTAAAAAGCTTAGGGGTAACTGTTGACTGTAATCTGAATTTTAAATCGCATATTAATCAGATCACTAGGACAGCATTTTTTCACTTAAGAAACAAAGCAAAAGTTAGACCTCTTATATCACTGAAAGATGCTGAGAAATTAGGTCACGCGTTTGTTTTCAGTCGACTAGATTACTGTAACGCAATCCTCACAGGAATACCCAAAACAGACATAAATCGTTTGCAACTAGTGCAGAATGCAACTGCTAGAATCCTAACCAGGAAAAGAAAATCCGAACACATTTCTCCAGTTTTGATGTCACTACACTGGTTACCTGTGTCATTCAGGATTGACTTTAAAATTCTGCTTATGGTTTATAAAGCCTTAAATAATCTCGCCCCATCTTATATATCGGAATGTCTGACATCTTATATTCCAAATCGTAACCTCAGATCCTAAAATGAGTGTCTCCTTAGAATTCCCAGAGCAAAACTTAAAAGAAGTGGTGAAGCGGCCTTCTGCTGTTATGCAGCTAAAATCTGGAATAGCCTGCCAATAGGAATTCGCCAGGCTAATACAGTGGAGCACTTCAAAAAAACTGCTGAAAACACATTATTTTAACATGGCCTTCTCATAACTTCACTGTAATTTAATCCTGATACTCTGTATATCCAATTCACTATAATAACTATTCATGGTGGCTGTAAAATCTGTACTAACCCCTACTCTTTCTTCTGTTTCTTTTTCCGGTGTCCTTTTGGTGGTGGCTTGCACCACCACCATCTACTCAAAGCACCGTGATGTTCCAACAGTGATGGATTAAAAGCCAGAAGTCTGCATGACCATCATCATCAAGTCCATCCGTGAGAACCCTAACTACAAAGAGGACTGTTTCATTTATGTTAGGTAGAATGTCCAGATAGGATTGGGCTGTCTCGTGGCCTGGAACCCCTGCAGATTTTATTTTTTTCTCCAGCCGTCTGGAGTTTTTTTTTTGTTTTTTCTGTCCATCCTGGCCATCGGACCTTACTCCTTTTCTATGTTAACTAATGTTGTCTTATTTTAATTTCTTATTTTGTCTTTTATTTTTCTTCATTATGTAAAGCACTTTGAGCTACTTTTTTGTATGAAATGTGCTATATAAATAAATGTTGTTGTTGTTGTTGTTGTACACACTTGACAAAATTTAAAAACACGTTAACTGAGAAAGCTTGTATTAATATGACCTACTTAATGCAATTCTGTTGTCCTAATACAGTTAACATCTATAAAGAAAAGAGCCCACTATGATTCATCAGTGAAAGCTTTGCCTAAGAATCAGATCAGGTCAGAAATGGACTGGAGAGGCTCTGAAAAATTGAAATTGACATATCAAAATATAGCTGATAACATGAAAGGGTATCAGTTGAAACCATAGAACCTATTCTTCTTTTAAGTGCTGTATACAAAAATGAACTTTTCAACTTTAATGCTTTTCTCTGCTCTGAGCTGGTTGAAAATTTTAATGTTTGAACTGCTATTCTTTGAAACAGTTAACTAACAAATAGACTTTGAAAAAAGGAAATATTACTTATGCAAAAAAACATACTGTATATTTTAATCATTTGATAAGGATTAGACATAAAAAGAAAGAAGACAGAGCATAAGACATTGCTGCTGAATTATTGCAAAAGTATTATATTCTTTATTACTTATATTTTGTATTTAATCTTTTATCTTTGCTTTTTATTTTTTGTGCGTTAATAAACAAGATAAGCTGTTTTAATGTTTATTTAGTGTAGATTATAACATTTTTCTGGTCTTAAACTTTGAGTGTTCAACTTAGGGGTTTTATTGAAGGATTAAGCAGAGTTAGGGATGCCAAATTAAGGTTTGTGAGACGCTGGCCTACAACAGGTAAACCAAACCTGTAAAAGTCTGAACACCAGATGCTAAATCAAGAGATCTGGAACTGCAGGGTGACCACTAAGAGCCCCCAACATCTCTCTCACCCCTTAGCCTGGGAAAGGGAGATGGATAACCTGTGGATCTCTCCAGACCTGGATCTAGAGATATCTTAATACTGAAAAAGGAAAGTACATAAAATTAATTTTTAAGAATACCACTAGACAATTATATCAAAACCAAAAACACAAAGATGTTTATACGTTTACAATGACAAGTGCTTGTTTTGTTTTTTTTGGTTTATGTTTTAACAGACCAAACTGAAGTCGAAAAGTGTGTTTTTGGCCTGTGTTTGATAATACATGTGTCAGGTTCAGTGGCTGTTTATCTTGTGCAGACTAGCATGCTTACTTCATTAGAGTCACAGGGATTGTGTTAAAATTTCTACTTTTTTATATTGCGAGGTAGTGTCTAAATGCAAAAGAAAGAAGGAGACCAAGACCTCCATGCAACTAGCTGTCGGCACCTAATACCAGGTTGGGATAAAGGGGACTATGCTGCTTCCATAAAAGGCTGCTCAAAATCCTGGCTCTTTAAGGGTCGTGGGCACCTGATCTGCATAATGCCCAATTTGTACCATGTGTATGCAACATTTTCACACAGGCGTACAGTACATCACATTTGATGGCAATGCTTTGTTTTCTGATTTGTTTTTGGGTTTTCTAATTTGCACTTGTGATTTCTGATTTGCATTTGTGATTTCTGATTTGCTTTTGTGTTTTCTGATTTGTTTTTGTGCCTTTAATTTGTTTTTGCTTATTGCACTTCAGGGCCACTGTACAGAGCATGTGCATATACAGAGCTTTAGAGGCACATCCCCCTTGCAGTGATTGCATAGCAAAGACTTTATTGACCCTGTAAATCTAATTTCAGAAGTGATGGAGGCAGTGTCGTTCGACAGAGTAGGGCTGATATCACCAGGATTCGCTCTGCTCACAGTGTTCAGAAGCTCAGCCGAGGCCGGAAGTCTCCTAATAGCTCAGGCTGATAACAGACTGCTTCTCAAGGTTGTTGTAAACCAAATGCTATGGGGTCTCAGCTGACCATCACCAGCTACTCCAGTGCAAATCTATGAGCTGAGGTGACTTGTGGTGGGAGTCACTGGCAATAAATAAACTCTTTGATCAATGGGCTGTATATCTCACAGACCAAAACTTTTATCTTACTGTGAAGAAAGACAAACACAGCATGAAGGTTTGGGGTTCTTAGCCCTGTATACTGTAACAAAAATATCAGGTCAATTTTGTTCTTGTTTACAAACTCAAAAAAAGACATAGAAGGATGTGAGGACAGACAATCTATGTGAATGGACCGGAAATTAAACAGTGGGATGCTGGGAAAATCGTGGTTGACATCACACGGGGACCAGAGGGAAGAAAGGAATCTGGAAGTGTTATGGCTTTTTGGATCGTTCGGGCAGTATTACGGTGGCGTCTCCTCGTTCTTGCTGAGAAAATAAGAAGAGAAAGGTTAGTATGCTGCCATTGTCCCCTGGTACGACTTGTCGCGGTGCATCTCGGGTCATTAAACTGCTCCCCATGTGCTCGTGCGTGACATTCCATATAATTTCTTTTCAGACACACAGACTTGGTTCACTTTACTCCTTCTTTCTTAGGCTGGGCTTAACAATAAGCATACTTTTCTAATTCCAAAGTTCTCATCTTCAAAAGTAAAATTGAAAAGATATATTTTTAATAATAACAAACTCAACCTTGGTAAATCCCAAAGTAAGGCAAATTATCATTTAATGTAAAGCAATCTGTCATATACATTGGACTGTGTCATAAAATTTGATGTTTGTGTACACAGGGTTAAGAGGTGGACTCTAGAGGACGCTCCAGCTGGTGTTTCTTTCTCCTGACCTTGGAAAAGGGTAACTAGGCAGCCTTAACCAGAGCTCATTTAGTTTAGAGTCAGGGGCTGAATTTGGACTTAGGTAGCGAAGAGAGTCTTCGAAAGAGAACAAAAAGACATGAGAAGAAAAGCATTTTGGTGCTTTGACATGGCACTTGAAGGATGGCAAGTAGACAGGTCATCTCAGCAGACAGACAAATAAAGTAGAGAATGACCCAGCTGGAAGCAGGCTTTTTACTGTCTTTCACTTTCCTTTGGCACAAATATTTTTTTCTAGGTTATCCTGACAGTAAACACAGCAGTTTTTGTTATTTTAGTGTCTTTCTCTGAGTGTGGAGAGCAGCCAGGAGGGCCCTCACAGGGTTGCTCCATGAATAACACTAGCAAGGGTTTGGGGTGTCATCCGATTATTATTAAGTACTGTCCTTGTGTTCACATGCCCACTATATAATAGTTAATTATCCCATATTATTGAAGCAGGTTTTCTTCTGGTCTTTACCACCCCCACGCTAGTAAAAATACTGAAATAATAAGAGTCTAGGCTCAAACAAGGCTACCATTGTGTAAGAGTATTAAAACACGCTCGGATAACGTTGCTCAGAATAAAACTGCTGGAAATACTAATTACTTGTAATAAAGAGCACTGCAGTCATCCTGTTGCTACTATTCTGTGACAGCACTACTATCTGAAAACTGCAACTTGCAGCTTAAAACAAAAATGAAAGGAAAAATGTAAAAGTTTTGTAACATGGAAGGATAAAATTAAACTGATGACAGTTTACTTTTCATTTACTTTACTTAGCTATGTTAGAATCTGTGAAGTATGAAGTATCGACTGGGGCCACCCCATTACTCTATAAATTTCTCTGAGTGTCAGAAGGTGCTGCAGAGAACAGAAATGGAGAGCCCCCGGGATATTCCCCCAGATATGCAGTAAGTGGTGTTCCCTTAAGGGTGCTACGGAGGTGTAGTTGTTGGCCTTGCTGCCTCACAGATCCATGTTGTGTGACAGCTGGCGTTCATTCACTGGCTCGTATGTATTTTCTGTTTTGTTGTTGTTTTAGAATGATTGATTTTCATGTTATTGCTGTTAGGTTTGTTTATCATTTGCTATTTTTTTTTACTATGTCTTTAAATGTTCTGCCATTCCTTGCATTTTGTGGGTGGTACCCCGGGAGGCGGGGCCCCCTGATGTCACTGATGCTGGCTCCTCCTGCTGCCTTTATATTGTAGCCAGAGAGAGGGACCCTGCAATAGTTTACTGAGTGTTGCTTGGAGTTACTATATGCATTGTCTGTCTCCTGATTTCTAGCATATTGGATTATTTCTCTTATATTTTAGGATTTCATTATCTGGATTATGTATTGGAACAAGTTTGACTCAGATTGTCTTATAGGCAAATCCTTTTTCCCCTTTTCGTGCCTGTTGTCTTATTTTTACTCCTTCTCATTCATTTTTGTTGATAAAGATTCCTGTGTGGATTATTTTTATAAGCCATGGTTATATGTTTTTTTTCCCTCTTATACAAGGCCGTTTAACACATGGGCACGCTGGGCAGTTGCCCTGGGGCCCCATGAGCATAGGTGCTCCATGCTAATCTATGTGTGTTGTGACTTGCTGAGTGGTTGTGTAGGTAGGGGCCCCAGTGCACTGCTTTACCCGGGGGCCTATAATGCTGTCAAGGTGGCCCTGCTCTTATAAGACATTTTTTGATTTTTGTTGCATTTTGAACTTTAAAAGCCAGATCCATATTTTAGGCCTTCTTAGGCTTAAGCCTGCAAGTAGTAGCTGACAACTGGCTGCTTAGGGGTGAGGCTACCATCTAGACAGGCCAGTGAAGGTCTTGGCCTGCCTTTTGGGACTATTTCTAGGCCTCACACCATCCTTTTCACCATTTTCATGACTCCCTTTCTCAACAGTCTGGAGGTTGGTTCTGAGCTGTCTGGTATCTGCTTCAAAATAAATGTGTCACAGGTTGATCCAGGCCACCAAACTACAACGTTTGTCAGTCTTATCTTGGTATCTCAGATGACTTGTGTGTTACTGGAATGCAACTACTTACAGTTAACAAAAGCAACCTCATTCCCACTAGGTGCCATTATTGTACTATGAGCACAGCAAAGTGCTCCAATTACAATACAAGAACCAAACACTGATGCAAATTGCTTTTTTAATGTTGGCAAAAACATGTTATGTGTTATGTATGTACACCCACACCATACAAAAACTGAATACTAATGGTTAGCTAATGGCTTGCAGCACACTGGAAAAGATGGAGTGAAGCTTGGTTGAGATATTCCTGACATGTCGGACAGTTCCCTGGTAAGTAACAACATTTAGCCAATATACACTGACAACAGCTGAAAAAAAAAAAATCTTCAGTGAAAACAAATAGCATTGGCCCTTTTAAAAGAGAACTAAAATACAGTCTGTAAATTATAATGATGACTTTAAGGGTGTTGTGGTGTGAATTTTTTTCATACAAGTTGATAAATATTTTGTATGTCTTGATTTGTAACTCTGGCAAAGCAATGTAATATTAGTATTTCATTAGTGAGCAGCATTCATGTTTACCCCCAAAGGACTAAGTCAGGATAGTGAATTTTACGACAGGGTTGGGGGAAGTGCCTCAAACAAGTTTGGCAAGTGATTATCTGCAGGACTCTCTCAATCAACCCCCACAGGAAAGCCAGACTGCCTAGCTGGCAAGCTTCACCTTAACAAATGGTTTTGGGGGCAGGTGTGAAGGTATTCTATGCCCCATTGGTCTGAAGTATGGCTGTTTGGAATTGGCTTGTATCAGAAGCCTCTAAGTACCATGACGCCCTATTGGATATAGGGTGTGGACTGAGGATCTATATATTAGCTTGCTTTACCCCTCCATAGTTCTTTCTCTTTCTCTCTCTCTTTCTTAAAAACATCTGATGAAAGAGCATCTCACACACCATGAACTGAAAAGGACAACACAATCAAGATATATTGAGCCATATTGAGCCAGGCATGTGGCCTGTTCTGAAGAAAGCTGACCAAAAATGATGCCTTAACAAGTCTGGTGCCGCCTGAAACTACACATCAGCATTTATCGGCTTGTATGATTGCCAATATTCAAATGTACTTTGCATATTGTTATTACTTATGAATATTATCAATGAAACATTATTTAAATTGTTTTTTAACTCCTGTTTGTGTTTTATTACACCTAATTTCCCAAAGTTATACATGTAGAAGGGAAGGTGGGGAGAAGTTATATGGTACAATACCTTATAAATAGTGGTAAGTCTGTGAGATTTGAGGCATTCTGACAAAAGCTACATATTAATAATACAAAAGGGGAAAGCAGAGTAATATATTACTTTACCTAGACAAAACAAAAGGTTTAACATGTATGTCGTGTCTATGCACATTGTAATAATGGGCAAGTGATATGAATTACTGTATGTGTGATTTGTCATTTAGCTGGTTTGACTGCATTTCCCTACTTGACTGGGGGTGTCCTCATTTCCCAGTTTCTCCAAAATGTTGTGTATATATGGGTCAGAGTTGCCATAAATATATACATTTTCATTTTCTTTCAAAAAAACTGACTTTAGTTTGTATACACATTTTATAAACCTGACTCCTGAACTTTAGGGACCTGCAGATGTCAACTTCATGTTATTTTGGTCAATCTGGCTGCATAGGATGGATAGATATTGGAATCAATAGTCTGTTGTCATCACAATCTTTCTAATGTTTTAGGCTACTTTGCATTCCCTGGTACATCTCTTAAAAAAATATCCAATCTTTTTCAGTCTTAGGCCCAATGTGCCTGAAGCATTTCATTATGTACTATGTAAATATTCTTTGCCAATTAAAGAAATGAGTGGCCGTTTTTACTTATCATAGTCACCATGGCATGTTGGATCACAACCAAATAGCAATACTGTGACTAAGTACACAAAATGGCAGTTTTCATGGAAAAACAAATGCTCAACATGACAATACAATGATGTCACCAAAATAATCCATCTGTCCATTTTCTAAACCTGCTAATCAAATGCAGGGTCACGAGGCCGCTGAAGTCTATCCCAGCAAGCACAGGGCACAAAGAAGGAACAATCTCTGGACAGGGTGTCACTAAATTAAATGAAAATAAAAATGACAATTGATATTAATTGAATTGACAAATTATTAATCACAATAAAATGAAATAGTCTTACTGAATTCTTAACAGTTCAGACAGATTCATCCATTGCCCTCTGGCTGCTCATCATCAGTGACAGCGAATTCTGGGGTGATTCAGGACAAAGACCGATTAGGAGTTCATTCAAAGTTCATTTCAGCTGATGGTAGATGAGGTCAGGCAGTCTTCAGCTGGGAGGATGGCAGGATAAAATATTTTACATAACTATGAAATATTTTTTTTTACTCAAATTTTCTATAGGTTTTGAAACATATCATAAAAATGTGTTTCAGTTTCAATCAGATTTTAAATAATTAGTGTATAGAAGCAAATCCATCCATCCACCTTTCTAACCTGCTTATCCAGAGCAGGGATGTGGAGAAGCTGCAGCCTTTCCCAGCAAACATTGAGTGCAAGACAGGAACAATCTCTGCATGGGGTGCCAAGCAAATCCTTTTTTTTTTTTTTTTTTTTTAAAATTGGCAAGCTTTCTGTTAGCAAATAATATTTGTGGGTGAATGTGTATATGTGAGTGTGTCATGTGATGTCTCACTCCAGGCAGTCTAACCTACCAACTCCACATGGAGGCTTCAGAAATAAAGAATTGTTCTTCAAAGTTCCAAACAATCTCTTTAAGGTTTCAAAACTATAAAATACACAAAAGTACACTTCTATGGAAAGGAAATGTCAAAACCTTTAGCTAGGAAGGAGAAGACCAGAATTTAATCTTGATAAATGCAATTATTTATTTGGATTTAGCCACTGTTTTATTGGCTTTGGCCCACCTTATCGAACGGACAAGTGTTGGAGTTTTCATCGCAATGACCTATGTACAATTTAGTAAAGAGTGGAGAGGAGGAGTGGAGTGCTACCCTTGAAGGTCAGAGTGGAAGTTGCCAATACAAAACCATTTACTGCTGGTATGCCACTATGAAAAATAGAATAAAGCCAGTGTGTCATACCAGTATGTACTTTAACCTCTGGATATAACAAAACAAATACAACAAGGGCAAAAAGAAGTTGACTAAAAATGAGAAATAGTCCCAATATGCAACTTAAAGATCAAAAACCAAGAACAGAAGCAACTAATTTCAATAAACTGGAAAATCTAATACTTACAAATATCCATCCATCCATTAATCAACCCACTATATCCTAACCACAGGGTCACGGGACTTACAAATATGCACTAAATAAATTTTTAACAGATCACCGAAGTATTGTCTCTCATTGGAATATGAAGGCGGCCCTTCAGCAGTGACATCAAGGTGGCCCCGCCTCTTGTGGTTCTAACCACAAAGTACAAGGAATTCATTATACATAGAAAGCAAATAACAAACAAAAGCAACAGAAATAGCACCAAAAATGAAAAATAATGATTCAAAGTTGACAAAAACAACAGAAAAACAAAAATAAATACAAGGCAGGAAAAAAATCCTGACTATAATAGAACAGCGCCAGGGCTAAAATTGGACTAAGACTTCATTGCTACCTGCCCGCATGACATTATTTCATAAATTGTAATATAGGCACACCTAAGCTGACCACATGAATGAATTCAGATCATATCACATGAGATGACTTTTCCAGTGATTTTCAGTTATAGCTTACATCCACATAATCTTACTGAGTTGGACGGCAGTGCACTCCCATGAAGCTAGTCATAAAATGTGACATACCAGGTCACTCACTCCAGCTTGTCTGTGACTCGCCCTGACGAAATCAGACAGGTTTGATTTTAGTTTAGCCTTTAGTTGAACAGATGGGCTCTGTGTAAATGAGAGCTGACAATGACTGCTCATCTGGAAGTACAATGCACGTAATGTAGCGAAGAGGAATAAGAAATTCAGGTGTTTAGGAAGTCACAAATAGAAAAGAAGCTCATCTGCCTGATGTCTTTGTTATGATCCATGAGCTTTTTTCAATGTAATTTTTGTTTACTTTTCAGTATTCAGTGTCACATGACCAGCTAATGCACGGAATCATGACTGGCGTGTGTGTAACGTGGCCCGGACACAGACAGACAGACAACGGTTTGTCACCCAGCACACACATATTTTATTTATAATATTTACAATTTAAGTCCGTGCACAAACCCAGTGCCTTCAGCACCGATTCCCCAAAGTCCAGGCCTCACAGTCCAGTGCCTGCCTTCTGGCCGCCTCCACTCCTCTCTCACCAGACTCCCGTCTACTTCCACCCGACTCTTGACTCCGAATGAAGGGAGGCGGCCCCTTTTATACAAGCCCGGATGGGCTCCAGCTGCTCCCCGACACTCCCCTGTGTGGCAGAAGTGTCGGCTGCACTCCCGGAAACCCTCCGGGTGTCCCCAGTTTTCTTCCCCCCAGCACCTCCTGGTGTGGTGGAAGTGCTGAGGTCCAGGGCTCTTCAGGCACCGGGGCGCCCCCGGCGGTCACCACAGACCCCTACAGGGTTGAGCTTCCAAGCTCTGCACCCATGGCCCCCAGTACAACCAGGGCGGTCGCCCCCTCGTGGTCTGGAGGAGGCACAAGCCCTCCTCCGGTCCTCCTGGGCGTCCCGGCTGGGTACCACCCCCAGCCGTCCGCCACACGTGTCACATGACCAATCTTTGTCTCGCGGGTACAGCAGTGCTGGGTATGTGCAGTATCCCTTGGTGGAGAAAAACAAAAACTTTTTATCATTAATTACTGTAAATTTGGTGTGAAAATCAGACAGTTAGGTGGTGCTAGGTTCTTTTGGTTTCTTGCTGTCTTTTGGTTTTTCAGTTCTTGTCTCACAGTTTCCCCTTTTTTTGTTTAAATCACTTGTTATTTGTCTTTTTTTCTTCTGACTTCTTGCTCATTCCTTTTGACTGTTCTCTTGCA
The DNA here is from genome assembly GCA_026402145.1 of Polypterus bichir lapradei. Lineage (NCBI taxonomy): Eukaryota > Metazoa > Chordata > Cladistia > Polypteriformes > Polypteridae > Polypterus > Polypterus bichir. The sequence goes on along the minus strand of JANRMT010062789.1, from coordinate 41,833,880 downwards.
AAACATTATCTGTCTCCCAACAATCCTGAAGCTCACAATAATACCACTGAGCGGTGTTTTTATCCGTCTCACGTTTCACATTTCAACAACAGAATGAAAAAAAGTTTAAAAAAAAAGGAAGAGATTGAGGCTGAACTCGCTGTACCTGTTAATCTTTCATGCAGCACTGGCTCTGTCAGTCAGCACATTATTTTCTATTGCAAAAAGGGGCCAGTAAGACTGTGTTGGAAGGTCATTAAATTTGACATTCCCAGTAATTTTCAGTTGTGTGAAATTAACACGGGCCTGCAACAAAATCAGCAACTGCAGTTGGCAAATCTGAGATACCCAATGGGTAGAAGTCACATAATGTGACATCGGCTTTACTATGTGACACTGAGTCATTTATAATTGGTTCTCAGGTTAGCAGACCTGTTGGTTTTGTCATGTCTTTGTTTCAGCTTTGTTTTTATGATTATTAATCAAATTGTAAATGATGTTCCCAGTGGTAATTTAATATTTTGACATGACTTCTGGGTTGAAAGTCACAAAACTATAATATGTACCAAAAAACGCAAATCTCAGGATCCTGATTGAGTGTGGAACCGAAGGGGTTCAAGCTCCATCAAACAGCAAATGTAGAACTTAGATTATGTGTGACAGCAGGCCAATAATAGAGATAAATGGAAACCTTTGGTATGCACAACGAGAATGACAAAGACCACCTTAAGGGGTCTGGGGGTCAGTGTTCCCAGATTGCCAAATGGAGTGGCCCCAAGCAATGGCAGATCACACATCATTTCATTTTTGCACAAAAAAGCATCTTGTCATGTTGCAAGAATACAGTAAATAGAAGAGAACATTTTGGAATAGTGGTCTCTAGAGTTAAACTACAAAAAGGAAAAAGAGAGCCTTTGTATGTTGTTCTCAGTCCACGGGGATCAGCTCACATGCCTCTCCTGCGTCTTTCAGTCCCAGTGCTTTGGCACAGATAGCAGCACATGCCCTAATTTGTCACATGGACTTAAGCAAAGAACCACATGTGCCTTTTTGAGTCTCTCTCGGCACTTCACTGCAAAGAGGTCATTTAGCATTTAAACTTTCAGCAGATTTAAAGGGAGCAGACAGACCCTCAAGCTTTGTCAAGCGGAAAGGCTGACTTGTCTGTGTTCATCAAAAAAAGTAAAAAACATCGCCCTGTAACAAAGTTTCACCTGCAGCTGGAGCACAGTGCGGCTTTGAGACCGAGTGCGGTGTTTTCTGTCCAGAATCTGTTGACTGCCTGCTCTGTCAGCAGGTCATAATGTAGGACAGTCCTTGGTGACCTCCTTGAGGAGAATGGCAGCTCACTCCTGAGTGATTAGTATGCAGTGCATCTTTATTGACTTATCAACCATCTAGTCACTCAGAGGTTTTTCGGAAACCAGTGGCTATCACTGAACAACTACCACAAAGCAGTAGCTAATTGTTGTCAGGATGCTATTCCAGCATTGAGGACAACCACATCTGCTCTCACCCATGTCAGGCCAATTGAAAGATTTTACTTACATGAAGAAAATATACGATCAATGAAGCCGAACACAGCACCAGAGAGAAGTGACACGCAAGTAAGAATTTTACTCTACTTTGTCGTAAGGGCAGGGATGGCAACATTTATGTTGTAAAAGGTACCCAAAATACCGTTCTGAAAAGTGACTCAAGTAAATGTAGATTATCTCCCTTTTTTAAGTACATTCCAAATAATTCCAAATAATCCAGGCCACCTTCTTTTTGCTTTAAGATTTGTATGCAATCATTAAAGTATGAGCCAGGTAACTACAACTTGAAGCAATGACATTTAGCGCAAGCCGGAATCTTAATTTAGTAAGATTATTATTTAATTAGCTGGTCTTTTTCTATCTCACTCCTCGTTTACAAAGCAACCCAGCCTCCATTTTATAGCCGGTCCCAATCCCAGTTAAATGGGGAGTGGTGGTGTCAAGAAAGGAGACTGGACATAATAATCATTCCAAAATCCATAAAACATCAATCCTGCACAGAAGTGGGAAAAAATGAAGAGGAAGAAGATGACGTGAGGTAATTCAGTGAGGTGAGACAAGGCTAATAGGAGAGGGCTACAAGCTTTCCCCCATTTAAGAATAAGGTAATAGTTTCTAACATTTCTTCATATTAGTGATTTTTGCAACACAAACAACTAATTTACAGTTAGTATAAACTTTTTAAGTCGCTTGATCTTCAAAATGCCCCCCATTTCTGTTCAAATAACACCAAACTACATGCAAATTGACAGAATTTGTAAGTTCATTAGTCACCAAATTTAGCCCTAATAAGGCATTGCTCTTTAGGTAAACCAGTTTATTAAACATCATTTAACAGACTTTTATCATTTCTGGTTTCTTATTCAAACAAATTACCTTTCTGATTTGTTTTTCCAACTAGTTCACCATCTGTTATGGAGAAAAGACATTTGACAAGCACACATGACAAGGTGATTGAACCGCAGCACGCGAGCGCACAAGTACCCCTCACTGTAGCCTGTGGATCAGCCCTGACCTGTATGTCAGGCTGCAGTGAGTAAGCACAGCGTCTAAACACACTGCCATCAGCTGGGAAGTAAGTGAGACTGGGATTGCATTTTGCCAACATCCAGTCCCTATAATAGTTCATGTACCATATGCTTTTCAGCGTGACAGAGTTAAGCACAAGCGTGCTGTGCTGATGTCACCAACCAGCCCAAAGAAGAGTGGCTGCAGCCTCCAGGGCTAGTAATTGCTCCTCCAGCTTTTGCATTATTCCTTTTTTGCCATATTTGAGGAGCTGGCAAGGTTGAGTGTTGTAAGAGACTTGCAATGGGCACTTACTGATTTTGTTTAAAAAGGCCCTGCTTTCAGCTCCTGTAATGATTATGCCTGACTTTTCGTTGCCTTTCATCCTCCAGACTGACGGTGGCCTAGGGGTTGTCCTAAGTCAGATCATTGATGAATCTGAACACCACATAATGTACCTCAAACAGAACCTGGTGGATGGGGAGACAAGTATACAGTGAAGCCCTTTTCACCAGATGGGTCATCAGCCAGCTCAGGTACTTCTGCTCAGGCTGGAGTTCACTTTGGCTATGGACCACAATCCCCTACTGTGCTTAGGTGCTGCATACATAAGAAGACCAACCTTCAACTGACTTGCATAGTCCTTACTTTGCATCGCTGCAGGTTTGTGGACCAGCACTACAAAGGCTCCCTTCACACGAATACCAATGCACTCTCCCGTTCCCCTGACCTCTCAGTTATGTGGGGTTTTGTGTCACGCATGTGCAGCTAGGGGACACCTTCAAGGCTCTGTACTAGTAAAAGGTCTCACTTTGGGATGAGACGGAGTGCTGTTGTGAGCCTTTGCTCCTCTTTTGTCTGCAGATCTGAAACGTGCATGACTCCTGACCACACCCAGGGCTCTGGAAGCTCCGCCCCTTCTGGGCTACTCACTATATATTATACCCCCAGGAAAAATAGGGCATTTATTCCAAGGGACCTGCTATAGGGAGAAATACAGATCAGAAAGAGAAAATCCAAGAAAGCAAGGCAATTGTAGCCAGTAATCCCGAGTTAATATTATCTTTTTATTTTGGAACTAAAAGGTAATTGCTGGGCTGGAATGCCAATCCTTGCTCCCATGTCCAGATCATCGCTGACAAGGGTCTTGCTAAGCCATTCCTATTGCAAGTAAACAGCACATTTTATGGAGTGTAGAGTTAACCTTATATTTTAATACAACAACTTTTTGTAATCCGTCACATCTTACAGTTATGTACAAGTGGAAACAAAAGTGGCAAAAATAATTGGGGGGGATAAAAGCTCTATTCTGCCACTAAGCCATCTTTTCCATTTTTTAAAAAATCTATTTTTTATTTTTTTTGAGTTTGAACCCAATGAACACTTTGCCTTCCCTGGTGATATTATTTAACAAATATTTATGACATTCAGGATTATAAACAATACAGAAGGATAATAATGAAATTCTTTAAAATGGAAATAATGAACATTTGAACTATTTTACAGTATATACTTTAAGTTATGAAGCACCGTGAAGACTGCCAGCACCCAAGGGCCACTAGAAAGTCTATGAATAGAAGAGCATTGTGTGCTGGGAAAGAAGCAGGATTTCGAAATAGCCATGATTTACTTTCTGTTGTGCTCTGCTTTGACATCACTGAATAATGTCTTCCCAATTCCTGCTTAGTGCCATGGGAGAAGCGGAGGCAGACCCGTTAAAGTGACAGAAGGCAGGTGAGTGTTCAGTCTTTATTTCTAGCAGCTGAAGCATGTGATTTTATGGTGATTCAAAGAATTAGATCTGTCGCCAGTTGTTTTCTTGTGCTGAATAATAGCAAAGCCTTCAATTCATCCTTTTCTTTGCCAATGTCAGAATGTTACTTGGGAATCAAATTTTTAAAATTCCAGGAATATACAGTCAACTCATTGATAAAAGTTAATATTTATTTAATGGTGGACTGTTCATCTAGTTATTTTCAAACCCACCCACTACAAACCAGTTGTGGGGAGCCAGAGAGTCTCTGGGTGCATGAGAGGAATCTTCTCAGGATGGAACACCAGTCCATCACATCAGCCTTCCTAGATGAAATCTTAGTTAACTTAACATGTCTTTGGAATGTGTGTGGAAATTAGAAATACACAGAGGAAAATCCATGCAGATATGTTTGAAAATAAGTCATGCCCGCACAGACTAACCAAGATACAAAATAAAAAAAGTAATTTTTAGGTTCCAACAATAGTTTACATTCAAGAAAATTGACTGATAGCTGACACTATAGAACAGACTGCCCAGGCAACCATGAAGATAAAATACAAACAACTGAAAAATTCTGATAACACTCTGTACTATAATAAACTATAGAAAAGATTCCACAATACGAGTACGTATGGGAAAGGAGAAATATTATGTATCTGTCTGTGGCTACAGCTTGTTGGTTCCCCGTAGTCTTCACCAAAATAAATACAGAAATCTTTCTCTACAAGATATCAAGTGCATCTTTTTTGTGGACTTGGACACCAAGAGTGTCTTAAAAGTGGCCCCTCTTATAGGTTTAGAAGTTTGTGTCAGAGAGGTAAATGAAGAAGTAGGCCAACTAAGTTTGGCAACAGCTCAGGAAAACACAAGTTGTGTGGGAAATCTGAATAGTCAAACACAATAAACTTCATAGACAAGGGTTTAGAAACCTGAATATTTCAATGCCCACGTCAGCAGATTGAAGCTGACGTCAAAGTGTCTCATTAACATGACACACATACTTCAAAGTCTGCCACAAAATCAAAAAAATGCAGTGTCAGTTTCTCAAATTAAGGTAATCGGAGCCAAGAAAGGAAAGTGCGCAGCAAAATGAGAATGGGAGCCTGAGACATGAGCACCAGAGAACTTACTGATATGAATGCACAAAAAAAGAACAAAAGGAGAACAGTAAGAAGTTTATACAGACGGGTCTTGGGTTACCAGCTTATTGAGTCCCATTCCTGCAAACTTGTGTAATCTACTTTTTTACATGTAATTCAGAACTTGAACTGAAAAAAAATCCAATAATGGAAAATTGGCAAAAATGCAGAGTGCTTTTTTCCCTGTTTTATAGAGAAATGTTTTAAAGGTATTAAAAATTACAGTAAAACAATTTAATTTAATTTCAATTACATAACATAAATAATTTGAGTTTGAACTATAGGAAAATACAATACAATACAATCTCTTATATATGTTTCTCTTCTGGTTCGTCCTGCTTCCTCTTCAAAACTGGTCCCCATGCCCACATGCAGCCCACACGGCATTTCTTGATTCCTATTCCTCCTCTTCAAAACCCTTCCCCACGCTGCCTGCAGCCTCTCATACACCCCCACGCCGCTTTTCTCGATTCCTATTCCTCCTTCGGACTACCGCGTTCCCCACTCCTCTCTCATGACCCCATTAGTGTTTCGTCACCGCCCTATATCTAGCCTGACCTTTCACTTCGGCCATGTGTGTGCCTGGCAGTCTTTTCCGTAGCCTGCTACAGGAAGGTACTCTCTCGACCATTGGCATTGGCTTCGCTCCTTGCTATTTTCATTATACTGTGACGGTTGTTTCCTAAGCCTTTGTTATAAAATGAATGACAGAATCTTCTATGTCAATAGGTTTTTGTACAACGTCATCTCTATTCCGGGATCCGGCAACTGCCTGTTCCTATCAGTGGGTTATTTCTTGACACAAACGGTTGACGAAGGCAATGCACTCTCAATGCGACATAGGGCAGTAGGTTTCATTGCATCACATTTGGACAGATTTGGAGACGTTCTTCTTGTTGTTCTTTCCAACGCAAGTCGAGTTATCACAACAAGTCATGAGTACTATCAATACATGGCAACATCTGGAGTTTATGCTGGTGAAGCTGAAATTCAAGCTCTTTCCGAGATTCTCCATGCTACCATTGTCATTTACTTCAAACATGACCCCAACATCCCTCCTTGCATTACGTTTGCAAAGATTTACGTTAATCTACAACAACCAGTCTTCAGCCACGGTCAGTTTTATGTGGCTTTTTCTAGAGTTAGATCTTTCGACTCATTATCTGTCATCTCCAGCAAAACACCTATTCACAACTGCCTCTTTCAAGAAGTATTTCTTTCCTATTCTTTCCGTTCCTATTCTTACACTGCCATATGCTATGGCGGGCGTCGGCTAGTACAATTTATTTTTGTATAGCTGAAACTCACACAAGGAGTGTCACAATGGGCTTTAACAGGCCCTGCCTTTTGACAGCCCCCCAGCCTTGACTCTCTAAGAAGACAAAGAAAAACTCCCAAAAAAGCCTTGTGGGACAGGGGTGTCGAACTCCGGTCCTGGAGGGCTGCAGTGGCTGCAGGTTTTCAGTCTAACCATCTTCTTAATTAGTGACCAGTTTTGCTGCTAAATAACTTCTTTTGCCTTAGTTTTAATTAATTTGACTCAGACCCCTGAGTTGTTTCTTTTTCCTTAATTACCATAGCAGCCAGACAATAATGAGTCACAAAACAAGCTGCCACATGACCAGTTCACTTGTGCCCATCACACAATATCTGAAAATCAAGGAACGTGGAGGGCTCAGTAAGGCTGATCAACAGAAAATCAATAGTTTTGGAAATGTCTGCTCTAACAGAGTAGCAACAAGGTGTGGAATTAAATAATGGGTTTAATTAACAGCAAGAATTAAGAAACTGGTTGGTGTTTGAAGCCCCAATTTACCTGATCATCTGTCAGCTCATTTCACATCTAATTTCTGTTTGGCTACCATTTAATGATGAAAAGAATCAACTCAAAGGACTGAATCCTTAAAAACAGGACTATTAAACAGTTGCACTCTCAGAACACGTGTCTAATCGTCTCTGCCTGTACATAACCTGGCTTTGGATGCTTTGTTGTCTGTGACAAAGTCCATCTAAGAGCACACTCACTCACTGGTGAGGGAAGTAGAGATGCTTACAGTTGACCTGCACATCAATGAGATGTGGGTGAAAGACCCATGCAGTGATAGGGCAAATGTGCAAAGTCCATGCAGGTAACATCAAAGTAGCATAAAGCTAGTAAGAAATCTAGGATGATTAAAAATCAAATGATGATAAATGATTGCTGAAGAGATCAAAATGACAATCTTACTATTATCCACATGATTAACTGCAATGGATGATATCAGTGTAATCGTCTCTCTTGTTTGAATGTATCATGAGAGTCTTCCTTGTGCACTTTCTCTTAGTTTATTGGCAGTTAGGATCTTCCTATCTGAAAAACTGTTCACAATATAAAAAATATTTTGCTAATCAAAATCACAGCCTCTGGGATAAAAGTGGAATATTCCATGGAAAGAGTACAGAAACTTCACAAAGAAGACCTTCATTCCATTATTAATAATAAGCATGTGTCTTGTTTTCTAGCACTGAGGGTGCACGATGGATAGCCAGCAAGAAAGCAGCTTTGTTGGAATTCATCAATCCTGAGGACATCACCAGAAGCCGCCATCAGGCAGCCATGATCCACTTCTTCAAAGCTGACTCTGGTTAAGGCCACCAGCACTTACAAATGAGTCCGCTAGCTGCCTAGAGTAATGGCATGTGCAATCTATTTATGCATGGATTCATCACCCTTACCAACAGTTACATACCTCCAGGCAACCATCTATACTTTTATTTAAAGCACACAGACCTAAATCTGTGAGCAGTGCAATGAAAATATGTGAGGAGGCAGCAGCAGCAGCCAAATGTACTTCAGCATCCAGTAACAGCAGCAAATGGGGCTTTACTTAGGCTACACACAATATTAACACAATTTATTCTTGATCATTTTTCCATTCCATCCTACTTGCCAGGAGCCCAATGCAATGACAACCACACCTGTCAAAGACTCACGCTCTTTAGGAATATTACCGACATCCTGTGTTTTTTAACAAGCTAGCTGTCAAATTCTTATTAGCTAAATTACTTACTTGCAGCATCTAAAGCTTTCAGTTTAAATATAATGGGAAAAAAATCCTTAATATGCTGTGATTTGTTAAGTGGGACGGTAGTCTGTCATCATTTTGGAGACAGAGATTGGATTACTGTACATCCAAGAGCCATTGAGATTAATGTAGACAGCTGAAAAAGAGGAAGCAATGGATTCTGATTGACATAACAAGTATCTGAAAAATGGGACGTGTTATGGATTTTACTGTGTACTGTAAAAGAGTTATGAAGCAGACCTACAAACCTGAAAGTTAAGAGATAATATTTTAAAAAATCTAAACATATATTAATATTAAAGAGAGCCCTTCATAATACTAGGCAAACCATTTCTGAAATAGAAAAAGAATTTCAGCGCTTGACACCAGGCCCAGTGGTCTTCATGGCAGGAAACTATCAGATAAAAAAAGAGTTTCTGCATGCCAGTAGGGATTAACTCAATTACAAATGAACAGAAAAATATCCTTGTAGAAGCTGAATCAAGTCAAGTGGCTTTATTGTCATACCATCCATCCACAGTAATGCAGAATACAGTGGCACGAAATAGCATTCACCAGGACTGCAGTGCAACATATACAGAAACACAGGATAAGTGCAAGACATTAAAGAACTCTACTATACTTTAAACAGATAAATAAATAATAGGTAAGGAAATTGATAGTAATAATTTAAATAGTAATAAGTAAAAAAAAAAAAATCACAACAGCTAATAGTAAAAAACAACAGCAATAACAATTGTAACAAAAGTACTACATATAAATAAGCTATTAGGATCAGTGTCCAGACAGTCAAGGAGAAGAATCTGCTGCAGACACTGGCAGAATTGTTTTCAATACTATGGTACCTTCATGAGATGGAGGAAGGACAAAGAGACCGTGGGTGGGAAAGCAGTGGTCCTCCACAAATGCTGTAGGATTTGTGGATGCATCACTTTATAAAGATGCCTTTAATAGAGGGCAGGGAGGTCCCATTGATCTTTTCTGCTGTGTGCATTATCCGTTGTGAGACATTATGGACAGGGACACTGCAGTTACCAAGCCAGATGGTGATGCAGCTGGTCAGAACGCTCTCAATGGTGCCCCTTTAGAATGTGGTTTGATTTGGGGGAAGTAGATTTGCCAGATTTTCAGCTGCTGAAGGAAATGGAGATGCTGCTGCACCAAAGGAATTTGGCCCTCTTGACCATTTCCACCACAGAGCTCTCAATGTGCAGTGTGGTGTGGACAGCATGGAAATCATCACTTTCATCTTGTTTGCATTAAGAGACAGATGGTGTTAGCTCGCTTTCTCAGGGGTGAGGGTTCATTTGTTTAGGACCTTTTGCTGTTTGATTATAATGAAATCAATAAAAAAAAAAAGATAGAGAGAGAGACAGATTGTTGCGCTTGCACCAGTCTGGCAATTCTCATATTATAACAAATCCTGACTTTTGGGAGGTAACAAGGTTGCCAACTGATTTAAGTAGCAATAGAGCCACAACACATGTAAAATGATAGATGGAATTTGGCCAACACCTAAGCCCTATAGTATTTTCCACCCCCACCCCCCCAATTATTAACAAAAAGCACCACAAAAATGTCAAAATAAATTAAATATATTAAGCACATAATGTATACAACTATTTACAAACACAGCAGCATAAAGCAACAATAAACATACGCATATAAAACACTAGCAAAATACCTGCGCTTCGCAGCGGAGAAGTAGTGTGTTAAAGAAGTTATGAAAAAGAAAAGGAAAAATTTTAAAAATAACATAACCAGCAATAAAGCAAGGAAGACTCCGTAATAAGAACGGTTGGGTGCACGTAAAAGGGGTGCCTGCTAACCTAAAAGGGATATTCGGAGCTGACGGCTTTACTTGTCTGTTGTGGAGCGGGCGTCGGCCATGGATGGACGCTAACGCCGAGTCACCCGGGTGAGACAGACTTCATTCTTCAATAAAGGAACTGTCGCCAAGCCGATGAGACCGCTTCTTTACATGTAAATTAAGTAAACGTGTCCGCGGCGCACATCAGGATTGGTTGCTGGATTCACTGCAGACTTCCCAGGCTGTGTGATTATAAACTTTTAAAAGAAAGTTCAGATAAAGGACTGGGGAACGTGTGGGGATTGTGTGTATCTGGGTGTCTAATTTATATGTGTATATAGTTGTAATATAGGTTAAGTACATGTGAATATATTTGCGCCGTTTATAAATAAGAGATTAGTGCTGCTGACGGATGGCCTTATATGGGCAGGCAGCCAACCTGGAGGCGTGGTGATGGGGGACACAACTCCGCCTCACACGGCGACCGAGCTGCAGGCTATGGCCGTATATATGTACGTAAGTAGTATTCAGATATGACCGTTATGCGTAGAATTTCGAAATGAAACCTGCTTAACTTTTGTAAGTAACCTGTAAGGAATGAGCCTGCCAAATTTCAGCCTTCTACCTACACAGGAAGTTGGAGAATTAGTGATGAGTGAGTGAGTGAGTGAGTGAGTGAGTGAGTGAGTGAGTGAGTGAGTCAGTCAGTCAGTCAGTCAGTCAGTCAGTCAGTCAGTGAGGGCTTTGCCTTTTATTAGTATGAATAAGCCACAAACAATTCCCCTCAGGCAATATATACAGTCCCAAAAGTCTTTACTGTAAATTTTGGGTATAGATCCTGAATTGAAAGTTGTGATGGAATAATCCATTTTTGTAAAGCACTCCCTGAAAAATGTAACACCATTCTCCCATGAGAGTCCAGAAGGTGTATGATCTTCAGAGGTGTGCCTCTTCCATGAAGAGCAACTGAAGTCAGGAACTGGAGAAATGCCCACCGCCTCCCCCGTTCAGAAAGGGTTTCTGGATACTCTCTGATGATTGAGTGTATAGAAAGTGAAAAAGTCAAAAAGTCCTCCAATATTCTCCTCTTCTGCTTTTATATATACAGTGCATACAATTACAAACAACAACTCCCACAAGCCACTCTGCATCCATGCAAACCTGTTTAAAGACACAGACCCCATATTTACAACCTGTGCTAACAGTATAGTTACTAACATATAACTAACATTATACAAAAAATACTATAGAGAAAGTAAAGCCCATATGAAGCAACATTAAATGCCATTCTTTAAGGTGACTCACCACCACTGCTGATGAGGCCCACCACTGTTGTGTCATCCACAAATTTAATGATGGTGTTAGAGCTGTAAGCAGCCATTCAGTCGTGAGTCAGCAGTGTGAACACAAGTGGGCTGAGTACATAGCCTTTAAGGGCACCAGTGTTCAAAGTGATGGTACTGGAGGTGGTGTATCTGACATGGACTGTCTGGTGTCTGTCAGTCAAGGAAGTCCAGGATCCAGTTACCTACTTTGTATCCTAACAGACCCAACTTCCTTATGCACTTCTGAGGGATGAGGTGTTGAAAAGTGAACTGAAGTCAATGAAAAGCATCCTAGCATAAGTGTCTCTTTTGTCCTGATGGGACAGGGCCTGTTGAACAGTAAATGAGTTTGCATAATTAGTGGAATGGTTTGGGTGATAGGCAAAGTGGAGATCATGATGTGATGTGAAAAAAAGCCCAAATCTTTAAGTCGGCTTCAAAGACCAGAAATAAAAATAAAGGACAGGGGACAAGCAAAGTGCCTCAAAATGTTGGAGCTTGAGAAGCAGGTTTTATGAAACACAATCAAGAGAGGAAGTGCCGGTCAAGGGAGGTACAGACACATAAGGATACCAAGGACAGGTGCTCAAGGTACATGTAGGGCAAGAGATATCAATTATTTTTAAATTTATTAAATTACATGTGTTTGAAAGGGAAGTGTGGCTATTGTACAATACAGGTGCTTTGTTTTTTTTCTTGCTTTATTTGGTTTTAACCTTTGCTGGTTTAAGACTTTCTCTTTCATCTCCTGGTCTGACTTGCAAGAGTATAAAATTCTCTCACCACCATACATTAAGTTCACCACTAGATGACACATATGTGTGGTGAGGTCTGCTCATCTGTGGCATAGCAGAGGTAGCTCTTCTTTAATCTTATGACCTGAGGTTAAAAACTTTCCATGAATCTAATAGTGCTAGTGCTAGTGGTCCTATAGTGGCTGTAAGAAAGAGGACAGAGAATAGTGACTGTGCAGGATGGCTGCTATTCATCCTCTTTAAGTAGGAGGCACAGATTTCTGAATGGAAGTGATGAGGAGTAGAAACATTGTGTTAACTTGCCTAGATTTGTTAACCAAAAGTCTGTCTCATTTTTTGACCAAGACAAATAATAATCCTAAATTGAAGTCAAAAAGAGTAACCATAACATTTGTATTGATCAATCACAACGATCAAAAACTCACATAAGCAATCAAAGAATGGTTTTATTTATACCTACAAACTTGGATTCAAATGGATCTGAACTGTCTGCTTTTCAAGTATTTTATTGATTATGTCAACTAAGCAATTTTCAGAATCGTGAGTTGTGTCTCAACTAAATCCCGGGATAATACAAATTGGTGCCATAGAAATGTGAAATAACTTTGTCATGAGTGAAATAAATTTAAATAAAAAAATAAAAGTCATCACTAAATTCACCACTGATGTCAGAAACCTCAAAACAGGCATAATCTTATTACAAAAGATCAGAAATACTTGATGGGAGGGGGGTGTCACACACGGGCAAGTAGGAGTCAACTAAAGAGCCTGAATAATGGCAATTCCACGTCCAGCCAGGGGGCGGCGGGGTGCACTAACTGTCCCTCTCAAACCCTTGCAGACCATTCTTGGGAAATCCCACAGGGTTCTGGCACCTTCGATTACATCACTTCTTGTTCTGGTGCCTCCGACGATGTCACTTCAGGTCCCGCCTCTGACGATGTCACTTCCCCTTCCAGCCCTGATGATGTCATTTCCTACCCTGGCCTTTAAAGCCGCCATCCTGACTTCATTTAATCAGTTCTGTTTTGCACTCTGTCTTGTAAACATCTCTTGAAAAATACCTTTTTGCAGCCAGGATAAATTATACGAGTGGCTGCCCCAAACCTTTATAATGTGTTTTCGTTATTCTTGTGACAGGGTTAAAGTTCATAAAGTCTGTGGTCTTTAATACAACTATTATTGCCTTTCCAATGTAGCAGGTGCGCTATATGTTCTGTACTAAAGGAACTCTGTGTCATTAATATTCTTTACCAAATTCACCAACTTCTGTAGTGCTTTATGGTCCTGAGCTAAGCACATGATGTATGAGATGTGATGCAACCAGTGAAGATTGTAGTGTCCTGGATTGTAAATTTTATATATTATTTTACTAGGGGCCTTTGCCCTCTGCTCGCTTCACTTGCCAACCCCTGGGGGCAGGCACTTGGTGCCCGCTATCTCGCAGCTGAGCCGCTTGAAGAGTGTCTGGGCGCTCCTCTGTTAGAGAATGCAATTATATTTAAAGAGATGGCATATAGAAGAGTATGCAGGGTGTGGGACAAAGTGGGTTTGGTCCTTAGTTATTATAGATATAAAATCAGTTACTTTAGTATTTCACTACAACTGTCTATTTTAAACACAAATTAATAATACAAGTATAAAAAGTAAAATATTATAAAAAGTAAATAAAACATTAAATTACATGAATCCCTCATCAAAAACAATATTATGAATTACTTTATCCTCTAACTTACATTCTATAAACATTGCTTTCTTGCATTTCTGTTCACATATTGTTTGAGATATTTTTCTCTTTTTCATTTCTTGGATGTTTCTCTTTGTTCTTGATTTTTATTATATATGCAGCTCTTTTTTATTCGTTTTCTTTTTTTTGACGTTCATGTCGCTGTTTTTCTATTGCAATCTAAAATTCAATGTTCTTGAATACTTAATTAGCGCTTCTGCTATGCCATTATAACTGACTGCGTTGAAGTGTGAGTTAGCAGCACTGAGAGTGTAATGGGGTGGTATGGAGAGAGGATGGGCGAACGGTGTGGAGGGGAGTGGTCAAGGCTGAATAAAGCTGACACAATAGAAAACTTTTTTAATATAACAAAGAGATTTTATTTTACCCACACAAACAAAGATAAACTTTCCTGAATTGTTCCAGTAATCAATCATAGCAACATTTGTTTAAACAAAGCAAAAGCCCAGGAAATGGCTAAGATGCCTCAGTCATATTGTTTACTTTATAGCCACCAAATAGTTGGGTGCCTAAGATTAGGAAGTGCCAAAGCAGTTTATAGCATGGGAAAAGAAAAAGCCCTCTGTTCATTATTTTATGGCTTGGGAAATAGATATGCATAAATAAGATCAAAAACTCTGAGCAAATTCCTTCATCATATTAACAGCTAGCCAATCAAATGTGTGCAACATCACATGTTCCGGAATCCCATATGGAACTTTAAAATAAATACACCTTGTCTGAGGGACAAAATAGGAGCAACATCAGAATAAGAAAGAGTGATGACAGAAGTCGGAGGAGAGTGAGAGTCGTGCGACCGTTTTCACGTGATCATCAGCGACCTGGTGTCAGCGATCTCATTTTGATTTTGATGGAACTATTATAGCAGAAAAATCCCAAAGGAAGGTCTGTGAGTCAGAAATTCAAATCTAATCAGTCAAACCTTTTAGACACGGTGCCAAAAATAAATCTAACATTTTTAGAAGAGATACTACTTGAATGATTCTATAAAAAGTGCCTACATAATGATTTTCCACCTTAGAGGCATTTTCTCACACTATGTCAAACGCATTGTATTTTTCATTTTTGCTTTTTTTTATCTTCCTAATTCACTGTAATAAAAATTCTTTATGGTAATTTATGTTTTTTTTTATTTTTTTTATTTGAAAAAACCTGTTCCTTTGTTTTATTAATAAGTATTACAGTTTTCCTGCGGTGGGCTGGCGCCCTGCCTGGGGTTTATTTCCTGCCTTGTGCCCTGTGTTGGCTGGGATTGGCTCCAGCAGACCCCCGTGACCCTGTAGTTAAGATATAGCAGGTTGGATAATGGATGAATGAATGGATTGCAGTTTTCATGGTGTTATAGGAGATAGTTATTTCTGTGCATTGAATTTCTTCCTGGAATTAATACATGGTGTCAACAAATTAGTAGTCATGCTATGAAAAAACAAGACAACCACTTGAAGGAAGCTCATCTTCAACTACAACTTAAAATTGCAGATACAGTATATAGATAGATTACTTAAGGGGAAATTAAGACTTTACAGAAGTTCAAGAAAAAATGAAAAATATTATAACAAGCAACAAGAATGCCCATTTGTGCCACAGCTTTATATTTAAAAGAATATTTAACATTTGAATAAAACACTTGCAGCTTGTTGTGTCCATGAACAGGACATGACGCATACTGATGGAAGTTTGTTATAGTCCCTCTCAAAGTCCCATGGTTGAACTCACCACATATAACTGCAGGCCCAAAAGCAAAATCAGTGAAGACACAAGTCAGAGAATTGCTTAGAGGTTAGAAATTGAAACTGGAACTACACTCCAGAGCCTCCACTTCCTATTCACTCATCGCACAGACCTCTGCAACTCCTCAATTCACAAGCTCAATTGGACAGCTAATTGGATTGTACATTTTTCTCATTTGATTTACTTGACTTGAAAAAGATAACTTTCCCACAACTGTAATCTTAACTATAGTGTAACTGGCTGTATCGCGTATTATCACTGAAGTATAATGTAAAAGGCACAGAGCTCTGGAGGTCCATAATTTGACACTGTTGGTGTTATTGCTGTTTCATGTGACGCTACTGACAAACTTGATAATTTTCCATTAACAAACAGAGATATGGCTTCAAGTCAACACCAGTGAGGGAAAAAGAAAAGAAAAAAAATGAAAGTATGAAGAAGCAGCTTGTTCTGCACTTGCAGGTGTGTTTAGAAATCTAAAATTGTCAAACTTCCAGTAAGATAACTAATGTTACATTATAGTAATTACCACTACACTAAAGCTAGGGATTTACTGGAGTAACAATGGTGTAGCATTAGGTTCAATAGTTTTTATATTGAGTGTTTAGCAGATATTATCTAATGTTACCGTACCTAGCTGACACCTGGCTGACCACCATATAGACCCCAGGACCTCTACACATTGTTAAAGTCTGCTAACTTTACTCGACATATGATGTGCTCTGAGTGTTGTGGCATCAAGGACACGTTTGTAAATTTCACCAACACAGTGGTCTCTCGTGCTGAGCAGTTAGTTACTGGCTGAATGGTGGGAAAGCACCATGCAAACAACATTGACATACACAAAATATTAAATATTAAATAAGTTTATCAAGCATGGCAGATGTTGTCGACCGTTATGCATAGAATTTCGAAATAAAACCTGCTTAACATTTGTAAGTAAGCTGTAAGGAATGAGCCTGCCAAATTTCAGCCTTCTACCTACACTGGAAGTTGGAGAATTAGTGATGAGTGAGTCAGTGAGTCTGATGTTGGAAAGTTCAATATGGCGGCCGACAGTGGTGTCTTACCACCGAAATAAGTATGTACATCGGTTTCAGTTAGCGCAGGGAAGCCGCCTACCAAATTTCGTGAAGATGGGGCCATAAATAAGAAAGTTCAACATGGCGGACGTTGTCGATTGTTATGACCGTTACGCATAGAAATTCAAAATGAAACCTGCTTAACTTTTATAAGTAAGTTGTAAGGAATGAGCCTGCCAAATTTCAGCCTTCTACCTACATGGGAAGTTGGAGAATTAGTGATGAGTGAGTGAGTGAGTGAGTGAGTGAGTGAGTGAGTGAGTGAGTGAGTGAGGGCTTTGCCTTTTATTAGTATAGATTATTATTATTAGTAGTAGTAGTAGCTGTATTATTTTATATATTACTATTAGTAGTAGTAGTAGTTGTTGTATTATATTATATATTATTAGTAGTAGTAGTATTTAGCATTATTATTATTGTTATTCTTATTACTAATTAGGTCTTCATTTACAGTAAAAAAGAAACAAATCAAAGGGTATATCATTGCCATTTAATACTATTAAAGTCCAAATCTATGCATTGCCCACTGGTTTGCAGTAATTCTATCAGTTAGAGTTGCATCTGCTGAGCAAAGTTTTTCAAAACTGATGATCCTTCACGACATACTTGTGGTCATCCATGGCACAAGAGCGTGTAAGCAGCTTGGCGATCATCAGCATCAACTCAGACCTCGGACAGAAGCTGTCGTGTGATGACTTCACAGATGAATTTGCCTTCAGAAAATGTAGACATGTGCGATTGTGATATATAAAAATGAGACTGAAGAAACTGCTAAACATTCACTTTCGAGTTTTGATTATTTAATAAATATACATTTAATGTTAAAAAGTTATAGTTAAGTTTTTAATGTGTGATTGTTTGTTTATTGTTTTCTATATACTTATTTTTCAAATTAAAACTTTTTTAAGAAATACTAATATAATGGATTCTTGGTGGGTTTGGGGGGGGGAGACTTTGACGAAGAAGAAGATTCCACTCAGGGCCACAGTTTGGCTAGGGACGGCCCAGTTACAGCCATCACTAATAAATATCATTTCAGTGCTTGAAGCAGACCAACACCTAATTACGAATGATTATGCCAGCCCCCAACCCACACCTTTGGATGAAATGTTTATGTATCCTGGCACTTGAAGCTTCACAGAAATTCACAGCTTTTCAACCAACTAACAATATAAAGTGATGATTAAAGTTTCACTGTACTGCCAACTTGCCAAGAATCTTCATATGGGAAAACCCATTGTCACTATTTTTCAATTGAGTGTCACTGAATTACCATGAAAAGGCTATTGCCAGTAATTTGGTTCCACCCCAAACACTGATCACTTTTATAAATCTCTCTATTATAAAAAAAAATCCTGGGAGGGAGACAAGGGAGACGAGACTTGATCTTCTCGGAAGACAATTTGACGTCCCGTAAGAGACACTTTCACGTCCCGCGAGACAAGGCAATGAGACAACATTTAAAACAAGTTCACGGACATCTAACCAAGCAGTCAGACATCATGTGCTCCCAGCTCTTTAAACAACAACAAGCATTAAGCAGAACACGCAGCTTGCCAGCAGCAGCAGCAGGAAGCCAGCAGATGATCCGACCGCTTCTCCATAGCGTGGAGTGGCAAAAGGACAGCTGCTGTACAGGATTTGACATGATCGACGCAAAGCGCGACAAGCAGAAAATGCAGCTCGCCAGCAGCAACAAGCCAGCAGATGATCAGACTGCAACTCCTTAGAGTGCGTTCAGACCCACCCCCCCATTCACAACGCGAGTGGCAGAGACATGAAATGGCAAAAGGACAGCTGCTGTACAGGCTTTTAAATGATCAACGTGCAGCACAACAAAAAGAGCACGCAACTCACCAGCAGCAGCAGCAGAAAGACAATAGATGATCCAACGGCATCTCCTTAGCATGCGTTCAGCGGCCCCCCTTCACAACATGCGCAGCGTTATACATCCTGCGAGAAAGATTTAACCATGCCCGGGACCAGAAATAAAGGACAAGTATTGTTTTTACAGAATTTTTAAAGTAAAAGTGAAAATAATGCATATGTAACAATTCCCATGAAAAAAACAATGAATACATAATCTCTTTAAATTGCATATACGGTAAACCAAACCCAGAGGTGGGCAAGTGAAGCGAGCAGGGAGCGGAGCCCCCTAGTAGCTAATAAAATTGTATTATGTGATATGCAACCAACATTGAATTTCAGCAGCACGGAAACACAAAAGAAGTGGCCCTATTAACCCCTTTGAAGTATCTGACCTACTTTGGAGTAGAACAGTGTGGCTTTGAATACAATGCAACAGTATGGTGGCACTAATGTGCTTACCATGTTGGTTAAAGCTAAGACTGATGCAAATCAGAAATGAAGCCCAGGCCCTTAGCTCTAATTGGTGTGTAGCAATCCATCTTCACATGCTCCATACTCATAGCCACACATATGCTGGGGCTAGAAATTATAAATGACAGTTCAGGTAAGACATAAAGAACAGTTAAGTTGGCTGAAATAAGATAGCCAGCCAGCTTGTTCTGGTCTTGTGTTTGTGCAGACTGATTGTCACATGAAGGGAGTGTTTATATTGTGAAACATGATTCCTATTGCCATTTTATATACAACTGAGTAGTTTCCATCTTTCTAGTGTGTGTTTGGCATTTTTAGCTGCTTTGGTGTAGGTTGATGCAGCCTCAGTGCAATGACAGCTCAAGAAAACTAGATCCATTACCCGGACTGGTCAATTAGCTTTCTGACTGGGTGGCTTTCATGCTGGATGGACAGTTGGCCTTTGATTTTGAGTGCAAAAACAGTGTACTGTCTTCTTGTAAATATGACCCTAATGTGAAACAGTGGTCAGTGCAACTGCATCACAACTCCAGAGTCCTGGGTTTAAAATTCTTACCTGGGTGCTGCCAGTGTGGAGATTGCATTTCTTCCCAGTACCTTCTCCCATTTTACAATGATGTACATGTTAAACTCAGTGTATTCATTCATATATATATATATATATATATATATATAGATATATATATAGATATAGATATATATATATATATATAGATATAGAGATATATAGATATAGATATATAGATATATATAGATATGGGAACAACACTCATATCAATGACAAAACAATTACATTAACAATCATGTTACGTTATTTTTTAAATTTTTCCTTTTCTTTTTCATACCTTCTTCAACACACTACTTCTCTGCTGCGAAGCACGGGTATTCTGCTAGTAGATAATAAAACTAACTATTTTACATTACAGCAAGTAATAAATAAT
>JANRMT010062789.1:41737218-41803664 GCA_026402145.1 Polypterus bichir lapradei | reverse complement strand
TATATATATATATATATACAGGTAAAATTCTGTTACAACAAATATCTTTACAATTAAATTTTTATTACAACGAAGTATTTTTATGGTCCCAAACAGTTTCTCTATATGACACGAGTCTATAGAAATCTCTTTACTACAAAGTACATTCAGCAGATACTTTCATTACAATGAAGTGACCTTGAAATGCTTGAATGAATCATCCACAGAGCATTTAGTTCTGTGGTCGCAGCTCAGTTGTGCACAACGATCCCCAAACACAAACACTGCAAAAAAAAATTTCTTTCTTCAAACTTTCCTCATACTGTTTTTTTGCTGTTTTTGTTTTCGGTGGTTTTCAGCGATACGATTTTCTTATTGCTCATCAACATCCATTGGAATTTAACTCATTGTCACCCTCCTATAGAAATGGCAGAAACGAAAAACAATAACAGTTCATCCATCCATATCCTAACACAGCCAAAAGAGTTCAGAAACCTCACAGTATGAAGAAGAAGAAAAGGATGATTCGGCTTCTGATTGATAACTGTGCTCTCCACAACATGCTTCCGCATTTAGATAATTTTCGCGTTGAATTTCTCCCACCCAATTGCACAGCAGTGCTTCAGCCATTGGATTTGGGCATCATTCGCACCCTGAAAGTATATTATCGCAAGGAAATGCTGAGAAAAATTCTCATCAGCATAACTTGTAGACAGGAGAAGATTAAAATTAACTCGAAAGAAGCTATTGAAATGATTGCAAACACCTGGACGCAAGTTAAAGAAAGCACTATAGTAACAAATACAGGATCTCATTACTATGAAATTTTCATTGCAACAAAATTTTTTAAGGTCCCTGGTAGTTTGTTGTAATGGAATTTTATCTGTATATATGTATACTAATAAAAGGCAAAGCCCTCACTGACTGACTGACTCACTCACTCACTCACTGACTCACTCATCACTAATTCTCCAACTACCCGTGTAGATAGAAGGCTGAAGTTTGGCAGGCTCATTCCTTACAGCTTACTTACAAAAGTTAAGCAGGTTTAATTTTGAAATTCCATGCATAACGGCCATAACTGAAACCTACTTACATACATATATACGTCCATAGCCTGCAGCTTGGTCGCCGTGTGAGGTGGGGTTGCGTCCTGCGTCCTGCGTCCCCCGGCCTCCCACGTAGTTGGCAGCCTGCCTTATATAGATTTAAATGCTTAAACGAGCAGAGCAGACACGCTGGCAAACAACACTGCAAACTCTCTTTTGTTGATTTCATTATACTTTGCCCTTTCTCTGTGCAGTTTTTCCCCCTTTGTTGTATCTTAATAATGACAATTTAAAATGAGCAGAGCAGACACGCTGGCAAACAACACTGAATAATCAACGGCTGCAAGTACAGTGACCAGACGTCCCGGTTTACCCGGGACAGTCCCTATTTTTGGATCACCCATCCCGGCATCCCAGAAAGATCAGGAAATGTCCCGGCCTGTGGCATTTTCCGACAAAATGCGTACTTTTCCCTAGAGGCCTAGACCCCATTCAGTCTTTCTGATTCAAAATCATACTTTCTACCCATCATGACGTCAGACGGTTAGTCGACCTTCTTCTGAGTCTGACGTCTGCTGGTGGCCATCGTTTGCAGTATGGAAACGCACGGAAGGCGAGAAGGTGGAAGCGGACGCATCGTCGGATGGTATCGGCCACGTGATACGACACGTTTTGGCTATGCTACGCTCTGAGCCAGGAATTATCTTGTTATTCCTGCTCTGAGCCTGATATACGTAAGAGTTGATGCCTGATTCAGTCATTCACTCGTTCGAGGTGAGCCGTTTTCACTGAAGTTAAAGCTTAAACTTAAAAGAGTTAAACTTGCCAATTTATTTTGTAGGACAAAATTGAAAGTGCTGACAAAGTTTATTTTTTTAACTTTAATTTTAGCTCTTTATTCTTTAAAAAGTACTGCTGTACACACTTTACTGTATATTCTCAAGTCTGCAGACTGTACTCTCTGTAAATTTCGTCGTAGTTGTGAATCTGATAATATTAATTTATATATTAATAATGAATGAATATAAGACACAAGTCACAACAACATTTGCGGATGCTTGCCTGTTCCTTACACTTACAGCTGTATTTTACTTTGTTTTCCTTTAGTTTAGAGTGCAGAGTGACATTGCTTCTTCCCTTGCCTCTTTGGAATTTGGTTTGCTTGCTTGGTTTGGTTTTGAAGTCGGGACATGCACTAGCAGTAGCACATGTACGTGGGATGCAATACTGTGAATGAAGCACGTTTATCCTGCAAGCGTAACTGACCTAATAATGTACACTAGTGAGTTTATTTGGAAAGCGTGTCTTTCAGTCAATTTTCACGAACTGTTTTTGGCAAGATCTAGCCTGTAATTTCACGAAAAAATAGCATACAATGGTATAGAACACTACTTTGAAAATGGGTATATGTTTGTGGTTTAATAATATGATTGTTTCAAATGGAAGAAACTCGTACAGAATAAGATGCAGGAAATACAAAAATAGGCATTTCCATTATTAAAGTCTATCTGGCTTCTGGGGAGCTCCGCATACCCCCCAACCCCCACCCCCACCCCCACCCCCCGCCTGGTGTCCCAGGTTGCCCCCAGAAAAATCTGGTCACTGTACTTTAGCTAAATAATATATTAATTAAACAATTAGAAGACCTGCAAAAGAACCTAATTGAGGCAACTATTTTTACTGGCAGTGGCACAGGGGAGAGAGTTTGTATTCCTCGCATCCCCGTTATACCCTCTGATCTCCCATTTCAATTCAAATGCCTCCAATTTCCAATAAGGCTCTGCTTCGCAATAACAATTAATAAGTCTCAGGGATAGACCCTACAAAAGGTTGGCATTGATTTGAGGCAAGATTGCTTTTCACATGGCCAACTATATGTTGCATGCTCAAGAGTAAGGTCGCACAGCTTGGTCATATTACAACCGGCAGGCTGAACTGACAACGTGGTATACAAAGAGCTCCTTAACAAATAATTATTGGTATATTTTCCCTCAGTTTAAAAAGGTTTACTTTTCTTCTTAATAAAAATATAAAAGCAGTACTTCGCCGCTGCAAAGTGTGGGTATTTTGCTAGTATATACGTATAACTGTATATATATACTGTATATATATATATACTCAGCAAAAAAAGAAACGTCCCCTGACTTTCAACTGTTTTTACTTTCAGTAGACTTAATGTGTAAATATTTGTATGAACACTAAAAGAGTCAACACCATAAGACATAAACTAAAAATGTTTCACAATGTGTCCCTGAATGAAGGGAGGCTCAAAATCAAAAGTACCAGTCAGTATCTGGTGTGGCCACCAGCTGCTTGAAGTACTGCAGTGCATCTCCTCCTCATGGACTGGACCAGATTTGTCAGTTCTTGCTGTGAGATGTTACCCCACTCTTCCACCAAGGCACCTGCAAGTTCCTGGACATTTCTGGGGGGAATGGCCCTAGCCCTCACCCTGCGATCCAACAGGTCCCAGACGTGCTCAATGGGATTGAGATCTGGGCTCTTCGCTGGCCATGGCAGAACACTGACATTGCTGTCATGCAGAAACTCACGCACTTTTTGCCACTCCTATCTGGTCCAGCGAAGGTGGGTTTGTGCCCATAGGCGGCGCTGTTGCTGGTGATGTCTGGTAAGGACCTGCCTTACAACAGGCCTGCAAGCCCTCAGTCCAGCCTCTCTCAGCCTATTGCGGACAGTCTGAGCACTGATGGAGGGATTGTGTGTTCCTGGTGTGACTCGGGCAGTTGTTGTGGCCATCCTGTACCTGTCACGCAGGTGTGATATTCGGATGTACCGATCCTGTGCAGGTGTTGTTAAACGTGGTCTTCCACTGCGCGGATGATCAGCTGTCCTTCCTGTCTCCCTGTAGCGCTGTCTTAGGCGTCTCACAGTGTGGACATGGCAATTTATTGCCCTAGCCACATCAGCAGTCCTCATGCCTCCCTGCAGCATGCCTAATGCACGTTCACGCAGATGAGCAGGGACCCTGGGCATCTTTCTTTGGGTGTTTTTCACAGTCGGTAGACAAGTCTCTTTAGTGTCCTGCGTTTTTAGAACTGTGACCTTAAATGCCTACTTTCTGTAAGCTGTTAAGGTCTTAACGACCATTCCACAGGTGCATGTTAATTAATTGATTATGGTTAATTGAACATGCATGGAAAACATTGTTTAAACAATTTACAATGAAGATCTGTAAAGTTATTTGGATTTTTAAAACATTATTGTTGAAATACACAGTCCTGAAAAAGGGACGTTTCTTTTTTTGCTGAGTATATATATATATATATATATATTGTAACAGTCTGGGAAAGAAATTGCCACTGAGGCACAGTGCTGTGGAGAGGATGCGGGCAGAGGAGACACAACTGCCACTCTTAAATAAAGCAGCTTCTGGGATGCTGGGGGAGGTGGGACTTTGGGAAGGATGTTTTGTCAGAGAGTGTGTTTTACTTGGTCTGGTAGGTGGTTTTTGTTCATAGCCTGTTTGTTTGTCCTGACTATGTTTGTTTTTGGCCAGTTAAGTCAGAAGAAAAATCATTGTTTTTTTTTTTTTTTTTTGGACAATTACCACCACTTGCTTGTGAGATTTAAATTCCCGCCTGGGAAGGAAAACTACAATAAATAAATAAATAAATAAATAAATAAATAAATAAATATAAAGTCACGCTTGGGTGTATAGGGGACAACTTAAGGACTCTGAGGATTGTAATTCCCCCACCATATCAGGTGTTAGTGCTGTGTCCTCTTCCCCCCTTTGTAGAACTGAAGACTGATGGCTATAACACCACTGACATCACTTCCTCTGTTATCTTCTTGGACCCGCCTCTTCCTGCTTGAACAACTTAAAACTGGAAGATTTTCCATCTTGTGGCAGTTCAATTGAGGGCCTGCATTTGGAAAGACATTTCTGCAATTGTTGTGTGTTTTTCTTTGTTTTTTCAATTCCAATTATACAGGGTCACAAGGGTGGTGCCCCATCTCTTTGCAATAGTCTATCTAAGTTATTATACAAAACCTCCTTCTCCTCTGTGTCTCTTGTGTTGGTTTTCTGACCTTGAAAAAACAAATATCTTACTTCTGGCATCAAACCTACTTCATTACTCCCCAACTCCTAACCTGTAGGGGGTCTACATCTTCAATAAACCTTGTTAAGAGCTGTTTAAAGTGTCTCTGATTTATTTTTTATGTAGGTAGTTTCTCAAAAGTGATAGATAGAGTGTCATATGAGATGGACTGGCATCCTGATGGAGAATGGTTCCCTGCTAGGTAGGGAAGGCATAACAGAATTACAGGGATGGACTGTCACCCCATTAGAGCTGGGACCTAGCAGCTTTCCCAGAGGGAATGGAAGGTTAGGCCAGAGGAACAGAAGGTGTCTGCGGATCAGGGTTATGTGTTGTCCAGGTACACATGGTGGCAGCATCCCACTGGGGTATCCTACATAAGAATACCTACACAGCATGCTGAGAATTGCAGTCCCTTGGTTCGGCCCTGTCAGGGTTTCTAGGCCCTGCCAGGGGTAACGTTGCAACCTCTATAAGGGGCTTTCACATGACCTGGAAGAGCTTCCAAAGTGCAATGCTGTGGCACCAGAAGTACTTCCAAGTCTGGCATGAAAGAAGCCTTTTCTCTTTTATTGGTAGTCCAAGTATGGAGGGGGTGGTCGGGAGATGTGGAAGGAGGAAAGGAAGCCTGTAATTGTATTATATTACTTTAGAAGAGTATTTATGTCTGTGGAGGTATTGTGTACAATAAAATATTTTGTGTCTGAACCCAGGACGGTGCTGGTGATCACAATATATAGATCAATAGACAGGTTGTTTGTTTTTGTTTGTGAAGATCCAAAACAAAGTTCAGATAAGCATCACTAGGGAGCAAAATAACAAAACCAAAAGCCCTTGTTAGTGGTTTGTGTTTCTTTCTAGAAATCTCATATTTTAATCTTCTGCTTCATTTTTAGGATTGTAGAGTTTGCCTAGTATTTTGATTCTTGTTTTCCTGCACTTGCCTATTTTTTACTTCCTTTTTTGTTTTAGTCATGGCTATTGTTTTCCATTCTTTGTATGTCCACCTGCTTGTCTCTTTTTGGATTGTGCTTTTTAAATTGTGGGTTTGTATAACGAAACTTTTATAATTCAGCATCATGTCTGTTTTTTCTGTTGCACACTCATTATTATGGTGTGTACATTCAATTGCCCTTTATGAACTATTGCATTGCCATTCCTGCTCTGTTCTGTCACTATGCTGTGCATACCATCATCCCTGTCAGGCAATAAGCCAGCGTGTACCTGACAATGGGAATTGTGTAAATTAAAACTGCTAATGTTAATGGGCATGAGCTCATCATTCTTTATCATTGTTTAACTCTCTAAATTATGAATACACTCAGGTCAATCATTACAGGCCTACTGCTATGGGACTACAAAACTAATTAACACAAATATATTTCTTCAGTAGAGTGGTGGTGTTGTAGTACAGTGAAACAACAACATGCAACAAGTTACCAAGATAAACAATAATACATTAAAATCCAGAACTCCATTTTGTCTAAAGAAAACTCAATAATTTTTTCTGATTTACAGTTTACCTCGGTTTCTCTCTATAGTACAAGTCTTTCTTGAGTACAGATGTCCTCTTTCTGAGCTTGTACTCTATATAAAAAAATGATTCCCCCCAATAACTCAATTTCCACAATTTCTATCTTGGAATTGTCTTGCTGTCCCTTGCTGATGATTGTTTCTGCCTTGTGCCCAATGCTTTCTGGGATAGGATCAGCTTGACAGTGCTCCGGATAAGTAGGTTTGGAAAATGCATGGATGGGTGGATAGTGTGACAAATCTACAGGGGCATCTAAAATACAGGCCTCCCCCACTTAAAGAAAATGTACATTGTCACACACGCACGCTTAGGAAGCAGTCAACAAGTCCTAAGGTGAGCAAAATAACAAACGATAGGGGTTTGTTTCATGGTACTAAAGCCTCTCTCTCTGACCTTATAGAACTAAAGAAGACAATTGAACATATTCACAATACAAACAATAATTCAGAAAACGAAACATCTACTTCCTCATCATTCACTTCACTTCCGGCTCCTGGAAATGACATCAGTTCCGGTCCCTCAATGATGACGTCACTTCCGGCTCCTGGTGATGACGTAACTTCCGGTCCCTCAATGATGACATCACTTCCGGTTCCCCTCTGATGACGTTATTTCCTTCAGCCATTTTTGTCTTCCCTATATAAACCACCAGTTCACCTCTCAATTTTGTCTGATATTTGGATGTTTTCATTTATTTCGATCAACTTTGCTGTTCAAGCAATATACGGGGCAATTCCCCAACACTTTTTGAGTTATCTCAATTAATTTGTCACAATTGGCGTAGTCGGCAGGATTAATTTAATTGTCCAAGGATGAGCGAGGGACAGGATCTGAATGCCGTATTAAATACTCTGGTTGCTGAACTACAGCAAGTCAAAATCCAACTCGGAGATACCAGGACCTGACTCGCAGAATCGGAGGCTCGTGCAGCAGCAGCAGTTCGGGTAGAGACATCACGGTCAGTACCTTCCCCATTAACCTATCTCACAGCCGAAGACGACGTAGAAACGTACTTCCTGGTGTTTGAAAGGAATGCTAAATGCAATGCCTGGCCGCAATCGGAGTGGGCCTACATTCTGGCGCCTTACTTGAAGGGAGAAGTGCAGAGGGCTTACTATGATCTGACGGAGGAGCAGGCTGCCAACTATGACACCCTTAAGAAGGAGATATTTAAATGCTACAGCGTATCCGGGGATCAGCAGGCGACCGAATGCAGGGAGTGGAAATTTGACTAAGCACGACCCATCCGTACACGAGTGTATGAAGTCTGGAGCAAAGTAGGGCACTGGCTAAGGCCAGACGTCAATAGTGCCCAACGGATGGCTGAGATAGTCACCATTGAAACATTTATCAACGGACTCTAAGAAAAAGTCGCCCAGCAGGTCCGCAAACAAGAGGTAGCGAACATCGACGACCTCGTAAAAATAGTGGAACGTCATTGGGCAGTCTGCAAAACCGAAGGATCAGAACGCTACTCTCACCCACCCCGACAGGTTCGTGTACCTTCTAATGAGCCTGCCCGATCGATCCCTGATACCTCTACCCGGAAGAAAGAAAAACCAGTCTATCCTCCGCACTGTTTCAAGTGTGGGGGGTAGGACACCTGTTCACTGCCTGCCCGACTCTGGAGCCGATGGACTGTTCGCTGGGAAGAATAGAGAGGTATTGGGCTGTGATCAATCCCTTGTCTTTACCGTATACGGGAGCAGTAATTCTGAATGGAGTGAAAGTTACCGCTATGTATGATTCCGGGAGTAACATTTCTATTGTTGCTCACCGTTTTGTCTTACCGCAACAATGGCTAATGCATAAAATTAGCCCCAGGTGTATACACGGTGACATTAAGCATTACCAAGCCGCCTCTTGTGTCATTTCGGTGGATAATGTCATGCGCTCGATGATAGTGGCCGTAATGACGAATCCACCCTATGCCATGCTACTCGGGCGCAACTGGTCAGAAATGAAACGCGGTACAGACAGTACTCTGCCATTAATAAATGAGGGCTTGGTAATGGAACATAAAGAAAATATTCCGACTGCTTCCACGCCGTGTACTAGCTCTCAGAATTCTAGTATAGATAGTGTTGATAACGGAGATGAAGGTACGTCAGGCACTACGAGAGGCAACCCACCTTCCGAAGGACCTGAGGTACCTGAAACTCCGCCCCTTAAAGTAGTACAGGATCCCATCACTGAATTGGCTTCTCAGTTTAAAATGACCCCTTCTTCTTTTAAACGAGAGCAATGGAATGATGATTCCTTAAAATTTGCGAGAAATCCAGTTGTTTCAGTAAATGGACAAATGTCTATTGATCCTATGCCACCAATGCCTTACTTTGTAATAAAAAATGATTTATTGTATCGCGTGGCTGAACATGAAGGTGAATTAAGAACCTTACTGTTAATACCACGCACTTATCGTCGTCAAGTGTGTGAATTAGCACATTCTCATTTACTTGGAGCCCATTTAGGAACCGACAAAACATTAGAACGAGTTAAGTTCAGATTTTATTGGCCAGGAGTAAACGAGGAGGTCCGATGTTTCAGTATTTCTTGTCCGGAGTGCCAGATTCGTCAGATTCCTAGAAGGGACCGTGCTCCTCTTATTCCTCTTCCCTTATTGATGTTCCCTTCGAAAGAGTCGGTATTGATCTCGTAGGACCCATTGAACCTTCACTACGATGTCATAAATATATTCTCGTTTTAGTAGATTATGCCACGCGATCTCCTGAAGCTGTCCCATTGCGTACAGCTACTTCTAAAAATATCACACGGGAACTAGTAGGGATATTCGCACGTGTGGGGATTCCTAAAGAGGTTTTAACAGAGATGTTCAGGGCGGTTGCAAAGTTACTGAACATTAAACATCTGAAAACGTCAGTTTATCACCCCCAAACTGATGGTCTGGTTGAACGTTTTAATCAGATTCTTAAGCAGATGTTGCGAAAAGTAGTTAACACGGATGGGAGAAATTGGGATCACTTGCTTCCACTCGTGCTCTTTGCTTATCGGGAAGTTCCTCAAACCTCCACAGGCTTTTCTCCTTTTGAACTCCTTTATGGAAGACAACAACGCGGGTTATTGGATATGCTAAAAGAAGGCTGGGAGGAGGAGGTTCTCCCATCCTCTAATGTGTTGGAATATATCGCGCAATTACGCCATCGTTTAAACAGAATCAGGCCTATCTTAAAAGAACATATGGAAAAGGCTCAAGCAGCGCAGTCGCGATATTATAATTGTAACACCACCATCCGGGAATTTCGTCTGGGTGATCGTGTAATGGTGCTCATTCCGACTTCTCATTCAAAATTATTAGCACATTGGCAAGGACCTTACGAGATCATTGAGCGAAAAGGGCTCATTGACTATTTGGTTAGACAACCGAATCGTCGACCGAGCGAGCGTGTTTATCACATAAATCTGCTGAAACCGTGGAAGGAAAGGGATCTGGAACCTAACTCCGGTCAGCCACGCTCTCTTTCGCTGCTTATCAACTTTTTTTTCAATTACTATATAAATGCTGTCAATTTTCATATAGTTTACTGTTATTTTATAAACACAAGGGTCATTTTTGAAGCCAGGGAACACTAAGAAATGTTTTCTATTTAAATGAATTGTAATTAGGTGCTTGCATTACGAAAATTCACTTAAGGAAGAGGTTTGCTTCTTTGTAAAGAGGAGAAAGCCTGCATGGCTCTTCTATTAAGGCCAACCCTACTGAATCGAGATACAATCATTAGGGTGTCTGGTCACGCTGAAGGTCTCTGCTTCAAATGGCAGTTATTTGACTCATACTTTAATGATTGTATATGATTCACACTGCAAAAACAAGGTAGTCTGAATTATTTTAGGTCTTTAAGAATTTATTTCAAATAAAACGGAGAGAGTTTTCACTTACTTGTGCTTTCGATACTAAGTACTACTAATATCAGATTAACTTTCTCATGATCAAATTTTACTTTTACTTGAGTCCCTTTTCAGAAAGGTATCTACTGTTACTCAGATATGGCTGTTAGGTACTTTATATGACATTATCTACAACAGATAAAGCCATGAGCTCTTGTACCTGCACTGTAGCCAAAACCTCTAAAAAATACACTGTTCACTGCTCATTTCAGTTTGACCCCCAGACTCAGTGAATGCGTTCAGTTTAAAGGTGTTTTTATACCTAGTTCATTTGGAGCATTTGTTTCAAACTTTACTGTGGATCAAAACAACCAGAATGGGACCCTTTGGAAAGTTTGATCTCAGTGCAACAGCAAGCAAACCCCAGAACTGTTCATGTAAAGTATGAATATGATCTGAAATGGAACCAATCTAAATACAGTACTGCACATTATGGGAAATATTTGTGCAAGCTGTGATTATCTTGCTGCTGTATTTCTGCTAGTAATTAGTTACATTCAGCATCAAAATAAACCCGCACATTCATACAGATTCACATTAAACAGCTTGTGCAAGTACCAGTAAATCAGATCAATCCTAGCACCTGATTCAGCCTCACATCCTCTTATCAGCCTCATGATTGGATTGCAGTGGTCCACATCAAAAAAGGTTTAAATTCACTTGTGATTGGGTAGATCCAGACATATATATAGGTGGTGAGAAACAAGTGTGACCAGTGATCAACCCAATTAATTTGCACCACAAGAATGATGAGCACTGGTGGGCGTCCCCTCAGTGCAATCGCACATCAGCATGATGCGGACACTGGAGGCATATTAACTTTGACACTGTTGTAAATGTTAAACAGGCATTCAAAAGTGAACATTATTTATATTAGCACGTATTTACAGGCCTAAAAACAGTGGACATGTGATTTGAGATAAGTGAAACAGAGATGCCGTTTATATAGTAAATGCACAACATCACATGGTGAAATGAAATCTGCCCAATGCGTTTAATGTCTAAATGATCCTGAAGCATTTCACTGCATGTCTTCACCAGAGCTTCCATCTTCTGTACAGAAGACGGCATGTGTCCTTTCTGTAGCATATGAACTAGCACAGCGTTTTCTTGTTCTCTTCTAGTTCTCAGGCAGGGACGTGCGGTCAGTGGAGGCAAGTGACATCATGAAAAGTAAAAAAAAGCTAATAATGATAACAAAAAAATAAATTTGTCCACTGGTCAGAGCTATAAATTTGTTTTCTGTTTGATTCCAATAATTTTGATCATTTTTATAGTCAAAATCACTGAATCGGCACATTTCTTGTTCAAATACAGGGGAGAAACGCGAAGTGCGGTAGCAATGAGCCGAGCCTCACCTTGGACTGCACTGTCCCTCACACACGGGGTTGATGCCTGCAATTGACGCGTGCCTGTTGCTGTCTCTCTGTATGTCGCCAATATAATGTTTGCAGACACATTTATTATACACCCTGACTTTCCACAGTCTTTCTCATATCTTTAATGAATGTGTGTGACATATTTAGTTTTGCTGATCAGACATAAAACCGCTGCAAAAAGGAACAAGGTGAGGCAGACAGTACCGTGCCACAAATGAGGGGGGCGCATGTGTGCCCAACAGGTGCTTGCTGCTGCTGTTCTACCCAGAGGCGCCAATAAATTAGCAATATCAGAAAGTCAAGTGTACTGCAGCGGTCCGTTTATTTTTATTTTTTGTTTCGACTGACTTCCAAGATGGAAGATTAAGACTTTTAAAACTAAAGGAAAATGAGGAGGACTTTTACAAGAAAGTGATGGAGATTTTCATGGAGAAGGATAGGCGCATGAACTTCATTTACAAAAAAATCTAAGACCATAAACTGTTTTCAATTTTATTAAAAATGGGATCACACTAAGAAAAAAGCAATCCAATATTTAAAAACTAAATTTTGACCTTAAATAAAATATTGTTTTGTTTTTCTTGTTATCCTTTTGTTGAACAGTCTGTATTAAAATTGATTAAAGCATCAGAATTAAAAGCTTTTAAAACAACTACCTATTTCGATTCAGGTCAAAATTGAAATCCACTTTTTTTGTACACCACTCTATACTTCCATTTGTATTGAATGAGTATGAATTGTGGAATTGCAACGGCAAATTTATAACACATGCGCCCTCTGGCTCTCTCTCGCTGCTATAAAAGTAATAGTCTTTCTTAGCCAAATATACACCTTACCTATCTGTGTGTAAAGAATGCTAATGAGATATGAAACATAACCAGTAGTTAATGAACATGCTGCCAATTAAGTAGTGAATAAGCTACTCTTTTGGGTTCATACATTTGTAAATCTGACTCTGAAGGAGCCAGTGCCTCACCAGCCATGAACCTCACCGCATGTCACTGTTCTCAGGTACTCTGCATTCTGCTCACACAGCTGTGCTTGACAAATAAGCCACATAATTATTGCAAAGGCAGTAGTGCACTAGCTCTGCTCTTGCTAACTCTTCATGATGATTTTTCCTAGAAAAAAAATGTTTCTGCCCTATGAAAGATGTACATAACATGCCCATGGGGTGTTTATTGTTACGTCTGGTTCGCTTGAAAGTTTGCTGTGTGAAACGCAATGGAGCTAGCCTGTCATCTCTTGATTTGGAATAAAACAAATGGACTGGTCCCCTCTCTGTTTTCAGCATCCTTTTTGTTAACTTTTTCCCATCAGGCTGTGCCTCTCGAGTCGTGAATACTCAAAGCACACCTGAGCCCACTCTCATTTAGCTCTCATGATACTGAAGGTGGGGTGATTTACCTGGCCTGCCTGCATACATTCACTTGACATGATGGCTTCTGTTTTGAGAATGGATACTGCGTAATTAGACTTGAGCAGAACTCATCTGAAGGGGTGAAATAAACAAATCCTCATCTTCATTATTTGTAATGGACGGATACTGTAAACACAAGTGGCATGTTGCATATTAAATTTAAACCAACCTGACACCTACAGTAGCTCTGAAGGAGAAGTCAACTACAAATATGGACAATTTATTTTGGCAGATTCCTAGCTTGTCTTGTAGTTCTATGCTTCCATGTGTGCTCATTATATCTTCTTAAATGCGACAGGCCAAACAAACGCCAGGAGCTCTTTTCATCTGTTTTGTAAGGGAAGGCAATGCATTTTTTCCTTTTACTGATAAAATGTAGCTACAAATTAAAAGCAGTCCAACATGGTTAAGGAATCATTATTGGAAGCTGATATAGAGTGGGGATGAGAAGGAGGATATCAAAATTATGTTTCAGTCCAGAGGATATTGAAAAAGGGGGGGGGGGGAATACCAATTTTTTATTGCTCATAACGTATGTGACATTTAGGAATCCCATTCTGTGACAAACTACTTGGAGTGGACCTTTCAGTTCAGGTCAACAACAAAAATACTTTGAACAACCCGTTCTAATAATGAAAGCAATTCATCACGATTAAAAGAGCACATTAGGACATTTGTTTGGTGTTGAAGTCAGACATGATTAGCATAACATGTAACATCCTTAAACACACTTTACTCAGTTTATGGTAATGGACGCTTAAACCAGCAGCACTGGAAACAAAGCAGGAAACATTCTTGGACAGAGTGCTAGTCCATAGCAGGGCCCCCTGAGACACAGCCATACTCACAGGGGTCATTTTGGATCACCTAATCAACCTAACTAGAATTTTGTTAAGAATACTTCTCTCTCTCTCTAATTATTGCTTAATAATTATTAAATAACCATATAATAAGATACTATGAACAATAAGTATAAAGGAGAAATAATCTTTAATTTCTTCTTCTTCTTTTTTGCTGCTGTCCCTTTATTGAGGATCAGCTGCCTTGATGAGTCTCCTCCATCTTTGTCTGTCCTCCACATCCTCCTGCACTTATGCCTTTGACAGGTCTTTGTCCATCATCTCCTTCTCATTTCTCCTTAGCACATGCCCATACCATCTTGATCCACATTCACTGAGTAAATTATTAGAAATACCTGTACACCTGCTTATCGATGCAATTATCTAACCATCATGTGGCAGCAGCACAATGCAGAAGATCATGCAGATATAAGTCATGAGCTTCAATTGATGTTCACATTAAACACCAAAATGGAGAAAAAATGTGTTCTCGGTGATTTAGACCATATCATGATTATAAAACTGCCAGACAGGCTGGTTTGAGTATTTCTTTGACTTTTGATCTCCTGGGATTTTCATGCACAATAGTCAATAGAGTTTAATGGTCTGAAAAAGAAACAAACTCCAGTAAGAGCCAAACAACCATCAGTGAGCATCAGTTCTGCCAATGGGAATGCCTTCTTAATAAGAAATGGCCATACTGGTTCAAGCTAACATAAAGCTTACGGCATGTCAGATGACTACTCTGCATAACCGTGGTTAGCAGAAAAGCATCTCAGAATGTACAACACGTTGAATTTAGAGGTGGGTGAGCAATAACAGCAGAAGACTACGTTGGCTTCCACTCCTGTCAGTCAAGAACAGAAAGCTGAGGCTGCAGTAGGCACAGGCTTACCAAAACTGGACAGCTGAAGAGTGGAAAAATGTAGCTTGGTTTGATGAATGTCAAATTCTGCTGAGGCACACAGATGGTAGGATCAGAATTTGGTGTCAACAGCATGAAACTAGGGGTCCAACCTTTCTTGTAACAACAGTCCAGGCTGCTTCTAGTGGTGTAGTGTGGGGAAAGTTTTTTTAGCATTCATTAGGCCCGTTAAAGCCAATCATCGCCTGAACGTCACAGCCTGTTTGAGTATTGTTGGTGACAAAGCGCATCCTTTCATGGCCACAATTTATGCATCTTCTAAAGGCAACTTCCAGCATGATAAGTGCACCATGTCACAAAGCAAAAGTTGTCTCACGCTGGTTTCATGAATGTGACAAGGACCTAAATGCTCTTCATTGACTTTCTCAGTCGATGAATAAGAATTTAATAGAACACCTCTGGGATGTGGTAGAATGGGAGATTTGCAGCATAAATGTGCAGCGGGCAAATCTACAGAAATTGTACGATACAGTCATGTCAACATGGACCAGAATTTCCAACATCTTGTGTAATCCATGTCACAAAGAATTGAGGCTGTTTTGAGAGCAACAGGAGGCCTTACCTAGTGTTGGTAGAGTGCTCCTAAAAATTGGCTCAGTGAGTATGGCTCCTCTAATTTTCTTACTGATCTCTACCACTCTTTCTTGTCTCCTAATTACCTCTCCCCTCAATCTGTCCTACAGCAAGAACACCCAAAGCCCACGGCAGCATTCTTATTTCAGTTTTTTCAAGTTTCCTCTCCTCTCTTTTCCACATTGTCCATGTCACTACTTTGCATATCAACACTGGCTTTATTAGTCTTAAGCAGATCTCTATTTTACCTAATATCCTTCATCACTTACCGCTCCTCCTGACACCTCCTGTCATTTCTTCTATGCTGGTTTTATTCACTCCCTTTTTTCCACTTTACTAACCCCATTCCTTTGTAACAGATGACCCTAAGCTTCCTTATTTTCTTCTTATCTAAGCCCACCCTGCCTTGTGTTCAAAATCCCTCCCATTCCCCACCTGCTTTCCTAGGATTTTTCAGCATATATGAACTTTCCATCCTCCCTGCCCCTCAGTTAACATTTTGTGTAATTCTTTCTCTAACACTGCTATGATCCCAAGGACATCAGCATAACAGTTCCCAGAATTCACCTTTGCTGATATCCTCACTAATCACATCCTCCACAAGGGCCGAGAAGAAAGAGCTGAACGGCTGAATCCTGATGTAAACCTACTTGCACATTGCACATTTTTGTGTCTGCATGTGAGACTGTTGTCATCAATCTCTTGGGCCTCATTTCTTTCAGAAAATAAAATGAACAACCAAGTATTCAAATAGAACTAAGAACAGGAGAAAAAACACCTAAACTAAAAACAGTTCTTAAATAAAAGAGAATAAACAGAAAAGTAAGATACATTTAACTCAAAGGCTTCAGTTCAAATTAACAAAACTCAAACAACAACCAACACACTTTGACAGATGTCCAATACTAAGGCGTTAATTGGCAGATTCCAAAATTCAAGGTCTAATTAAAGTCAACACTTATTACAATCCACAAATTTAAAAGGGAAAAACTAAAATTAAAAACTATAAATTAGAAAACAAAACTACGAATATCAACAAGCATAATAATCTGAGTTAGTAAAGGAGCCAACTGTGAAAGGAAAGCTGATTAAATATGGTGACACACACTAGTGAGGAACTGTGGCCAAAGCTAGTAGTGTGCTAGAAGGCTACCAAGCATATCTAGGTAGTAAAAAGGCAAAGTCATATAATGGGGTTGTGGGAATCAATAAAACAAAAAAAAGAAAGGAATACCACAAAAGCCAAAACAGGAGATGGAAAGTAAAAAAAGGGAAAAATCAAATTGAGGTGGTATTTTGAATCTAAGAACTCGGACAGGAAGCTAACTTTTTGATGATCTTTTAAAGCCATTGTGTTGTTGACGAAGGTCACAGCAGCCAAGGACATACCCTTAATAACTTCCTAACAATGGCAGCAGAAAATGGTTGTGAGTATGAAACAAAATGGCAGCAAAAACAGCCCAAGTTAATTTTGTCAAACTGAAAACAAGTCACCATCAACAAACTAATGGTAGATTCAGATTCTGGGGTACCAAAAACCCCCAAAACGAGTCCAGAAACTTACAAAAAGTTTGATGAGTTCTTGCAAAAAATCAAATAAAACTGCAATTCATACCAGCTAGCCCTTAAATCTCCTTCTGCTTTCCTAAATGCCAGAGCATGTTGGCTAGCTGGAGGCTCCTCCGTGATGTCCAAGTGTTTCTTGAACCCAAGACATTGATAATCATAACCGAGATGGGCCAGTGCAATGAGCACACCAAGGCCACAAGTATGATGCCAAAAGTGCTTCTTTATTTACAACATTATTGTTGTGGTGCAGTTCAAATTCTTTCAATAAATAAAAGCAATGAAGTGAAGGGATAAAAGTGAAAAATTAAATAAGAGCCAAAACTAAAAATAAAATGAAGTCCCAGAATTGTCCTCTCATCTCATCTCTAGTGCTTCTCCCTCTCTTTCCTCATCTCCTCTGCTCACCATTCTGCCCCAAGGTGAGAAGAGGACAACATGAAACATTTGTTGAAGCAGAAATGAGCTAAAACTGTAAAGACCAAATTCTAAACACCAAAGCCTAATCACAAACCAGAAACTAAAATCAGAGAAAGAAAAGGTAGAATCACAAACCAGAAAGTAGAGAAAGAATACACGTTTCTTTTGATAGCATTTTCATCCCAATTACGGACACCAAATTAATCTTTGCACCACATTTTAATGGTCACGAAGATGGTAATGGGGATAACCTGGGGGCACCCGATTGATGAACAAAATAATGTCCTGGCACTGCGAATAGTTAATCATTATATTCTGGAAACTTTACTGTGAAGAACCCACGGAGAAAGTGCTAGAGACAAAGCAGAACACATATATATTGATCTAAAAAATACTTTAAGAGAGAAAAAAAATCATAACAATCACCCTCAGCAGAGACAAGACTCTGGTTAGATGACTTAACAGGAATAGCGAGATAGGACATGGAATCGGTCTGCTGTAGGATACACTCATGCACACAACCACAGTCATTCTCACCCTGATAAATTAAGACTTATCTCTGTATCATATAAGGACACGTTTAACAATGTGAGAACATTGAAGCACCACATCCTGCAGAAACATCCTCACTGAGGTTTAAATGAGGTGTGCTAACTAACTAACTTTTTCTTCTGCACTGCCTTCACTTTTTCATATTTTAAGTAAAGTTGTTTTTTCTAAATGTTTCATCTAGTAAAAATGACAGTGGGTATGTGACTGACTCCTGCTGTTCCATTACACCCAAAACTTTCAATCATCTTCCATCTATCAGAAAACTACAAAACATAAATAAAAGGAACATGTCGGAAGTTTGCTGCGCTATCACAGTAAGTCTGTTGCTTTACGGCATTTGCTCAGTGGATTCTTTCCTCTTAAAATTCCCAAGTCTCCATGACAGGCCAGGAGATGTGCAATGAACCAAGCAGATCCCATAAAGTTCTAACTGATTCAGTGAAGTTCCAGCTGACTATTGGTCAACCTCTTATACAGGGGCTTCTATATTGATTCTAGCAAATAGTGTAACTGATCTTCCACTACTGTATAGGGAGATGGTGTCAGCCACCGTGTTATCCAGCCATGGTAGTGACATCTGTGCTCTTTATGCAGATTAGGCAGTCATAGACACTTAAAACATATAAGATGCCTCTAAAAGCACAGAATTGAAACTGCTAGTGTAAAACATATACAGTACAGGCCAAAAGTTTGGACACACCTCCTCATTCAATGTGTTTTCTTTATTTTAATGACTGAAGGCATCAAAACTATGAATGAACACATGTGGAGTTATGTACTTAACAAAAAAAGGTGAAATAACTGAAAACATGTTTTATATTCTAGTTTCTTCAAAATAGCCACCCTTTGCTCTGATTACTGCTTTGCACACTCTTGGCATTCTCTCGATGAGCTTCAACAGGTAGTCACCTGAAATGGTTTTCACTTCACAGGTGTACCTTATCAGGGTTATTTAGTGGAATTTCTTGCTTTATCAATGGGGTTGGGACCAGCAGTTGTGTTGTGCAGAAGTCAGGTTAGTTGGACAATCATTTATTTTTCAACAGGACAATGACCCCAAACGCACCTCCAGGCTGTGTAAGGGCTATTTGACCAAGAAGGATAGTGATGGAGTGCTGTAAATGGTCATGAAAATAAAGAAAACACATTGAATGAGGAGGTGTGTTCAAACTTTTGGCCTGTACTGTATACAATTAAAATACAATACAGTACAATTTATTTTTAGTTATTCAATCATTTTCCAACCCTCTATATCCTAACACAGAGTCACGGGGGTATAGCCCGAAGTTACTCAGGGAGCGCCACAATGGGCTTTAACAGGCCCTGCCTATTGACAGCCCCCCAGCCTTGACTCTCTAAGAAGACAAGTAAAAACTCCCAAAAAAATCCTTGTAGGCAAAAAATGGAAGAAACCTTTGGAAAGGTTTCCAGGTAGGTCGGGCATGCAGTGGGTGTCAAAAAGAAGGGGGTCAATACAATACACAGAACAGAACAAACCCTCAATACAGTATAATAGTGCAGTAGAAATATTACAAGTACAGAGCAGAATTCAGCAGTAGATGATATCACATCATATGATTTGGATTTGTTCAGAGTCCTGCAGACCTCGGCCATCAAGCTGCCTCCCCCTAATGGTCATTCCAGAGCTGGGATAGTGCTGGGCCAGCCAATGCAATGAAAGAACCCCTCTACCTGATGATTCTTGCAATCCTCCATTAGAGATGACTTTACCTTAGGAGGGCAGCACAACTTGGCAGGTGAGCCGTGGCACCAAGTGCCACATTTGAGTAATGAAAAGAAAAACAGAATAGGTGAGGGTTAGTAACAAATCAAAACTACTGTATTACTTATGTTTAAGTGCTAAAATTATATATAATACTAGGGGGTTCCCCTGCTCGCTTTGCTCGCCAGCCACTTTGTGTCTCCACCGCTCGCGTTGTGAAGAGGGAGGCTGAACGCACCCCAAGGAGACGCGGTCGCTCCTCCAAAACCCCCTCTTAAATGGTGATACAATCGGAAACAAATACAGTGTTTTTTTACCTCTTCTTTGCTTGATCAGTTGCTGGCTTGCTGCTGCCATGCCATGTGATCTGCGCTTCGAATATTTAAAAGCCTGTACAGCAGCTGTCCTAGTGCTTGTGTTTTATTTCTGGCCCCGGGCAGGGTTAAATCTTTTGGCTCAAAGTCGTCTCGCGAGATGTGAGTTCTTGATATTTTTTAGTTTATAATTTAAAAATGGAATAATAATCTGTAAAACTAACAACATCACATTAAAGTTCGATAAATTCTGAAAAGACTGATATCATACATATATATGTATGTTTAAAAATAAGCCCAATTTATAGCGTGACAAAAAATGTGAAGCACGTACGTTGCACTTTTAGGCTTAGGATTTTATATAGAGAGAGTAGATATATAATCAGCAAAAAAAGAAACATCCCTTTTTCAGGACTGTGTATTTCAACAATAATGTTTTAAAAATCCAAATAACTTTACAGATCTTCATTGTAAATTGTTTAAACAATGTTTTCCATGCATGTTCAATTAACCATAATCAATTAATTAACATGCACCTGTGGAATGGTCGTTAAGACCTTAACAGCTTACAGAAAGTAAGCATTTAAGGTCACAGTTCTAAAAACGCAGGACACTAAAGAGACTTGTCTACCGACTGTGAAAAACACCCAAAGAAAGATGCCCAGGGTCCCTGCTCATCTGCGTGAACGTGCATTAGGCATGCTGCAGGGAGGCATGAGGACTGCTGATGTGGCTAGGGCAATAAATTGCCATGTCCGCACTGTGAGACGCCTAAGACAGCGCTACAGGGAGACAGGAAGGACAGCTGATCATCCGCGCAGTGGAAGACCACGTTTAACAACACCTGCACAGGATCGGTACATCCGAATATCACACCTGCGTGACAGGTACAGGATGGCCACAACAACTGCCCGAGTCACACCAGGAACACACAATCCCTCCATCAGTGCTCAGACTATCCGCAGTAGGCTGAGAGAGGCTGGACTGAGGGCTTGCAGGCCTGTTGTAAGGCAGGTCCTTACCAGACATCACCAGCAACAGCGCCGCCTATGGGCACAAACCCACCTTCGCTGGACCAGATAGGAGTGGCAAAAAGTGCGTGAGTTTCTGCATGACAGCAATGTCAGTGTTCTGCCATGGCCAGCGAAGAGCCCAGATCTCAATCCCATTGAGCACGTCTGGGACCTGTTGGATCGCAGGGTGAGGGCTAGGGCCACTCCCCCCAGAAATGTCCAGGAACTTGCAGGTGCCTTGGTGGAAGAGTGGGGTAACATCTCACAGCAAGAACTGACAAATCTGGTCCAGTCCATGAGGAGGAGATGCACTGCAGTACTTCAAGCAGCTGGTGGCCACACCAGATACTGACTGGTACTTTTGATTTTGAGCCTCCCTTCATTCAGGGACACATTGTGAAACATTTTTAGTTTATGTCTTATGGTGTTGACTCTTTTAGTGTTCATACAAATATTTACACATTAAGTCTACTGAAAGTAAAAACAGTTGAAAGTCAGGGGACGTTTCTTTTTTTGCTGAGTATATATATATATACATCCCGGATAAAG
Organism: Polypterus bichir lapradei; assembly: GCA_026402145.1. Taxonomy (NCBI): domain Eukaryota; kingdom Metazoa; phylum Chordata; class Cladistia; order Polypteriformes; family Polypteridae; genus Polypterus; species Polypterus bichir. The sequence continues at coordinate 41,781,859 of JANRMT010062789.1, read as the reverse complement.
AAATTTCCTTGTGATCTTTGTTAATTCAGAGCAGGACCTAATGGTAAAGGGCAGTATGATCCTGGAGTATTTAGGGCTCTTGCCTGAGTTGCTGGGAGGGTTGTGTGTCTTGCTGTGGGTGCTCTGGTTTTGCCTCCACATCCTAAAGCCATGGTGTTAGATTGCTCGAGAACCCCAAATTGTTCGCCCTAATCTCCTCGGACAGACTTCACTCCTTGCCACACTAAAATTGAAGTATGCAAGCTCAGAAAATGAATGGATGAAGAATATTGCAGTCTCCTTACTGGATTAAAGTTGAGTATCTTTATTATTGGATGTTCACCATATCTTAATAAAAGGTCCTACTGTAGAAGATTTCATGTTGTAAATATCGATGGGCACATGATTACTGCACTATTGTATAATTACATGATTACATTATGTGAAAAAGATCAGCTTTGTAGGAATCTTGACTTCCACTTCTCCACTTGCTGTACTCTGTAAATGTGATGATGTTAATCCTATGAACTCAGGGTCCTGTGTCTGTGACCAAAATGGAGCCTTTTTCTTTCTGGCCAGAAGATTGCTGTGACTCTTAAGGGAGTGGCATGTCCTTTTGTTACATTTCCATGGAATTCTCCACTACTGGTGTATTAGTCCAGGGACTACACAAGGTTGCTCTGCAGTTTTTCTCCTTGTTATCTTCCTGTGCGTGTGAGCCTGTTTCTGTAGTGGTTGGGTTGCCATATCGAATCAGTGTTCATGTGGTCAATGAAGCATGGTAAAACCCATATCCCTCTGCTTCCTCCTTGGTGCCTTAGGGCTCCTGTGCTCCAGAAAGCTGGAAAAAATAAACCAAAAAGTAGAAAACAATCAAAGAGCCATTAGTACTGAACTTTACAGAGCCATCGAAATAAAGCCAATGATTCAGGCTCTGAAAGTGCTAATGCTTGATTTCTAAAGTAGTTTAAAATGCATGATACTTACACTTTCAGCTGTATGACCCTTGACAAAGCGGTTACTCCTGGCTGTGCAATGAGATGCTATTTCTGGGAACCTTAGGTATCACCATTTGTGACACGGTTCCAGATGATCACATTATTGCACTAAAGCTGTGGACTTTGGCATATTCAGGATAATACTGCAAAAAGTTTTGGGTATGGGGCTTGGCCACTTTGTCTTAATTAGCTTAGTTCCATCCATCTTTTATCCACCCTGCTTAATCCAATTCAAGATGATAGGAGTGGGACCCTAGACCAGCTATATAGGCAGCAAAGCAGAAACCAACTCTGAACAGTCTACCAGTTCAACAACACTCCAGCTTTGCATATTTCAAATCACAACAAAACGTCTAGAGGTTTATTTTTCCCAAGAACAATATAAACTGGAGCAGGGTCTGAATTTCATCTTTACCAAAATGAGAGCTGGGCCCCCAAGTGTAGCACCAAAGGAGCAAAACGTCATAGACATGAGATGTCTGGGTGGATTTTGTATAGATTGGTATACAGTATGGTCATTATAACCCAGTATTTATGTTATTATATGCACTTTCTATATTTATTTTGTTTAAATTGATTTTGGTAGTAAGTAAATAATGCAGGGACGGCATGGTGGGGCAGTGTTTGCATCCCAGATCCTCCATGCGTGGAGTTTGTATGTTCTCCTTGTGTCTGTGTGGGTTTCCTTTGGGGGCTCTGGTTTCAACCCACTGTCCAAAGACATGCAGGTTAGGTGGATTAGCATTACTAAATTAGCCCTAGTGTGCTAGTGTGTGTTTGGTATGTGGGTGTGTGTGTGTTCACATTGTGATGGACTGGCACATTGCCCAGGATTTGCCATTCCATCTTTCAGTGAGTGGCCTTCTTTTATAATGTGTCTAGATGAAGGAAACATGTGATCCGCAAGCAACAAAAGGTGGCAACCATAAATGTAATTTGCAAAACAGCAGCACCCCACAAATGCAGATTTACAAAGTGGAATCATGATGACTTATCCATGTTAATTGCCATAAATATAAACTGAAAACTTACAAAAAAACCAACAACAACAATAGGACAGCTTTATAATGAATTCTATTCAAATAAGCATCTTGTGTACTTTCAATTCCTTCATCGCCACTTTGTTGTAGTGATGGACACTTCATTGGCTTCAAAACCTAATGAGAATCACAAAGAAGGTGGACTGGTGTCCATTCTAAGATCGGTTCCGGCTTAGTACCTGATGCTGCAGATATGAAACAATTAAACCAATAAAGGTAAATGTGCAATAATGAAAGACAGTATACACTGAAAAAATAATTGATAAAGAAAAGCTAATGAGTAAAATACATATTTAGTCCCAATTTTTATCAAGGAAGAAACAATATAAATTCCCAATGTAGAAAAGTTTTCAAATTTCAAGTACAGAAATAAATACTTAGGCCTGAAATGAGCTGATAAATTGTGCCGAGAGAATGAAGAATGATGTATCAATCCTCCCAGAAAGCCTCTTGAAAAAGCAGTTTACTTAAAAATATACCTGACTCTATAATTTTTCATATTTTAACTACAAACAAGCCAGTTTCAAAATGCGATAAAAGAAATGTGAACGCTAAGGTTGGATTTGAACAGTAGGACGAAAGGAGCGTTGGTATTCAGGAGAGTCTCAAGAGAGTAGAGACATCAAGAACTAAATGTTCTTGAAGATGAAGTCAATGAACCTAACAGAAAATGTTTTTCAGTCAGTTTGACAGCTATGTTTGAAGTGAACTGCAATTTTAATTCTTTTTTGGACGCAAGGGAATGTAAAATAAATGCTTGCCTTCAGCAAGGACAAACCTATAGTTGAAAAATATGGGTACAGGAATGAAAATGTTTCGTAAGGGAAAATTAGTCATTGTGTGTGCAATATCTGTTATGTAGCCAGGTACCAGTATAAGTCAGTCATGTCTTTTGTCAGCAGGCACACCATAAATAAATAACTTATTTAGGAAACAATAATGTGCTGCTGGGTTTCTCTGGTTCAAGAAGACTGTGTGATAGCTTACAGTACAGAAATTCTCAAATCTCACAGAAAATCAGATCTCTTTAGAAAGTTCAAAGGCTTGATATCAAAACAGAAGAGGAAATCAAACAAGTGCAGCAAGACATGGATGTTGGAGTCAAAAACAAGGCCTTGTCCTTAATGTGTCTTACATAAAATGAACCATCCATCAGATGACAGCCAGCCAGCACACCTCGAGGAGCACATTCTAGACTGAATAGGAGTTTCAGTGTCATCCAGTCCATCTGCGGTAAACAACTACAGTATGAATAAGAAATGTGTTTAAAGAAACTGAGAAACTGAAAATAAACCTCCTAATCTAAAGGCGATTCAGTATCAACAGGTAGTTAGAAAGAGACAAAAGCTTAAGTGAATTTTTATTTTGTTTAAATGGTCATTCTTTTAATATTAACCTGCACACAACATAGTGAAGGAATCAAATATTCGGGAGATATGAGATCCTGACGCTGATAAATGCTCTGCTCTCTCATACAATGCTTTGAAAGAGTTCAAAATTATAATTAGAAGAAAAAGAAGGGAAAGAAAAACATGTTTTCCTATTTTCAAAACAGTCATCCACTTACATAATCAAATTTCGGAGTTATACAAATTCAAAGTGTACATCAACAGATGGGACTGGCCAAAAAAGTAGATCAATCATGGTTCAGAAAATGAAAAATGGTCAGAAGTGTCAAAACCAGTAAGTCAGGCCTATCTTTTTGTCAAAACCAGAGCATATTTACTGAAGTCAAAAGTACAAAAACAATTGCTAAGCCATTTGACAAAACACGCTAACCATAAACCCACCAAACACTTTTGAATGTATCTACAAAGTTAGACAATAAGTTGCATTTATAGAGTGCCTTTCACAAACCCAAGGTCGCTTTACATACAGCGTAAAAAAAAACAAAATTACACAGAAGACAATAGTTTGTAGAAGTGGAAAGTTTTCAGTTGAGATTTAAAGGTGGAAAAAGAATCTCGGAGAAACTGAGGAAGAGAGCTCCAGAGTTGAGGGGCCATAACACTGAAGGACCTGCCTCCCAGGATGGAGAGTCTGGTGCGTGGGACAGTAAGGAGATTTTGCAGGGAAGAGGGAATTACAGTAATAAATATGAGACATTATGAAACAATGAACCAGATCGAGACAGAAATAGATGGAGGCAGGCAATGTTACTGAGATGATAGAATGAAATTTTGGAAAGAGACCTAATGTATAACTCAAAGCTAAGTGATGAATCAAACAAAACTCCAAGATTTCTGACAACAGGAGCAGGTTTGACAAGTGTACCATCAACAGAAACAGATAAATTGGATACTTTAGAAAGTTGGGAGTTTGGACCTACCAGTAACATTTCAGTTTTATTGGCATTAAGTTTGAGAAAGTTAGTTATTTTCCATCCATAGCTTAAGATCAGTGATGCAGTCAATGAGTGTGCTGGGAGGTGAATCTGTAGGGGAGTCTGTACTAAGATATAACTGTGTATCGTCTGCATAACAGTGGAAGTTAAGGCCATGTCTGTGAAAAATCTGACTCAAAGGAAGGATATAAAGTAGAAAAAGTAATGGCTCAAGGACTGAACCCTGAGGGACACCACGCGACACAGGTGAGTGGAAGGATTTATATTGACCGAGTGTGACAAACTGTAGCCTATTAGAAAGATATGATGAATCCCTCCTTTATGCTGTTGCACTCATGTTACTCGGTCGGACCCCTAAGAGAGTTCCCTCGCCATGAGTGCCCAAAATGGTGACATTTATAACCCAACCAAAATGCCATTGTGGTCATTTTCAAAACAGAAGATAAATAATTCCTATAATGGTATATATATTAAAGAAAAACAAAAAAACTTTATATCAAAAATATAGAATCTTGTGTTCAAAAAGGTAAAAAAAAACAGTCCAGACGTTCACTGAGCACAATTTGTAACACTAGGAAAAAATTACAAAGTAAATGCATATAGAACATACCCAATCACACCAGACCCTCAAAATAAGATAAACCCTTAATTTTAAAGTGCCACAGCTTGGTGGCTACCACCCTTTGGTTAATGGTCCATAGTAGCATCTGATTGTTCCTGGGCAATGGAGATGAAGCTCAGCAACTTACATACTTAAAGACGGCTGCAGTTTTCCATTCTTAAGAAAAGGCTCATCCCACCACTGACCACCCAAGGTCCATGCTATGGACTGTCCTCCAGTTCTCAGTGTTAAACAGGCCTGCACATCAAACACTTAGCAGACTACATCTGCACAAGACTGAAGATAGAGTATGTGTGTATAGTCTGAAACACAATTGAATGAGGGCATGGTTGTAACAACCACCACTTAGAAACCAACGTAACAATAATGTACTTGTATAACTAAAATTTCATCTGAGGTTTCATTTAAAACTGCCAATAATTGACAGCAAAAGTGTATCTTTCTAAAAATATTGATAGGTGACCCTCAACATGAGTGTAAGGAAGAGCATCCTGAGACAGAATATTAGCGGCAGTAAGGAGGAACTAACGTATACAGACAGTGAAATAGTGGGTGCTCTACGTTTGCAGTTTTGTAAAGTTTTCAATTGTGAAGAAGGCGACAACGTTTCAGGGACTAGTTGAGGGTATTTAGTGATTTGGAAACTTTAGTAGGAGAAGTATTACTTAGATCAAATAGTCTAAAATCTCACAAATCACCATGACCAGATGACATTTATGCCTAAGGAGTTTAGTGAGTGCAGATTGTAGTGTGGCCAGGAACAAATTGTCATAGGCAGGCTAAAAGTTGGCATGCCAGCCAGGATTCTTAACTGAAATACAGCCGCATTGTAACAAAACCAAACAAAAAGCTCAGTTCAGGTTAGCCTCGATTCTTCTGTGGTTTGTGTAGTTTGGGATTCAGAAACTCTGTCCTCTTCTTTCACCAGTCAAGGTTTAACACTCGGCTCCCTGTTGGCCTGGTTTTTATAGTGTTGGAGGTGTCAAAGTCTTCCCAAAAGCGCAGGGTAGAGTTACACATTTTCCTTTGGAGGCCCTTCAATGCTGAATAGGAAAGAAGCAATACTGCTAGTGTCAGCACCACTTCTCGTCCCAAGATGGAACTGCTTAACCTCACCAGAGCCAGGAAGGTGGTTCTCAGATGCACCTGTGTGACAATATATAAAACCTTAACACATATTTTCAAAAAGCCCTGCAAACTGGGAAAGTTTCTAAAGACTGGAAGCTACCATATAGTATCTCAATATATGAAGGGGGTGAGTGGGTCGATCTCAGTCTTGTGTGCCAGATGGAAAAGTAAATAATGTAGAGTTAGTTGAATCATTACTGAAGGACCAGGGCAGCATACATGAAAGGTGAAATTAAATGTAAGGAAATCTAAGCTATTACATGTAGGAAGTAGGAACATTAGATTTGAGCACACAATGGGAGGTCTGAAGCTTGAAAGAACCGCTTTTGAGAAGGACCAAGGAGTCATAGCAGACACCTCACTAGCTACATCCAGGCAGTGTATAGAAGCAATCAAGAAGGCTAATAGGACTTTACATATCATGATGTGTGTACTACCAGTCAAGGAAGGTTATGCATAAGTTACATAACACAATAGTGAGGCCTGACCTGCAGTATTGTGCACAGTTTTGTTCTCCATACTATTAAAAAGACATAGCAGTGCTAAAGAAATTTCAGAGAGAAAAGCAACTAAGCTGATTCCGGGACCGATTGGTGAGGGAGCTGAACCTTTTCAGTTTAACCAAATGGAGTTTAAGAGATGACACAATCAAAGTCTTTACAATTACAGTATAAAGGGAATTAGTACAGTGGATCCCATCTCTTACTTGGAAATAAACTCTTCATCAAGGACATGGCCACACAGATGGGAACATGGTAAGGGTAAATTGTTGCACAAATTTTTGAAAGTTTCTGTTTACACATACAATCATAGACATATGGAATAAGTTACCAAGAAGTGTGGTACAGCAGATAGTAGGACTTTGAAGACCTTCAAACTTTGACTTTGTCATTTTAAGAAATGAGGACAGGATTGAGGAGATTGTTTGACTGAATGGCTGATTCTCATCCCAATCGTTCTAATGTTCTGATATTCTAATTACCATTTAGATGTGCAGGTAGATATGGTGGCTTCAGCATCGCAGTGACCTGCTCTTCCTAACTTGCTCTTAAAAAATGATGGACAGTTGTTCTTGGCCCTTGAGAGTCCACCTTTCCAGTTTAAAGCTACAAGGCATTTTAAAGGTGATTGGCTGCCCTTTTCCTCTGTCAGCCCAGCACCACCTTTTGAGACTTCACATCCTAGCAGTGTGTCATATTTAGCACATCTGCTCCCCCAGGATGAGAAGCACAGTACTGCTGTTTTCATATTATCAAAGAAAGACTCTTTACAGCCAACTGAGAAGAAACATAATTGAATAAAAAGGGCCATTATAGAACAGTAAAGTTAAAATCTTTACAGCTCTGGTATAAAATCTTAAACTAAAATGAATGGGTTGTTGATGTTCAAGGACACCTGAGCTCTGCCTGTTCATCAAGAACATCAGCAGTGCTCTGCGGTAACTGGACTTGGAGTAACTGAGTAATTGGGAAGTGAGTTTTAGGTGTTTCATCCTTTAGCAAATCAAAAAGACAAGCCCAGGCGTCCTGCAAGATGTCTTAGAGTACATGTGCACTACATCATTGTCTGGGGTTCTAACTTCTTACGTATTGTGATGGATGGCCGGGGCCCATGCCCGATCAGGAAGCCTCTGCAGCATATGTACCAGGGGGGCAAACATGGGAAACACAACTTCTCACCCTGGACACTAGATGGCGGCCTCTCTGGGTTGCAGCGGTGCCTCGGACTTCCCCAGGACTTCATGGGGGTTGGAGTTTGGTGCAGCCCTGTTGGGTTCTGCAGGAGCCACCAGGGGGTGCTGCAGCAGGAGCTGCTGGCCCCTTTTCGGCACTGGTTTCGCCACACCCGGAAGTGCAGCCGGATGTCGGCAATCAACCACCTGGAGCACTTCTGGGTACCCAATAAAAGAAGCCAGTGACCACCACTCAGCAGCCAGAGTTGGGTGGAGGAGGACAAAGTTGCCCGGGAGGAGTGGTGGTGAAAAGGAACAGTGCTTTGTGGTACTTTGTGTGCTTGGAACTGTGTTGTGCCTGTGGGGATTACGGGGAAGACGTGCCCCACAGGTGAAGAAAAATAAATTGTTTGTTTATTTTACACATGCCTCCGTGTCCATCTGTGTTGGTTTGGGCGCTATATAGCGCCTTTCTTACAGTATTTCATCTAGCAATACTGAGACAAGAATCAATCATACTGCATACTGCTTGGCCCCAAATCTTTTTTTCACCCCATTTATTCTCAACACAGCCAAACTGCATCTTCTCCAGAATGGTGGCACAGTGGCATAGTGGTTTGTGCTGCAGATTGACAGCTCCAGGCAGGGCACTGGGTGTAATTCCCAGTCCGGTAATTGCGTGTAATTTGTATGTTGTCCTCATGTGATTTCTTCTCACATCAAAAATGTGCAGTTTAGGCAGTCTCAAAATTGGTCCAACATGACAGAACGAGTGTTGCGATAGATCAACTTACCCATTACCCTACAACTATCATGATTCTTATTCCTGTATCACATTTTCCCTTGAATGATATTTTTAAATTAATATTGATATTATTGTTATTTATTTTGTAACAGCACATTTCATATTGGTTATTTCTGGTTGCCATCATTTTTGGTTCATGGTTGCTGTGTCACGTCTTCAGTTGTGTAATCCCAAAATGTTGTGCAACTTACTGTCAGACCAACATTTATCCAAGTTGTGCTATTTATTTTCCTGTAGGATCTCTGGGTTCCTGACTTAGTGTTTTGATTACAGTTCCTCAGGTTACAATTTTGGATGAAGTGCGCTCTCAGTTAGTCTTTTGGTCATGACTCTTGGCTTGTTTTTACCACTCTTCCCCTGAGCGTCCCATTACTTTGGGTTGCATTCTGGTGCTGACTGTAACAATAACTGGATTAAGCAAACTCAGTGAACATCTAGATGGATGGACAGATATTTAGAAGGTTATTGCATTATCTTCCACTTGTACTTTTTAAAAATATTTTAGCAGGTCGCAACCTACTAGGATTCAGACCGAAAAGCACACACTTCCCAGCTCTACAGTCCACAGCACGGGGTGGCGATATCAGTGCCCCATCGTGCTAACACGTTCATTCATTAACTCCGTCACACTTCCCAAGATTCCTTTTCAAACAAAGGGTTATTGGAATCTGGAACAAACACCTGAGTCTTGTACAGCAGCTGAACTGGCAACTTTGACAACCTTTGAAAAGTATCTGGATGAGAAATTGGGAGATCTCATCTGTTAGCCATCCATCATTCCATAATGAATGGTCTCCTCGTGTTCTCTTATGAGACTCTTGCGTGTCTACCAAGTCAGCCTTCACCGACACAGCTTCACTGGTGTTAGATGTTATTTATCAAGTGAAAATGTTGCTCCTTGTAATCATTATTCATGCATTAAAATGCACTGTTTACAAATGATCCTTTGTCTTTCCTTGTGCTTTTTTCCTGTTTTATTGCAACCATCTTTTTTATCCACCCTTCCCTGTTGTTGGGCTAGGGGCAAGATCTCCAAAAAATAAATATGGAGTATATAGTCCTCTCTTCTTCCAGTTGCTAACTGCTAGCTGTTACTTCCTCCAGCTCCACTCCACTCCTCCTTTGTCAATACCTTCCAGTGTGCATTGCAGGTCTCCCTTCATCAAGTCCAATGCACATTATGCCTTAGGCTCACCTGAGATCTTCCTGAGGGTAGAACGGCTTGGCAGCATGGGTAAGGTGGAGAGCAGGTCTGAAAGAAGCTACCATTTCTTGAAGTAAATTAGTTTAGATTTCATGTTGCTTTGTCCATTTACGTCATCTTTGTGACCTTAGCTGCCTTTTTTTGTGATATAATGTATTTTTTGAGGTATAATCCATCCATCCATTTTCCAACCCGCTGAATCCGAACACAGGGTCACGGGGGTCTGCTGGAGCCATGAGGTATAATGTTGTCCTAATAAATTTTCTTCTCCGCATTTTCTATAGTTATTTACTTCTGCCCTTAAATTATTTTCTGTTTTTAGAGAGCATAAGGTGCTCTCTGTCCATTTTTGAACAGCTAGGAGTTATGCTTCTTCCATTTCCCACTTGGTGCTGTGCCAGTAGATCAGTGCAGATGGGGCCCACTGTTGCATCAGCCTGTTCCTCGGCAGAGCAAATGGAGTCTGTAGAAATATTCTGCCAGACACCCTCAGCTGGCAAGTCCACAGCTCCTATGATCCAATCTGGATGGCTCAGGGTCACAGCTTTTGCTGGTGTATCATTAAGAGTATTGGACAGATTTCTCAATTTACGCTGTTTTTTGAGACCAAAATTAGCATTCAAGTCTCACGTTTTAATGTTGGGGCTGATAGAAAGACATGACAAAAAAAGATGGTAATGATCTTCGTGGGTGACTTTGTGCTTTTTCAGTGAACCAGACGCACTTGACTGAGATTGACTTGGACACTTCTTAGTTTATGCTTTTTTTGTGACAGGACAGCATAACTTAGTGGTTTTCAACATTTTTGACCTCAATAGAAATACCGACATGCAATAATCGAAGAGTTCCCTCTTGGTGAAATGAGTACGATTTGAAATGTGAAATAATATAAACTTGAAAAGCTTAGTTCCCATTTGGTGAAATGATCACAATTATAAACAGGAAAAAAGGAGAGAAATTCAAATGACTAGTGCTCCTCCTGTTTTTCATTCTGAGATTATTTTAAAATTATCTTCTGTCTCTCCTGTTATTAAGTTGAGTCTACAGAACCTTGGGGTTATTTTTGACCAGCTCCTGACGCTCGATGAATATGTAAGATCAGTCAGCCACTCGTGTTTCTTTCATTTAAGAAATCTTTCAAAAATAAGAAGTGCTGTTTCAAAATCAGAATTGGAGATGCTTGTTTATTCTTTTATTTCCTCGTGGATTGATTACTGTAATGCTGTCTTTACGGGTTTGAGCAAGTCCTCTCTCTCACGCCTTCAGTTACTTCAAAACGCAGCTGCCAGACTCCTAACTCCTGATCATATCACTCCCATTCTGCACACACTGCGCTGGCTCCCAGTGTTTTATAGAAATCATTTTAAAGTTTTGGTTCTTACTTTCAGAGCTCCTGAGTACCGAACCTGTCTGCTCTAACGCTATACAGCTTGTCGGACTCTTAGATCTGGGCAACAGGGCCTTCTAGTTGTCTCCCGCATTTGGCTAAAAACCCGTGGGGTTTTAATCAGTGCTGAATAGTTCCAGTTTGTTTATTTATTATTTTTATTGGTTTTAACTGTTGTATTTGTACTGTGTTTGCTGTTCAGCGCTCTGTGAACTTTTGTCTCTGAAGGGCGCTACATAAATAAACTACTACTACTACTACTAGTGGGAAAAGAGTGTGAGTGTAATGGGCTTGAATTCAGTGTTTTAAAGAAAAGACAAAATTTCTGGAAAATTCTGCTACAGGTTATTGTTGACGGCTATCCACAGGACATAAATGATTACCTGTCTTGCAAAAGAGTCACCTGCTTTGAATAATCAGACTGCTTTGATTTAGCATCTCATCTACACACAATGTGGGGATACAGAAATGTCTGCTTCCTTGGAAAATTAACGAGTTCTGGGGACATTGGTTTCTAATCAGCTACTTCTTGATAGCAGACACCACTGCTATTGTTGAACCAAAGTAAACGTTTTTACACTGTTTTTCTGCAGAGGAAATTGGCATGCACCATTGTTTAACTGATCGTCATGTTGATCTATGCAGAAATTGAAGCATTTATGGATTTCTTGGTAAATGAGAATAAAAAAAGAACAGAGAAATATAGTCTGAGACTTTTGACTGCTGCCCGCTTCTTTTCTGCTTTTTCACCATAATCACTGTGGCTACACCCTGTAGCAACAGTGGCTTGTACCTGGCCCAGGTTCCCCTAGGCCTGAGGCTGGTAACAGTTACAAATGGAAAATAATATCGAACAGTGCTGCCGATCCCCTCGGTGGAGCGTTGTGGGTGCGATTATAGCGTAAACACGTCAGTCACTGAAACAGCTTTTTTTTTTTTTTTTCTATTATGTGCTTGCGACCCAAAGACAAAGACAGTGACTGGCAACCCAGAGACAACATCAGTTACAACCCAGTGGTTGAGAAACACTTTAGATCATCACATCCTCGTGCGACACCCAAAACATTTATTTCACCAGCTTACTAAAGCTTACACTAAGCATTTGCACTACCAGTGATGTACCTCACGAACCTTTTTGATTTGAAAATTATTCTTTATTATTTTATTAACAATACAATCTTTTACATTTTTTCTTTGAGTAATTTTCATGTGAGAGAAATACTTGAAAGAAAACAAAAACGCTTACTGTTAGTTATTTGTCCATTTACGGCTCTGCTGTCATTATGATAATAATCCTCTTCTTGAGTCCCAGTATTGTATCACTTTTCTGATTGGGATCCTCAGATTAAACATTTTTAGAACTCTGCATTAGGAGGATGCTTTGTGTTCATTCTGTACACGTTTGAACTATTGAAGGCATTGGGAAGGAAAATATCTTAAAAGAGCTTGTGTTTTTATTGACGGACGCAGACATTATGCATAAACTATGCAAGGTTTCACTTTTATTCAATTTATATTTGCATAGTGCTCTTGAGTGAGTTTACAGGTAAAACAGTAAATACTTTCTAATGGAAGTCTGTGATTTTACCACTCCAAAGATAATCTTGTCATTAATTATTTAATTTAATTTTAATTCTGATAAAATATTTGAATAAAAGCATTTCTTTCTTGAGAGGGTGGGAATGTAAATGTATTTCTGTGTATTTTTGAGGGTATGTGTAACCATCCATCAATTTCCTGAACCCACATTATCTACTAAATTCAGTGTATAAACAGGACAAGAGAACAAAGGTGAAGTGTTGGGGTCCATGTTGAGAAAAAAGACAGTAGAGTTGTAATGTCAGCTTCCTCAATCTGGCAAAAATGCTTGCAAGGACACAGAAGTGTTCTGTTTGGATGTTGTATTGTTAATAAATACCAACTCCTGGTCTACGATGTTCTTAAATATCGGCAGGAGTGGGAAAGGTGCGACTTCTGATGAGGAAAGTGACGTCACGGTCACTTCCAGCTCTCCTTCTCCGTTCTGCAGGAGCCAAAGGAAATGATGTTAACTCCAGTGTCACCTCATTCTCCTTCTTTGTTGTACCTTTGCAAGTAGAATACCAAAGAATCTCCTCTGATGCATAAGCCTGGCACGGTACAATGATTTCTTATTGTCATCCTCTCCTCCATTTTCCCAACCAGTTCATCCCATTCATAATGGACAGAGACCTGGTCATCCTCTGTTAGTCTAAAGCCAGGAACCCGCTCAGGTCTGGAGACCATTCTATCATTGCCTTATTTTTTCGAGTTGTCATATAAGAATCGTGAGTCATTTTCCCTGACGTGGCTCATTAAAGGCATCTTAGTTATTTTTTTGTCTTTGTGATCAAATTTTTTTTTTGAAGAGACAAAAACCCCCCCCCCCCTTGATGCCCAACCCCCACAAGCATCATTACTAATTGCATATTGTAGTCAGTGAATAATCGTTAAGATGAAGGCTGATGGATAATGATATTATAACTGAATGATTGCTCATGTCTAATGTCTGATGCCCCAGATGACAATAGGGCAGTGCCTTATTGTCCACAAATGGCTTCACTGGGATTTCAAACAGTGGCAGCTGAGATTTTAATGGCTGGCATCACTTGTCATGGCCATAGAGGACTGTCACATTCACAACCAAGTCAGCAGACCTGATGTGACAGATTGTTTAGCATGCCAGGCCATATCATACTACACATGTCTCTGACAACCTTTATCAGCAGCTTCTGACATGTTATCTACATTTTAGACAGTAATTGGAACTTTAATAACAATGGAGATGTCAGTCTATTGTAAGCATCATGCTGAGTACATTGATATTTACTGAGCAGCTGCCAACTAATGTTATAAACATCATAGTTCATTAATTAAATGCAATACCTGTATGTCTTAGTTGAGAGGGTCACATAATAAAACTACCCAGCATTATCTGTTAAATCTTAATAAATACATTTATTCTCTTGTTATACTCCATCCATCCATTATAAAGATCTTTTAAGTACCTGGAAGCAGTCTTGAAGAGCCTGTCCATCGATGGGCATACTAATGCACAGACACACACACCGCACACAGTCATTAGCCCAATAGACATCTTTGTGATTTGGGGAGAAGCTGGAGTCACTGCCAGTTCTTTTGGTTCCTCTGAAGGTTTGGGCTTCCACAAGTTCCACATAAAGAAGTCTAGATCTGAAAGTCAAATGTCTCCCACATCTGTTCAAGACTGAAGATGTGTATCATTCCTTTTTGACCCACATAATCCAGTCACGCACATGTGAAGGTGCCTACCTGACCAGGGTCTCGTTCTACATGTCAGAGCCCTGGACAGAACTGTCCTATTGGGCTCCATATCAGCCTTGCAAGCATTTCCCAAAACTATAGCTGATAAAACATTATCAGTATGGATTTTGCAGCATTTCAAGTCAAATGCAAAAGATTATCAGCACATATTTTGTAGCACCACAAAAAAATACAACAAAATCCATCCATTTTCCAACCCGGTGAATCCGAACACAGGGTCACGGGGGTCTGCTGGAGCCAATCCCAGCAAACACAGGGCACAAGGCAGGAACCAATCCAGGGCAGGGCACCAACCCACCGCAGGACACACACAAACACACCCACACACCAAGCACACACTAGGGCCAATTTAGAATCGCAATCCACCTAACCTGCATGTCTTTGGACTGTGGGAGGAAACTGGAGTGCCCGGAGGTAACCCACGCAGACACGGGGAGAACATGCAAACTCCACGCAGGGAGGACCCGGGAAGTAAACCCGGGTCTCCTAACTACCACTGCGCAACCCAAAACAACAAAATATCCTTTTGAAATCAAGTGAAGTAAATCTGGTGTAAGAAAACACATAAACAACGTGAAGGAGTTGGGGATTCACCCCGTATGCTTGAACTGAAGTTGTAAGAGCCAATCTTAGAAAGTTAATGCTTAAAGTGTTTGCTTGACTCCTATAGAAGAATGGCTATTAGAATATGGTATCGTCTTTTACCCTCTGTAAGTTCATATGAGATAGAACTTTCTTGTTATGCCTACAATCTTCTTCTTCTTCTTTCGGCTGCTCCCGTTAGGGGTTGCCACAGCGGATCATCTTCTTTCATATCTTTCTGTCCTCTGCATCTTGTTCTGTTACACCCATCACCTGCATGTCCTCTCTCACCACATCCATAAACCTCCTCTTAGGCCTTCCTCTTTTCCTCTTCCCTGGCAGCTCTATCCTTAACATCCGTCTCCCAATATACTCAACTTCTCTCCTCTGCACATGTCCAAACCAGCACAATCTCGCCTCTCTGATTTTATCTCCCAACCGTCCAACTTGAGCTAACCCTCTAATGTACTCATTTCTAATCCTATCCATCCTCGTCACACCCAGTGCAAATCTTAACATCTTTAACTGTGCCACCTCCAGCTCTGTCTCCTGCTTTCCAGTCAGTGCCGTTGTCTCCAACCCGTCTCCAACTCTAACTCAGCCACAGGGGATGCACAAACCAGTGCGTTTGTTCATACAGGTCCCAAGCCCGGATAAATTGGGAGGGTTACATCAGGAAGGGCATCCAGTGTAAAATTTTGCCAGATCAACATGCAGACAATACAGATTTCCTTGCTATGTCTGTCTACAATACAGTGTGTTAATTGAGCCAGTTGTTGTTTAGAATAGGGCCCAGTGCTAGCAGGGGTTCAAAGACCCATTTACAGTATGAAAACGGGATAAGCATACAGTTTTCAGACTGTTTAGAAACGGTCCAGCTGTATAAGCAAACTTAAAGAAATGAAACAAGATTTATAAGTTTTAAATAGAACTGTTCTTTAACAAGAAATTTTCTTTTCTTTGCTATATATTTTTTCTCTATTTTTGTGTGAACTGTTTAACTTTGAATTTTTAATAAAGTTTTTAAAATGAAGATATTTTGTCTGTGGAATCATTTCAACATGTCAAGCTTTTGCCAGAATCCCATGAAGCATTCTGAAGCTGCAGAACTTTGGTAATTTTGGGTAAACAAAGCTACAGAAGTTATGCTGGAACAGATCTTTACAGACAGGCGTCCCAAACAGACCTGAGGAAACAAACCAAATGGCTGTCATAACTCTCTATTTTATAACAAAATCCTTGGACGAGACAAGAATTTTTCAGAGAGATACTTTCAAGTCCCGCTAGATGAGACTTTGTACCAAGAGATTTAACCACGCCTTGGGCCGGAAATAAAAGACAGAGCAGATGTAGAACATCGTAAAGAGGCTCCAAATCGTTGGCGCGATACCCATGCAGAGCAGGTTAGAGAAAATGAAAGTACTAAAATTCGAAAATGTCTCAAAAAAATGATAGTAAATATCGCATTAGCGCAAACAAATGGAAATTATTACTCGGTGAAATAACGGAACAGCAAAGAGAGATCGAATATATTGTTCGGATTTAAACTTCAAATCGGAGACTTGTAGACTGTCTAATTCGTGTTACCATCAGGGAAAAGTAGTGTTTCTTCCCAATGAAGAGGCGTATCCATGAAAATTAAAAGATTTGTTGTCAGGTGAAAGTGAAATCCACATACACGAGTGGCAGAGACACCAAGTGGCTGGTGCGTAGTGCAGGCCGGGGCGTTGGCAAGCGAAACGAGCAGGGGGCAAAGCCCCCTAGTATAATTAGAAAAATGGAAGTAGCGTAATAGTAGAGTGACATCTTCGGTCTGGAACTGATATCAAAGGTAGGTGGGTTCTTAGAAATGGAAGAGGAAGTGGTGTTAGGTTGTCTTCTGGGGATCGGAAGTAGTTTTAGGCTGACAGTTCATTGACTGTTCAGCAGGAAAAGAGGAGAAGAGTTACACTGCAAAAAAGAAATCTAAGCAACTGAAAAGTATTTAGAGCATGACATTAAATTTTGTTTTCCTTATTGTAAGAATTATTGACTTATCAAAAAATGCTATTTTTGATTATTTAGCTTACTTTATGAAATCTTGTCAAGTAAATTTTGCTTACTCCATTGGCAGAATTTTTTTAGCTAAATAATAGCCAAACAACTCCCATTTAAAGCTTTTTTGTCTAGTTTTTCCATTTACATTTTTTGCAGTGTAAAGGGCAGCGCCAACCCCTGGTCCAGTAGGAACATGCACATATTCGTGCCCATAAACTGTCCCCCAATCACACATGTGTGACACTAGTTAATCTCAGGTCCTACCATACTCCACTAACTTCTACACAATCCACTTATGAACTTTCACAGTTGCAAAGTCACTGACAACAGTCACAACGTTCAAGCTCTCAACCAATAGAGAGGTATCACAAGTCTGTTTAGGTTTGGTATGTCTATGAGTGTAAATCATTTTTAATCTTTTTTAGTTCATTAACATAATGCAGCTCTGCCTTGGCCACAGTGATGAGTAACATTTGAAATATAAGCAGTGCAATTCACACATCGGTAAAATCTGTGAAGCTTTATTCCATTTATGGCATTAAGGAATTCAAGAGGTGTCCGTTGTTGTACAATAGAACTGGAAGACCGTCTAAATGTCCCGACTAAGGCAAAAACACTGACAGAAGAGCAGGGGTGATAATCAGCTCCTCTCTCAGAGGATGAGTCCCAAGACAACAGCACTTCTGGTATATTTTTTGAGGACCAACCACGCTGGGAGCTACTTAATCAACTGCTGCACCCAAAGCCGTGACCCACTCTTGTGTACAGAGGAGATCTCCATGATGGAGAAGCCTTTGAACAAAGGAAGCAGACAAAGGACCCGAGACATCCAAAGTTTCTGATTATTTTTTTCACTATTTTCAATTTCATTATTAAATGGGGTACCCAGCTGGTCCCCAACTTTGTACAGAATTCTGGATAATTTATGTACAGAATTACGCTGTTCATCTTTAAAAGTGGTATAGTATGTCATCTTCAGATGATTCAGTTGATATACAAAGGCCACTGTCAAATCACGAGTATTATTTCTGATACTGAATTTGTGCCCAGAATACCCTGGGACCCCACCAGCACAGAGCTCAGGACAGATGCTTTCATCCTCCATATTGGCACCCCTGCTACATGAGCTTATCAGTATAAAAGCTTTTGAGGGTAGATATTGGTATGCAAAAGTCCATGGCAGCCATATAGGAGAGTTCATAATGAATATGAAAGACTGGAGCTTCCATATTAGCTTCTGTTTCAGTCAAGACATCGACAAGAGCCCACTGTCCAGCGTCTTTAATTCCTCTGCCCTGGGTTCTGACTTTGTAAGATATGAGTGTAAAACAGATTATCAAAACAGAAATCAAGTCACTGCTCAAGAAGCATGTCTGTCATGGCTGCATCCAGGTGTTGTAGGTAGCCAGTCTACGCAAGGTGCAGCCGAGGCACGGAGTGAACTGAATGTGAATCTCACTCTTTAAGGCACAAGGGAACTGCCAGGCTTGCCTGTTGAGCCATGCTCAGCTTTTCCTTTAAGATCATCTAATTTCAGAACACAACTAACCCAGTAAATGTGTACTGGTGCCCAGAGCCTACTGGCCAAAAATCAGGTGCGATGCAGTAGCCAATCCTAGACAGAATACCAGTTCATCACAAAGTGCACTCACACATCAATTTAGGGTCACTAAATCATCCAACGTACACATCCTTGGGATGTAAGGAGGAAACCAGACTGCCAGGAGAGAAACACACAGCGACACAGGGAGAACATCCCAGCTCCACACAGGGAGTGTACTGTCAAGAAGTAGGGCTGATCACTACACCACCAGGCTGCCTCTTCAAACAGCAAGGGGTAACATGTTGTGGGTGAGATGAGTAAGAATCTCACTGTACTCATGACAATGGATTTGATGAGATAAATCAAAATAAAACTTTCTTATGGAATATTTTTTCCAGTTCGGGGTCATGAAGGATTAGGCACCCACCCGAGATAGAAACCAACTATGGGCAAGGTGCCAGTGCCAGACGCATGGTCACACATAGATGTGCACACACCGCACTCAGTCACAATGACAGTATTTTATTTATCTTGTACAGGGACATCGTGGTGTATGTAATGTGCCTTAACCGCAATTATTGGTAAGTCCTGCCATAGGGGGTCTGCCAGCCTGCCCTCTCATAATGAGCTCTTCATATTCACAGAAAGCCTAAATACACTGAATAGCAGAACAGCCGTCCTCAGGCAAGTCGATGAAACGAGTGTTTCCAACACATGCATGCACTGGCTTCAATCCATCTTATAAAAAATGTTACTGCCTTGGGTGTCTCACATTCTTCAAAGCTTTCCATTTCAGCCCCGCTGTTGAGAAGTGCCAGCAGTTATGTGTGATGAAGTAAATTGTTGGCGATTTTTCAACAGCTTGTGGTCCTCACGATGAGTGTTAGGAGGGGCTTCTTGACACACGTTTGGATATTTTTACACCTCAAGCAAGAAGAGTCTTTCTGTGGCAGTCATCTCAAAAAATGGATTGATTTATTTTGTGACCCTGCATTTTCAAGTGATTAGTACTGCTGCCGATCTGCTCCTGGGACCCGACGTTCAATGCCAGCGCAACCGCCATTGTATCTGTGTGGGGTGTACATGTCCTTTGTTTTTCCAGCTGGGCTTACCTTATGTTTACTGACCTGATGTGAGGGAGTGAGGGAGTCAGTGTGTGGAGGAGTGTTAGTGACGGAGTGAGGGTTTGGGTTTTCAGGACTGAGGTTGACCGGGATGGACTGTCTCAGCGTCTTGTCATCCTTGTAATGAAATATGTAACCCCTGACTAGCTGACCTTTAAATGTTGCTAGTTTGTCACCTAATCTTTACACTGAAGACTCCCCACACACATCATCAATTCTCTGTTGTCCGTGTACTATGCACTGTCTTGCCAGGTATTCATAATATTTAGTGTCTTATTCTTTAAGTCAATCATCTGTTAAACATGAAGTAATCTATAAAACTAGCCATCTGTTTTGAAAATGTGTTTTAAGTGGAATAATAACTAAATAAATAAATAAAAATCAGATAGATAGATATTGAAAGACACTATATAATAGATAGATTAGATAGATAGATAGATAGATGGATGAAAGGCACTATATAACAGATAGATAGATAGTTGGATAAAGGCACTATATACTGACAGATAGATAGATAGACAGATGGATGAAAGGCACTATATAACAGATAGATAGATAGATAGATAGATAGATAGATAGATGGATGAAAGGCACTATATAACAGATAGATAGATAGATAGATAGATAGATAGATAGATAGATAGATAGATAGATAGATAGATAGATGAAAGGCACTATATAATAGATAGATAGATAGATAGATAGATAGATAGATAGATAGATAGATAGATAGTGTGAAGACACCATGGAGCGACTGATGCCCTAACCCAGACACACACAGGCAGGACCCAGGTTCAAACTCAACACCCAGCTTTACTTACAGTTTTAAAGTGTGCACAAATCACCAACAACGCAACACACAGTTCAGTCGCTTCTTGCCACCAGTCCATCCGCCTCCACTCCTCTTCAGGCTTTGTCTCCTTCCTCCTGACTCTGGCCCCCTAATGGAGTAAGTCAGCTCCTCTTATTCAGGTCCTGGGAGTGTTCCATGTGGCTCATCGGTATTACCTGGAATCACTCCCAGGTGCGCTGGAGGTCCTCTGTAGGGCGGGAATCCGTGGTGCCACAGCCGCCCATAAGGGCTGCCCTCTAGTGTCCCAGGGGAGGTATTGCCTCACCAATGCCCTCTCCCTTGGTCCTTCCACTCTGTTGGTGTCCCAGCCATCACAATAGATAGAGAGATACATACTGAAAGGCACTATATAACAGATAGATAGATAGATAGATAGATAGATAGATAGATAGATAGATAGATAGATAGATAGATGAAAGGCACTATATAACAGATAGATAGATAGATAGATAGATAGATAGATAGATAGATAGATGAAAGGCACTATATAACAGATAGATAGATAGATAGATAGATAGATAGATAGATAGATAGATAGATAGATAGATAGATAGATAAAGGCACTATATAATAGATAGATAGATGGATGAAAGGCACTATATAACAGATAGATAGATAGATAGATAGATAGATAGATAGATAGATAGATAGATAGATAGATAGATAGATAAAGGCACTATATACTGACAGATAAATAGATAGATAGATAGATAGATAGATAGATAGATAGATAGATAGATAGATGTCCCCATCCTTCATCACCTCCAGCTCCATCTTGGCCCTGATTTTCCGCAGTATTGATGTTACTTTCTTTCGTATGCCATTTTCTAAAAGCCCATGATATCGACCCCCTCACTATTAATACCAGCACACCAAAAACAGCATAAAGAAGTGGTTTGGGGTTTATGCTTCTATTGCATCTTTTGCTCTTCACATGCACTTCCTCACAAGACTTTAGGATATCATCATTTTTATTAAATTGTGCTCCGTTCTGTAAACATTTTAAACTGCACAGCCCTTTCCAGGCGAGGGTCCCATCCATCTATGCCCGTCTGACACATTTCTCAGGGTTGTGAATGTATGGATGGACTTCTTTCTCTTTTTATATAATACTTTCATAATTTGAATTGTGCTCACAGTGTAGAATTACTTTTTATTTCGTTGATACTTGTGAGATATTTGTGATAAGAACTGTTTTCCACTAACGGAGGAGGTTGCATTGTTGAAATGCCTGTGACATTTTAATGAGTTTGATTGTTTTTATTTGAAAACAAATAATCTCCTTTACTCTACTAGTAATCAAAAACAGCACCAGTAAACTATTTTAGCTGCCTCAGTTTACAAATGAGCCCAAAGTCTTTCCAATGAGAACATCCAAGTGGTGGGCTCTGGACCCCAGATGCATTCTTTCTACCACTTTTAGTCAATCATTTGTTCAGAATAATGAAACCAGCAGGCCTCCCTATTAATTTGATGTGTTCCAGTTGTGTTCACTGCAGTGTTTCGAAAATGCAACGAAAAATAAAAAAGCTATTTTAATGGCAACACTTTCAATACCATAGAAGAATTAAGAGGTCACAGCTGAAGGGAGCACATGCCAGGGTAAAAATCAGAAAACAGATCACTTTTTATATAGTGCCTGTCACATTAAGTGACTCAGGGTGACGCCGTAGTGACGATTGAACAGGCAGCCTTGTGTGGTTTGAATTTAAGAGTTCAGCATCTGGTGATTCTCAGTGTGTATTCCTCAAATGCAGAATATGCTTTTCCTTTACAAGCTTTAAATTCGTCTGCTGAGCCATTGCATCACAGAAATCACAATTATCTGTAAGATTGAAAGTTGAATGGAAAACCGTAGCAGTCCGGTGCCGCTAAGATTCACATCGTCAGAGGGACGGTGATTTATTTACTTTTTTAGTGGAGATTCCAGGGACGCACCCAGCCTTGGCCCAACCCTCACACACTCACAAACAGAGACAAAAAGTCACCAGAAATAAAACAGCAAATAAAGAATGTATTAACAATAATCAATGAAAACAACGATCCCATCCCTGTTCCCTTAATGGCGATTAATTACAACAAACCACAAACAAAAACTACACACATGAAAAAAACAGCAACAGGTGTAATGTAAAGATGAAGGTAAGTAGTCCAGAGATCCACATGTTGAATGGGAATGTAAAGATAATCCTACCGGTAGTTCCTGAAATGGTGAAGACGGGTGGACGGGTTCAGGAGCTCTCCTTTCTTCACAGGATGGCCATAAATCCACATACAGTCCTCACATAACAGGCAGACAGCAGACAATCCAGACCCTGACCAAGAAACGATCCAGGACAAAAATGAGAAAACACAACTACAGCATCAGACAGAAACTTCAGACACAAACCACAAAATACTTTTTTTTTTTTTTCCTTAGTCTCAGCGGCCTCCTTTTAAATGCCGTGCTGGCCTCCTTAAACCCAACTGCCCCTGCACCATCAGCAGACCACCAATCAGAGCTACTGCAAGGACTGCTGGGAGTTGCAGCTTCAAGCCCCGGTAGCGCCTCTACAAAATGAAATGAGAGACTTGCTCAGAAATGCATTTTTGTTCAGAAGCTCATCTCTTTTTTTTACACAATAGTCAAGACAATACAGATTTTTCTATAAGATATCATTTTTAATTGCAGCATGTGCTACAGTATTTGCTTGTCTGTCGTGGTTATTTTTGGAAACACCATGGTGGTGCAGTTGGTAGCACTGCCATCTCATAGACTGAGGGTCCTGAGCTGAGATCCTATGCCTGGACGCTGTCTGCACAATCTCTGCATGGGCTTTCGTCCCACTCCCCCAAAGGACATGCAGGTTCGGGTACAGTATATGCCAAAGCTGGCATGAGCATGGGTGTGTTTGTGATGGACTGGCACTTTGTCCAGGGCTGTGTCCTGCCCTGCTCACCATCTCCAGCTCTCCCAGGGCTCTTTAAATGGATTATGCGGGTCAGAGAATGTTGCTGTTGTTTGTTATTTATTCCTAAAATTGTGCATCAAAATGTTTTTTTGGATTATAAAACTTATGTTTTAACTCTGACCAAATCTGACCTCCTGTAACTGTGAGAAATTCAAGCCATTTCCTCGCAGTCCGAGGTCGTATCACCAGGTTTTCCCCTTTTCTCCATTTCACGTCAGTACACTAGCAGAGGGTCAAGTCCCAGGTGACTAAACGGAGCGTAGGGCCAGAGGTGGACATGCAGGTGTAACCAAAGATGGGATGGTGGCAGTGGCATGAGATCACAAATCAAATGTTCTACAATCCGCTGAACAAATGTGTTCTTTATTCCCCATTAAGATTAGGTGATTGTAGTGGTTGGCTCTTCAGGAAGCAGCTCAAGTTTTCAAGTGACCAGGCTTCCTGCCTCCTGACATACACTCGGTTCTGGTATCTTAACCTGCCTGCGACTGTGGGTCGGGACTGACCGTGACTGTAGTTGACAAAGAAAAACAATTTAGAGATGCCAAGATGTTAAAACCAAAGAAGTTACAGTTTATTACATCCAATCCTCTTTCGTCACTCTTGGGGTGCAACCATATATACAGCGAAGAAAAAGTCAAAAACAAAAAATTAAGAACAGAAACAGGCTCTGCTGCAGCCTTCCCTCTAAGCAAAATAAATAAAAAAGTGAATCAAGGGTCAACACTGGCTTACTGGGTTTTTATTTTGAGATGTACCCAGAACCCACCAGCCACTGAGCCACACAATCTCTCTCTACTGTGCTCTCAGTTTTTTCTACACTCTCGTCTGCCACTTCTCTGAAGTGCTGTTCTCTCCCTCTTGTCTACTCAGCCTTAAATAACCTAAAACTAGCCCATCTAGTGATTTGCTTCAATATGGCATCTCCATTCTTATTCCTGGGCTGGGTATAATCACACATTATCTAAAGGGTGGCATGGTGGCACAGTGGTAGCACTGCTGCCTCGCAGTTAGGAGACCTGGGTTTGCTTCCTGTGTCTTCCTTGCATGGAGTTTGCATGTTCTCCCCATGTCTGCGTGGGTTTCCTCCCACAGTCCACAGACATGCAGGTTAGGTACATTGGCGATTCTAAATTGTCCCTAGTGTGTGCTTGGTGTGTGTGTGTGTGTGTGTGGGTGTGGATGGCCTGGCACCCTGCCTGGGGATTTGTTCTTGCCTTGCGCCCTGTATTGGCTAGGATTGACTCCAGCAGACCACTGTGACCCTGTGTTTGGATATAGCGGGTTAAACGATGACTGACTGACACTGGCGGTTTTTGATATGGGCGACATGGGCCATGGTGGCATCTTGCAAAAAAAAAAAAAAAAAAAATTTTTGTTTTTTTCGCATGCCCATGCTGTCCTGACATCATGCCAGTGCATTTTGGGATTGCATGGGCACTGATCTGTTTTCTGTTGCCCATTTGTGGGGAGTAAGGGCGTCCTCCATTTGTGAGGTGTGCCTGCTGCTTGCTGCTTGCTGCACGGGGAGGAAAGCAGAGGGGCCGGGCGGCGGGGGATTTTCTGGCTGCCTGGCGCGGCATCTAATAACCAGCTCACAAAATAAAACAAAATAAAAACAAACAAACACAAAAGCACCAGACATTATAATATAGACTTATAATTTGCACTGATGTGTTTTCTAAATTCTATCACACCCATATATGTGGGAAGTGAGCACGAGGGCCCTTGGTGTGCCTGCTTGCTGCTGCTGTTGTGCTGAAGTCTCACACACAACCTGTCGAAAGGGGAGGGGCTTCCAAATAAAGCGCATTTCATTCATAATATTGTCAATCCAAGCCCATTATGTCACAATTAATTTTTCCTGGGTTGTGCGAAATCGCAGAAATTGTTAGTTGGGCGCTCCTTGCGCGAGCAGCATAGAGCAGAGTACAGCAAACAGGAAGAATAAAGCCTCCTGTGTGAAGCTGACGCCAGCTCAACGCGTGTGCTCTCTCTATTCTTTATCACAGGTTAGTAAATTCGCCATAATTGGAGTGCACATTACAGGTTTTAAAACGGTAAAATATCGTCAATGAGATTTTGAACATGTTGATAAAATGATTTGAGTTAGTAAGAGTTTTTTTGTATAGATTTATATGTTTGCGTGCTAACTTACTAATGCAAATGTCTCGCGTAGTGGAGAGTGGTAGGAGGGGAAAGTTAACCTGAAATAATAAATTGACTGCAGCTCTGAGAGAAAAGGTTTATGTAGTTGTTAGTGTTAGTGACCTGGTGAACTGATGACTGGAGATGGTACTAAAGTGAAAATTATTTACACTATAGCGAAATAATTTAGTGCTGTGTATATGTAAAATTTGATTTTGTCTCTGTTAGACATTACATTTCCAATAGTTTGTTTTATTGCACTGATTTTGATCAGTGTTTATTAGAACGCTTGGGGGGGGTTTGGGGGGTGGGCACCAGAGGGGGTGTTCACTCAGGGCACCAAACAGGCTAGGACCGCCCCTGCTGACTGACATGATCTAAATCACGACAATGACAACAACGAAACCAAAACTGACGTTAGCACTCTTAACGAATACTTTTATTATATTGCCAACCCTCAAGTCACAAGACACCAACAATAAACCCAAACTTTCCCATCAAAATAAACCTGACACCCACTGCACCCCCCTAATACTCGGTCTTCTACCGACCCCACACGATCTCGCGTTACAGTGCGCCACATTTAAAACTGACGATGCACAGAGCAACCTCTCAATGAGCATAATGAAAGAAAAATAAAACGACGATGGAGAGCATGAAGTCCTCGGTGACGGTACGCTTAGTATATTTTTTTTTGTTGTTGTTTTTTTTCTCTTTTTTTATAACCATCGCCAAGTGAAACAGGTAAATTTGTGTCCCCCAAAGCATACACGGGCTTCTCTTAACACCACACCCACGGCACTGGGAGACTCGTTACCCATGTCTCTATGAGACTCCCGGCCTCACATCTGGTATAAAGTGAACGTCCAGCTAGTCCAGATCAGTCCTCCCAGCACCTCCTCCACATGTACATCCAAGGCCACAGTGGCTGTGTGTGAAGTTCGTGTCACATACGTGCGAATCTGGAACCACGTAACCACAAGGTAAGAACAGACACACACACACACACACACACAATAGTGTCTGGAGAAATGCGCTCACTAACAGTCTCTTCTCTTTCACCAAGAGGACATCTTGAACGTTGGCTATGGGCTACTTAAATGGGCACGATGTCGGAGGTCGGTGTTCGCCAGTGAGCAAGGAGCTCTCATCTTTACTGAGCCAGAGAGGAGAGGCACCAAATGGTGTCCCAAGCACTTCTCATTTCAACGTTCCTTCTTTTTTTGCTTTTCACAATCACACTGATTAAACAGGGTAACGGCTGGGCCCCAATGCTTTATTGTCCTCTTCTTGTCTATTCTTTCATTACAACCATAACATTAAAACGGCATGAAGCAGCTCTGTCTAGGGAGCAGTCTCTCTGACAAATGATTTGATTTATTCGGAATTCTATTAAAGTGAAACTGTGCTAAAAACATTAAACGTAGACACTGCAAACATTAGGCATGGACTCGGGAAGTCTGCTACAGCGGTGGGCCCTGCTGTATTGCCTCTTAACAGCATTATTCCTTTACAAGACTTGATTATTTCATAACAGTCGTCTGGAGTGTGTCTCATTTAGGGAGTATGTGAAAAAAAAAATAAATGAATAAAATCTCTGACAGCTCCTCAAGTTGTGATCCGCGCGGCAAGAAGTGTGTGGAGGCCTGCTTATTCACAGCAGATTAAAATTAGCAGTAAATACGGAGTTGATTCTTTTTACAGTTAGTGCTGAAAAATGTGTCTTTTCTCTCAGGACTTCCTGTTTTTGATAATTTCACACTTTTCTCATCATCAAATAGTGCTTTTATCAAACTTATTACATAATGCGGGTCATGCAGAAGGCAAGCATTTTCTGAAATTTCTCTGCAGTTAAATGTTTCTTCTGCCGCACAGGCAGCCACCGCAGTTAAAATTAATGAAACATTGGATGGTGGAGGAGCAGGTGAGAATTATTTTATTTTGCAAGGCGATCAGTGACATACAAGGCTAAAACAGCTCACTGTTAGGGGTTAGGAGAGCCGCCTGCCTCAAGTCCCCATGCGCTGGAGATCTGCTGTGCAGCTCTGCTGTTAGCCAGCATTTGGTCAGCTTGCCTTCTGAATTTCATCCGATAACCAGAGGTGTTAATTAAACATAAGCTGGCAGACAATGAGCCATGTAATGTTATGTTCTTTAATAAAAGGCAGAGATGCAAAGAAATTTAAAGGCTGTGACAAAATGCTGATTGGTCTTAGCCTGAATCACAAAAAAAAAATAGCCAAAACAAAAATCAAACACCAGAGCTAATCCGGGATCTAAAATATACCAGTCGAGTCAAGTGGCTTTATTGTCATACACTGTATTGCACCATAGAGTGGCACGAAATAACGTTTCACAGGACTGCGGTGCAACAGGTACACACTGTATATACAGTATGTGACAAGTAAACAACTGCACTATACAGTGTGGCGTATAGCCGGGGCCCTTGCATGGCTAGGATGCCTCTACACTGGAAGGACTGGGGTATCCAGAGCATTACCTCACCTGGACCACTAGGCGTCAGCCTCCCTGGGTTGCAGTGGTGCCTCAGATTCCCACAGGACTCCATGGGAGTTGGACTTTGACACAGCCCTGTTGGGTTCCATGGGGGCCACCAGATGATGCTGCAGTTACTCCTGAGCCTTTTGGTGCAGGACTTCCACCACACCCAGAAGTGCTGACGGAAAAAGGTCATCAAGCACCTGGAGCACATCTGGGTGTCTTATAAAAGGAGCCAACAGCCACAACGCCAGGAACCAGAGTCGAGAGGTGGAGGACGAAGCTTGCCACGGGGAGTTGAGGTGGACAGAAGAGAAGAGAGAAAGATGAGAGAGAGAGAAAGAAAAGAAGAAGAGAAGTGTGCTTGGTGTACAGTACTGTATTAGTGCTGGGTGCTGTGAAGGTGGGAAACAAGGGAAAGTGTTTCCCACATGGAAAAATAAAAAAGGTGTGTGCTGAACTTGTGTTCACATCTGCCTTCGTCGGGGTTTGGGTGGCAGGAACGCCCTCTCGTGGTCACAAAAATAAATAAATTAATAAATAGTGTGAGACAAGAATGGGCATCCAGGCCAGGGAGGTGCATGAGTTATTATCTGGATGGCAGGCCTTAGAGTAACGATAGATGGAGTGGCCAGCTAGGCACAGAGTTTTCTTTCTTTTCTTTATAAAATAATGGATGCACCAGCAGAAGCCAGAATTTGGGCATGGTTCCATCCCCCATGTGCTAGGTGGCAGTGGTCCTTGTCAGAGAACCCAGTCAGGACAACTGCAGGGGTGTTAGGGAAACTACAGCCCTGTTAGGGGTCCATTGGGATCGGTAGAGGGTGCTGTTGGTGGAGGACCACCCTACTTTGTCTGTGGTCCAGAAGTGCTTCCTAGAGGAGACAGAATGGCCCCAGCATAAAAGGAAGTGGGCAAAACTCAAATGGTGGATGGAAAGATGAAGATTAAGTAATATTTGTGACCAGTAATGGCGCACTGCACAATAATGTGCAGTGAATACACTTGACGTGAGCATTTCTAGTTTTCATACTCTTTCTCTCTCTGTACGTTTACTATTCGTTTGCTCAGAGGTTGATGCGCTTGCTGCTTCCTGAGCAGCTCTTCTTTTCTTCATCCTAGCAGGCCGCTTCTTCTCTTCTTTCATCGGCATCTTTTCACATTAAAACTAATTAAGTCAGTTTTTGTGTTGCAATTACTTTGTACATTTCTGTTAATTTTTCACTTAAGCTGGCACTTAAGTCTTCAATCTGCCTCAAGAATGATTTAAGATATGAAGAGGTAGGGGAAGTGACGTCAAAGGAGTTAGGGACGAGAATGGCGCCCATACGCATGCACCACATGGTCACCCTGCTGGCTGCTGCCGAGAGTTGATTCTGAAATAAAATAAAATTAAAATAAAAAGAGTAATAAAAATCATCACCTTGAAAGAGGACAGTAGTGGTCACGTAGTACATGTGTACCAAATTTCAGATCAATAGTTCAAACGGTTTGCAAGCTACAGGTGATTTAAAGTCCTGGACAGACAAACAGACAGTCACGGTAGCGTATTATATAAGAAGCTTATATTTGTGTTTTGGCTGATTGTTGGAAAGAAGTTCGAAAAAGAATAAAATTCCTTTGTTTTACCCAATCAACATGTGGTGCTTTACTGAGACTGTGGTTTGGGGCTCTTTGGCACCCCCTTGTGGTTACAATAAATAAATAACTAACACGGGTCAACAGGTCATTTTCATCAGAGATAATTTGATGTGGTTTTTATGGTGTTTTCACGCTGATTTCAGGCCTGTGTTTAGTTTTTCTCTAGCACATCTAGTTTTTGTGACAAAGCTAATTATATATTGCATGATATTTGTAATACTTATCCTAAACATATTGCAAGATTTAACAACAGTTGACTATATTTCTGTGTTACAGACATCATTAACTGCGATTGATTTCAGTTGATATCATGCCTAGAAATTGTATTAACCATCCAGACAGATTCTGTTACAGTATGTGTGTGTGGTTCATTCACGATGAAAGCAGAACATCGCCCAGTTACCACAGATCTGAAGAAGATATACAAATTGTATTTTGGCTGTCCTGTTGGTGACCAGGATAAATCTTGGGCTCCACACATCATCTTGTAACAATTCGTACGCAAGCCGATTGCTACTGCTAATCTGTCCTAGGTAACGGCAGATGATAAAAGGATAGGCCAATATCACAACCCAAACAATTTCCCGTATACCCTTTATTCTACCCAGTTCAGTCCCTTAATGCCGATACATTATAGCCCACAAAAAACCAATAGTCTATATCTATCATCAAATAACGAGTATATTACATAAAATGAAAAAAGAATACAATCCCTTACACAATGCACCACCCCCCACCACCCTACATAACCTTTATATTGTAGCGCCACAAATATATACATATATATTCACAATAACAATATTCCTTCCCCAATTCCCCATCCAGATAAGGTAAATAAATTCACAGTTGTCCACAATTCTGCCCCACTGATGCCGGCTGGCAAAACGAGGAGTTCTGCCAATTGAGGACTCTTAGCTGTAATCGCCTCTTCGTCATGAAAGACGTACAGTCAGTTTGCGCCATGACACAATTCTGTAAGTCCTTTGAAAATAGCTCACCCAAGGAATTAGCGGAACGTTCAATTCCCTGATAAAAAGAATCACTTCCACCTTCTGACAGGACTGTAGGAGCTCCTTGGCTTCTTACATGGCCCATGCAGTAGCTGATCTGCTTTTTTACCCTCCGATTCTCCTTTTTCCCTTTTTTCCTCCTCTTCCCCTTTCTCTCTTTAAAACTGCGCCCTTTATGCAAATGACTCCCCGAAAGAAAACCGAAAGTTCCACCTCTGGGGCACCGCAGTCAATCTACAGATGTAAGAATCATCCCCACAACACGCAATTGACAGAAGAAAACACATTATATTTATGTGGCAGCGCTACAATCTGCAGGACGGGATATTTATAGGTCCACAGATCCAGTCCGTTTTGCAGGATGATGGTTTTAAACAACCTCTCTCAGCAGAAAGAGCTAGAAGCTAGGGAGGCATTTCTGGGTAGCCATAAGTCTCCTGAATACAAGGAAGAAGTTAAGAATCTACTTGATTTATATTAGAAACTGGGCTGTCACATGTCATTGAAAATGCACTCACATCTAGAGCTCTTTCCAGAAAAATCTTGGTATGGTGAGTGATGAGCCAGGAGAACGTTATCACCAGGACATTCAGTTAATGGAGTGTCACTACCAAGGTTCCTGGAATGAGAGCATGATGGCTAACTACTGCTAGATGCTGGACCGCAACTATCCAGACACAGTGTACATAAGACTCCAAGCGTTTTTGAAGAATCAATGGTAGCTGACAGACACCGGTCAGTATATCTATGCCACAGTGTGTGTCTATTTGACGTCACACTGAAGATATTGAAGCATTTCTTTTATTGGTGCTTGCATTTTAGTAAAAACTACAGGCAAGTACACTGTAAACTAAAATGACCAAAAACACAAAAAGTTGACATGGAAGACTGAAAGCGGACCTGAAATCAGCTTGAGAAACTGATTTAGAAATGTGTTTTGTGGTCTCTGATGATTATCAAAAACAGTTTGTTGTTACCTTGTGTAATGATCCAGTTCATGGCAACTGGAGTCCAGAAGAGCAGCCCTGTCAGGGACCCTCGGTGCCGCTGTCAGGGGAGGACTACCCTGGTTCTCAGACAACCCAGACAAACTCCCCACAAGTCATGCCGGGTCACTAGAAGCTGTTCCAGGCCAGTATTAAAGGAACCTTCTTGCCTTACCTCGGGGGGGTGAGAGCCGCAAGGCAGCGGGTAACAAACAGGAGGGGGAAGGAGAGGAAAAACTTTATGGTTTGTATGTTTTTTGGGACTGTGTTTCATTGTTTTGGTGCTTGTTGGATTAAAAACGTCCATTATTTGAACCCATGACTGTGTCAGACACAATTGGGTCTGGGATTCGGGGCTCAGTAATGCCCCGCACTGGTTACAATAAATAATAATAACAACTAATACAAGGGTAAATCAAAAGGTAAAAGCAATCTGAACATTTTGCAGTCACTGTAATGTATTGAAGCTAACACAATGCAGCACGTTTGTGATGGCTTATGGGTAGTTTGAACATGCACAGTGCAGCGCTCTGCCATTATTCTGGCTGAAGCTAAAGTCAAATGAATGTGGGCGATTTGCTGCAGGATTGTGCCATTATTGAACGGTGTACCATAGTGAGATTTTATTTTTTGGACAGAAGGCTATTGATGTGTAGGTGAGGCACCCACTGCTCACCTCTAAACGCATTTGTCATTGTATGGTGCCTTTCTCATTTGACTCTTAACACTGTGGCATCCGGCCGGGGACGGAGCCCGGCCGGGACGCCCAGGAGGACCGGAGGAGGGCTTGGACCTCCTCCAGACCGCAAGGGGGCGACCGCCCTGGTTATGTTGGGGGCCTCAGGTAAAGGGCTTGGAAGCCCAGCCCTATAGGCACTCGTGGCCACTGCCAGGCGGCGCCCCGGTGCCTGAATATCCCTGGAGCCCAGCACTTCCGCCACACCAGGAAGTGCTGGGGGGAAGACGACAGGGGACACCCGGACGGCTTCCGGGTGCGCAGCCGGCACTTCCGCCACACTGGGGCGTGTCTGCGGAGGAGTGCCGGGAAGCAGCTGGAGCCCATCCGGGTTCCTATTTAAGGGGCTGCCTCCCTTCAGTCGATAGTGGAAGTCGGGTGGAAGAGGACGGAGCTGGAGAGAGGACTGGAGGCGGCCAGGAGAGAGGCACAGAGACTGTGAGGCCTGGACATTGGGGGAATCGGTGCTGGAGGCACTGGGGTTTATGGTGCACGTAATTTGTACATAGTTGTGAATAAACAGTGTGTTGGGTGCAACAACGATGTCCGTCTGTCTGTGTCCGGGCCATCTTCCACAACACGCTCATCAAAACGGTAATTTATCAGTGAGCATAATAAATCTCACTCTCGCTTAGACAGAGTCGGTCATTGCGTGTAATCACAGCAGGCAGCACACTTCACACATGGGCATTTGGAGGCCTTAGTGTATTTTACAAAGGTGGTGTGAACCATGTTGAGAGTGCTGCTTCCTCCTTTTGAAATAATTGTACTGTAAATACCGGCTGTCAGTTTCACTGTATAGGTGAACATTATCATTCCATTGTATTTTTAGCTTATTCACTCTAAACGATATATAAGGAGAGTATTATTATAAAAAGGATAAATAAAAACAAGCAAATTCATGAGGATAACAATGATAAAAAAAATATAATAATAATAAAAATAAATTCATCAGGGTCCTTCTCTTTCCCCTCTGCCTACAGTGTGGACACATGAAGACAAAAGGGCCGCACTTCTTGATGGCTAAGGAGACTAGAAATCGTAAGTTCTTGACTAGGAAGCAACTAAAATAAACACAATTCTTAGAATGAGGATGATCACTTGCATGTTTGTATGTTTTCCATATTTCCATACTGTACCTGTAAATCCATTTCAGGGTCACAGGAGACCAGAGAGACAAGGTAGGGCACAGGCCGTGACAAGACCCACAAGCACACTCATTGCCAGCCTCCCTCACCTGCATATCTTTTGGGATGTGGGAGGAAAACCAAAGTGCCAGGAGGTAAATTTAGACGGACGCAGGGAGAGGATGCAGACTCCACCGAGAGAGGATTCAAACGTGCAGAGCTGGATCTCTGAGTTAGTAGTGCTAACTAACCTCTGCTCTGCCGCTGTCCTAAATCATATTATATTAGTTTGATTTGTTACATGTATGCTGCTATATGCAGAATATTTAGATAGACTTTTATTGATTCCAAGGGAATACACTCACCGGTCATTTTATTAGGTACACTCATTCAACTGCTTCTTAACGCAAATATCTAATCAGCCAATCACATGGCAGAAAGTCAGCGTACTTAGACATGTAGACATTGTCAAGATGACCTGCTGAAGTCCAAACTAACATCATTATGGGGAAGAAAGCTGATTGAAGTGATTATGAACATGTTATGGTTGTTGGTGCCAGATGGGCTGGTCTGAGTATTTCAGAAACTGCTGATCTACTGGGATTTTCACACCCAATCATCTCTAGAGTTTATAGAGAATGGTCCGAAACAGGGAAAATATCCAGTGAGTGGCAGCTCTCTGGGCGGAAATGCCTTGGTGATGCCAGAGGTCAGCGGAGAATGACCAGACTGGTTTGAGCTGATAGTAAGGCAACAGTAACTCAGATAACCACTCGTTACAACCGAGGTATGCAGAAGAGCATCTCTGAATGGACAGCATGTTGAACCTTGAAGCAGGTGACCGCACTGGGTGCCACTCCTGTCAGCTAAGGCAACTAAGGCTACAATTTACACAGGCTCACTAAAATTGGACAATAGAAGATTGGAAAAACATTGTCTGGTCAAATGAGTCTCAATTTTTGCTACGACATTCGGATGGTACGGCCAGAATTTGGCATCAACAACATGAAGCATGGATCCATCCTGCCTTGTATCAACGGTTCAGGCTACTGCTGGTGGTGTAATGGTGTGAGGGATGTTTTCCTGGCACACTTTGGGCTCCTTAGTACCAACTGAACATTGTTTAAATGCCACTGCCTATCTGAGTATTGTTGCTGACCAAGTCCATCCCTTTATGACTGCAGTGTACCCATCTTCTGATAACGCACCATGTCACTCACTGTACTCAAATGGCCTCCACAGTCACCAGATCTCAATTCAATAGAGCACATTTTGGAATGTGGTGGAATGGGAAATTCACACCATGGATTGACAAATCTGCAGGAACTGCCTAATGCTATCATGTCAATATGGACCAAAACCCCTCAGGAATGTTTCCAGCACCTTATTCAGTCTATGCCACAAAGAATTATGGCAGTTCGGAAGGCAAAAGGGCGTCCAACCTGGTACTAGCAAGGTGCACCTAATAAAGTGGCCGTTGGGTGTATTGTAGATGCAAGAATGTTAGCATTTCAATTTGATTATATGATATGGAAGGTATACAAATATGAAATAATACGCACTTCAGTGGAAGCTGGATGGAGTTCTGTTTAACCTTCCAGAAAAATAGGGACAATCAGGGAGTTATATCTGCTTTTGCTGTCACTGTTCATAATGCCTGCATTCAGACACATCCCTGTGGACCCATTGGGCACTGCCAGTCCAGTGTTCTGTTCTGCTCCATGTATTGCAGTTCAGTTCTTTAAAGCCCGGACTACACGCCTGAATGGCACTAAGCATTTCAAAGTCAGGGCTGTCCTTGTGTCTCATGAATCACGCCAAGGCAGTGTGACTGAGAGCTACTCCACATCAGCATGCAGGAGCTTCAGCCTGCCTGACAGGAAAATGAATTAGCCGCCCGGGCTTGGACTGCAGGCCTGTGAGGCTGTGTGCTTAGTATGGCAAATGCACAAGGGGGACCTTCAGGATACACACTTTGGAAACAACTAACTGCTTTTAATAAACTACCAAAGACCAAACAATAAAAAAAACAATAGAACCAATAATAAAGGAAATATCTATCTTTTGGAGTTGTTAACCTGCTTTTTCCAATTCTGGTCCTTGGATGGCATCACTTGCGTGAAATTAAAGTCATTGCTTTAAACTGAAGCTCTCATAGAGGGCATCAGAAATTACGCTGGGGAATAGGCACATTGCTATACGTGCAAGAAACGGAGTATAGAGCATGCGACAGGGAAAGTGAAATGGAGGGTGGCACGGTGGCAGGAAGATTCCAGGATTCAAACCCTTGAACTTCATTTCCTCCTGGTATCTGCATGAGAGGTTCTGCTCTTAAAGATGTTTGTGTCATATCAGTGAGCTGGCACCCAGTAAGTACGGCCAAGTGCGTGAGTGTGCCCTTGAGATGGAGCAGGCCTGACTCCTGCCTTGACACTGCTGCTGCTGGGACAGGTTGCAGCCCCCAGTAACCCTGAAGTGAATAAAGGGTCATTGCTAACAGGGGAGTGGAGGGAATGTTCACCAAGCAGAGGACGAATGTTATGATATGGTGGGTATAGAAGGAGGGAGCACCAAAAAACTGAAGTAGCAAGGGAAGAGGGGATCTTCTCTCAGACAGGTGGCATACTCACATTTATTTTAAAAAGAACTAACATGAATGTGCCAGCCAACAGCAGAAAGCACTCCTTTTGTATGTCACTGCCGTGTTAGTAATTCGTAAATGGCAATGAATTTAATTTTCAGACAGCGGCAATGATTTGATTCAAATATCACCATGTCATTCCTAAATTATGTTTTGGAATCAAGCAGGCTTATTAATATTATGATGGTCAACCTAACTCTGTAAGCCATGAAGGCCAACTCATGGAGGGTCCATGCTTGGCCTTTTCAGAGACCACCAGCAGCAGGTACAAGTCAAGGAGAACAACAAAGGCCCAGTATGGGACACAGGCTGGTTGTTAGCAGTTCTGCTGTTTGATCCCCCGAAAAGGAAAAATCCTTTATTTCTTTCAGTATAAGAATATAAAGATGTTGTTGGGAGCTGCCTGTATTGTTTCCTGCAATGGCAAGGGAAATTAAATATTTTTCATTGAAATATCTGCTCAATATTCCAGTATGCCATTAGATTAATATCACATTTTACTTGGTGCCAGGAAATTGATTTCTAAATTTAAGACTACTAAATTCAAATTTTTTTTTTAGAAGTTTATATTCAATATACAGTATGAATATCCAAAAAAATGATATCCTGAAAAGAACACAAAATGCCCTGCCAAATGCTTAATACCTGACATGCTGGCAGCATCAGGCGCTAGGCAGATGCCAGCCCACACACACACACACACAAACCCCACAACGGGACTGGCTAGGCTGGGTATGAGCCCAAATCTCTGGAGTTGTGAGATCCTAGACACCATACCAGTGTGCCACCCCTCTAAGCTTTAGCAAAATATGTCAATTGGCATGCATTGTTGTACATAATGAGGGCTGTGCCATCAGCCTCCGTCACAGCACAGAGACACACAGCACATTGACTGCATTTAGTCATGAAATCTGAACTGACTTCTAATAAGAAGCAGAACTGGAAAACAGTGTGATGCCCTGCACAACGACACCTTGCACATAACTTGGATTGCGGGCACCTGTAGTTGTACCTGAGTGACCAGAGTGAGAGGAAAGAGAGACACCAAAGCAAAAGATTCTTAAGAATATACACAATACACCAGTGGTTGACAGGCATTGGGTATAGAAATTTCAAACACTACACTGCGTTCACAATTATTAGGTAAATGGTATTCCTCAGGATGCATTTTATTGAGGAACAAGCAGAACATTCTCAGTCAGTCCAAAATTGTATTTTATATCAAATTTGAATGTTTAACAAAGGGAAGGTGACTTTTTGTCTTTCTCAGAGCAAAATATAAGTGTGCAATTATTAGGCAACTAAATTACAAATCATTTTTTTTCCACACTCACTTGTTTATTCTCAACCGATTACCGGATCACCCTCTGGGAATCACGCCAACATGGCTGTAGTGCCAATAAGTAACATAAAATGACTGTTGGTCCTTCAGCTATATTCACTGACCAATGTAGCCATGAATCCCATGAGCCTCCACTTCATAGCACCTTTCTTAGTCTGTTCACAATGAACTTTCACTGCAGCAGTAACCACAGCCTCTCAAATGCTTTATTGTTGCACTGTAAACCTCACACTTGAGAAGGACCCACAAGTTCTCTGGACAATTTAAGTCAGGTTAGGAAGGGGGCCAGGTCATTATACAGTCATCTTTGAGGCCTCTGCTGGCTAGCTAAGCAGTGGAGTACTTGGATGCCTGCAATGGAGGGTTGCCCTGCATATGT
The DNA here is from genome assembly GCA_026402145.1 of Polypterus bichir lapradei. Taxonomy (NCBI): domain Eukaryota; kingdom Metazoa; phylum Chordata; class Cladistia; order Polypteriformes; family Polypteridae; genus Polypterus; species Polypterus bichir. The sequence goes on along the minus strand of JANRMT010062789.1, from coordinate 41,743,760 downwards.
CAGGTCAGGTCAGATCAGGTTGGGGAGCATGCATTGGTACAGCTTGTTGCTGCACTCACCACACGAGAAAACAGCTCAGGATCCTAGTTGGCAACCCCCCAGGCAGACACATGGTCCAGTCCCACCCTCTAGAAATGACCCTCTATCTGCCACAGCCAGGTGTTATGTGGGCAACCCCTTAGCCTGGTCCAGCCACTCGGGTCCCAAACAATGAGGATCTTGTGAGCCGGATCACCCTCGGGGAATCACGCCAACATGGCTGTAGTGCCGTAACTGATGCTCCTTTACAATGCAGGTCATGTGCCTCATTCAGGACTCCATGAGCAACCGCTCATTCAACACAAAGTTAAACCAGCGCTACCCAAGGATTCTCCAAAGAGACACAGTAGCAAAGGAGTCCGGTCCTCGTCTCAGGTCACTGAATAGTGTCCATCTCTCACAACCATATAGCAAGGCAGGAAGCACCAGGACTCTAAAGTAGTGGTTCTCAACCTGTGGGGCGGGCCCCCCTAGGGGGGCGCGAAGTAACAAAAAGGGGGGCACGAAGATGTGAAAAAATGAACACAAGAATCGAAAATATGAAAAAGACATCTATTGAAACCAAAACAAATGAACTTAAACTACAGTACATTCTGATACTAGAAAAATAAATTTAGAGTTAGGTAAATGTTGATAAAAGTTATGTAGGTATAATAAAATATGCATCTATGATATGTCATTAATTAAAAAAAGAACAAATTGTTATTAGTGGGCTCCTTTCAAAAAAAATGTTAGGAGGGCGTGATTAAAACTGTTATGAAAACTTGGGTCGCAAATACTTAAAGGTTGAGAAACGCTGCTCTAAAGACTTGGACCTTCGTCCTTTTGCATGGATATCAGGAGCGTCACACACCCCTTTCCAGCGACCTCATGACCTTACATGCTCTCCCAATCTGTCTACTGACTTCATAGGAACAGTCACCAGAGATATGAATGTCGCAGCCCTGGTAAGTAAGCCTCTCGACGCTGTCGACACTCTCTCCGCAAACAGACACACTGCTGTTGGCTGTGCCCAAGAGGTCATTAAAGGCCTGGATCTTGGTTTTTATCCAGGACACTCACTTGCCCAGACACTCAGGTTCCTTGCTCAGTCTCTCAAGACCCCCAGTCAGAGCCTCCATTGACTCTGTCACCAAAGTCAAGATCAGTGAATCTTTCTTCACCAACAGATGCCCCACAGCCTCTGGACCACGACCTGGCCCAACACCCAGTCCATGCATGCAATGAGCAGAGTAGAAGCAAGAATACACCCCTGACAAACCCCAAAATCAACTGGGAAAAACTCAGAGGTTCTGCCTCCACTCTGTGCAGCACTCACAGTACCAGTGTACAGGCCGGCCATGATATCCAGCAACCTTGAGGGGATACCTCGGAGTCCCAGGATTTCCCACAGGCCATGCATAAAGATCATGGAATTCTGGAATGCTGCAGATTTCTGATTATACCACTGCTTGAGGAAAGTATCTGCCTGAAACTGGCAGCATGGTTTGGGGGTTGATTTTCAGACCATCTTCAACCTAAAAATGTTCAACTAGCACATCCTTAATTACAGCAACCTACACTAGTTCCACCCTTCCCTTCCCTTGACCTTGCTGACACCTGACTTGAACTGGTGCCCCATGTCCATTAGTGATTCAGGTACGAGACCATCCATCTGGTTCATCAAGAGTCCCTCTCATTGTATCTGTCCATAAAACCTTTGAAAAAATACCATATACAGGTGTCGGTCATAAAATTAGAATATCATGACAAAGTTGATTTATTTCAGTAATTCCATTCAAAAAAAGAAACTTGTATATTAGATTCATTCATTACACACAGACTGATGTATTTCAAATGTATATTTCTTTTAATTTTGATGATTATAACTGACAACTAATGAAAGTCCCAAATTCAGTATCTCGGAAAATTAGAATATCAATTAAGACCAATGCAAAAAAAGGATTTTTAGAAATGTTGGCCAACTGAAAGGTATGAACATGAAAAGTATGAGCATGTACAGCACTCAATATTTAGTTGGAGCTCCTTTGGCCTGGATTACTGCAGCAATGCAGCGTGGCATGGAGTCGATCAGCCTGTGGCACTGCTCGGGTGTTATGAGAGCCCATGTTGCTCTGATAGCTCAATTCAGCTCTTCTGAATTGTTGGGTCTGGCGTATTGCATCTTCCTCTTCACAATACCCCATAGTTTTTCTATGGAGTTAAGGTCAGGCGAGTTTGCTGGCCAATCAAGAACAGGGATACCATGGTCCTTAAACCACGTACTGGTAGTTTTGGCACTTTGTGCAGGTGCCAGGTCCTGTTGGAAAATGAAATCTGCATCTCCATAAAGTTCGTTAGCAGCAGGAAGCATGAAGTGCTCTAAAACTTCCTGGTAGATGGCTGTGTTGACCTTGGACCTCAGAAAACACAATGGACCAACATCAGCAGATGACATGGCAACCCAAACCATCACTGACTGTGGAAACTTTACACTGGACCTCAAGCAACGTGGATTCTGTGCCTCTCCTCTCTTCCTCCAGACTCTGGGACCTTGATTTCCAAAGGAAATGCAAAATTTATTTTCATCAGAGAACATAACTTTGGACCACTCGGCAGCAGTCAAGTCCTTTTTGTCTTTAGCCAGGCGAGACGCTTCGGACGCTGTCTCTTGTTCAAGAGTGGCTTGACACAAGGAATGCGACAGCTGAAACCCATGTCTTGCATACGTCTGTGCGTGGTGGTTCTTGAAGCACTGACTCCAGCTGCAGTCCACTCTTTGTGAATCTCCCCCACAGTTTGGAATGGCTTTTGTTTCACAATCCTCTCCAGGGTGCGGTTATCCCTATTGCTTGTACACTTTTTTCTACCACATCTTGTCCTTCCCTTCACCTCTCTATTAATGTGCTTGGACACAGAGCTCTGTGAACAGCCAGTCTCTTTAGCAATGACCTTTTGTGTCTTGCCCTCCTTGTGCAAGGTGTCAATGGTCGTCTTTTGGACAACTGTCAAGTTAGCAGTCTTCCCCATGATTGTGTAGCCTACAGAACTAGACTGAGAGACCATTTAAAGGCTTTTGCAGGTGTTTTGAGTTAATTAGCTGATTAGAGTGTGGCACCAGGTGTCTTCAATATTGAACCTTTTCACAATATTCTAATTTTCTGAGATACTGAATTTGGGACTTTCATTAGTTGTCAGTTATAATCATCAAAATTAAAAGAAATAAACATTTGAAATACATCAGTCTGTGTGTAATGAATGAATCTAATATACAGGTTTCACTTTTTGAATGGAATTACTGAAATAAATCAACTTTGTCATGATATTCTAATTTTATGACCAGCACCTGTATAATCACATATAAGTCAGGTCTTGAAATCTGAAAAATCAATCATAAAATCAGACCCCGACTTAAACGCCCGTTCAAAAATGCGACACTTATTATTTTTTTTTTACATCTTCTTGCCTCCTCCAATCTCGCATCAGTTTTTCAGACGCATCAAACTTTGTTGCAGCAGCGCAGTTACCAGTTTTTTTCGCTACTTAAAACCAGCTTCATATTTTCGCTCCATCATAGATAAGGGATGCTCTTGCAATTAAGGTGTATGAGGGTGCGAGATACAAAAAACACAAATCAGTGCAAACGTCACTTCGGATTAGTTTTGGTATTACCATGTGGTCACGTAGGCACCATAGAGAGAGAGAGAGAGAGAGAGAGGTTAGGAGCACACACTGATATAGCACATTGCCGCACCCACATAGAAAAAAAGGCAGCGTGCCCCTTGGTTACTCTTTCAGGTGGGCGTTGGCATATCATAATTCCTTGTACCAATAGCGTGAGTTTTCTGTATTCCACTTATACGACCTTCATTATAAACTACCAGAAATTATACTAAAAACTCAAGTCCCAACTTATCCGCAGGTATATACGGTAAATCTTCTTGGATCAATCTTGATGTTTCAACTTGTGAATCTTATTTCATGGTGGTCATCTTGCAGCCTTCCTCACCTTAGCCGTGCCTCTGAACACTTGACACCTTGTACTTCTGGACACCCCAGCTAAGTTGCAGTTCTGGGAGATGGTGGCACCAGATGCTAATGGGGTACCTGGTAGCTTCATGTTTAATTCTTCTAAAGTCCATTCTTATTGATTTGTGCCTTTTCTTCTCCACTCATTTTTTGCAGCCCTGGTAACTTTTCGCAACAAAATGTTTAATTGTCTGGCGGTCTTGCCTCTGGAGTTTAGCAGAATGTCCTCTGTCTGAGAGGCAATTTACAATTTTTGACTGTTTGGTGTCATTTTAATGAGGTAACGAAGCTGCCTAATAATTCGACACACCTTAATTTAAGGTGGTAATCACTTTAAGCCACACCTTCCCTTACTGAACAATTAAAAATGAGAACATCCAATAACCATTCAGGTTTGAGTGGTTTAGAGTCGGAAAAGGTGCGTAGAAATAATGATAAGGTCACAATATTGGCTGGCATGATAGTTGTGCACAACGTGGATGTCTGTTGGGATTATGGACTCCTACTGTCAACCCAGAACGCCCAGAATCACCTCAAAAACACACATGCCTTCAAGAAGCAGCCATTGCCAAATAATCAATTGAATATTTTTTTTAATAATTGAATAATCTTATTATTAACTGAGTAAATATTCATTTAATAATAACATTTATTAACAGAAGACAAGTAAAACACCAAACAGGAGAATATCAGCCCAAATAGTTTATAATAACCAATACATTTAAAGAATAACTATGATAATAAAATACTAACAAAAAAATGAAATAGAACATAAGTGTTATGGCAATGTAGAAGGGTAGAATTATGATGAAATAAATGCTAAAAACTTTATAACTGAACTATACAGAATCAAACATGACCTCCAGAGGTTAAGGGGTCATAAAAAGGACTCTAAATACAAATTAACACAAATCAGAAACTCTAATCCTTGATTCAGCTGATTAAACATAACAAGGCAAACATACAAAAGGCTTAACTCGGGCTTCACTCAATTCATATTTTTGGCACATTTCGAATGTTTTTTTGTTTAACTGTTTAAATTAATTTTGCAAGTAATCCAAATCTGACAGGAGTTTGTACAGATATCTGTCCTGGATGTGTGCTGCACAGGCAAAATTAATAAAAACAAATACCTCCGACAGATGCGGCCTAGCAGACATAACAAATGGTGAACAGGAACATCACGCTGGCAGCTGGGCTACTTATCATTGTTTTCAGTGCAGGACATCTAGGAATCTGTCAGCTCGTGATGGCAAGGAAAAGAAATGGAGAACAAAAGATTGTAGTTGTTGTGCTTTGAGAGCAAATTTCACAGCTGTATCTGAAAGCTGTGAACACGACAGACCACCCAGAGCTGGAGAGTGTAGGATGTGGAGGGCTTTGATGCAAAACCGTGGTATTTGCCAATCTCTCCACGTCAAAGGGGATGTTAGATTACTTACGTTGACGACTGTCCAGAAGGTTCTCTCAGAAAAACATGCACATGAGGTGTGCCATTTCCTTGGGAAACTCAGAGAAAATGGGCTTTATCGGCTGGCTGGAGTCTCCCCAGATGATTATCAAGTTGGCCTGCTCAGTTACCTTCCATTGGCACCCTGATTTGGAACTGTAACCAATCTTGTGTTTCAATACAGAGATATGACAACGTTTGTATAAACATCGACATAAGATAAGATGGAGAAGGCAAACTTCCAGCCAACTCAAGCACTCAAAAGCTGGTCCCATTCACGTCGCGTATGCCAGTACTGGATTTAGTGTCACAAACAAATGTGGTCGAACTCCACTCTCATTCCACGTGGTTTTTTGCTGCTCACTCTTATTAAACTTTTGAATATCAATTGAGTCTGTAAGGGAGTTTTATACCTGTACGTATTGTGAAAGATCAGCCCGGCTACAGACAGACACCAAGGACACAAAATGTCCAAAAGCACACAACCTTTAATAAACTATTCTCTTTCCTGCGCACACAGTGCCCAAACCCACCATCTCACCAACTCAGTCCTTATATTACACTTCTTCTTTGTTTCTTCTCCCGCCTCTACTCCTCTCCTCACAAGGTTAGTCTTCCTGCTCCCGACTCTGGCTCTTTGAATGGAGTGAGTTGGCCTCTTTTATACTGCACCCCGAAGTGCTTCAGGTGCTCTCCGATCACCAGCTGCCAGCACTTCTGGGTCTGGCGGAAGTGCTGCACGTGAATCCAGCTCCTCTTCTGGCAGCACTTCTGGGACCCCAACAGGGTTGAGCTTCTAAGCCCCAAGCCCATGGCCCTGCTGCAACTCAGGGGGACCGCCCACTCATGTCCTGGGTATGAATTGCCCATCTTCCCATCCCCTGCTTCTCCAGGCTTCCTGGTAGGGCACAATCCCCGGCCATCCATCACAGTATCCATTTGATTCATTTGTTTTTATAATATAGTTACAGTTTTAATTTTGATTTAGAGATAGATAGATAGATAGATAGATAGATAGATAGATAGATAGATAGATAGATAGATA
>JANRMT010062789.1:41720964-41737208 GCA_026402145.1 Polypterus bichir lapradei | reverse complement strand
ATAGATAGATAGATAGATAGATAGATAGATAGATAGATAGATAGATACTTTATTAATCCAAAGGGGAAATTCACATACTCCAGCAGCAGCATACTAATAAAAATAAACAACATTAAATTAGAGAGTGATAAAAATGCAGGTAAATTTGTAATTTTGATTTATGATTTGGGTAATTCTATCGCCACCATTGTAATGGTGCTTCTGATGATTACCATTGCTAGGAATGGGCGTGTCCTCGGAGGTCGTAGCCTGTCAATAACAGGTCATCCACGGGTTTACTTCCCTATTCAACTACACGGATCCCAAACGCCTTCAAACCTTTGCTTGAAAATTTGGTTTCTCTGGTTTTTGAACTCCTTCTGACTTCGATTGACTTACAGATAGTTGTTCTCCAGGTTCTGACCCTCACTATGGTTTTCTGACTATGTCCTTGTCTTCTAGTCATCCACTGAATTCTTGTGTCTGCTAAACATAATAATGAGTGAAAAAGTTCTAATTGAAGTGCAATGTGAAGACATTCTTAGACACTACCATTGGGCTGCTGGGAGTGCAGAAAATGCACAAGGCCTCAGCCAGATCCTGAAGGTCTGAGCAGCTTTTTTATCAGTCTTCAAGTGACTGCGATAACTGGCAGCACAGCTGAGGAATGAGCAGTGGATGGAGACCTCACCGAGTTAGGCTCCGCTATTAAAAGAAAACAATTAACAAGTAAAATCAGCTTAAGGAGGGGAAGAGCAAAAGGGCCAAAGGTAGACCCAGGGTTGAGCTCAGCCAACAAAATTAAAACATCACAACATTCTGGACGTGAACAGGCTATTCAGTCCAACTAAGCTCGCCAGTCCTAACCTCTTAATTCTTCTAAAATAACATCAAGTCGAGTTTTGAAAGTCCCTAATGTCCCCATGGCTTTGCTCCAGGTACGATAATTTCATCCTACCTCCTAAAAACATGCAAGGTGAGTTAATCGGGGTCTCTCATTTAGCTTTGTGTAGGTATGTGTGTGCCCTCCCATTAACTGGCACCACATTATTTCCTGCTTAGCGCCAGATACAACTATGATAGACTCCTATACAAAACCTTTTACTGGAACACAGGGCTTCAAAAATTGAATAAAGCAATGAAATGACAGTACGAATAACTTAAATGCATACACATAATGAAAACAGTACACCTTAAAGGGCAGCTACCTTATGTTTGGACCCTTGATTTGTAACCAGACAATCATGGAGCCAACAAGGCAACTTAAGGTGTGATCTTACATCAAGTGGCATCAGTTGCTGCAGCAGAGCTGGCCCTTCAAAACCAGTCATCATATGCCAGGCTGCATGCCATACTTGGGCAGTGTGGCGTAGAGGTTTGTGACAAGGTGGGTTCTGCTCCATGCTCCCATCTGGCTTCTGGGGAGCTCTCAAACTCGACACTTTCGGTAATGTAACCAGATGAGCTGGACAGTGAAGACATCACGAAGCAAGGGGATGGTGCAAAATGTGCAAAGTGCTTTTATTTAAAACAAAACCAAAAACAGTGTCCGAATAAATACTGCAGTGCATAAAGTTCAATAAATAAATAAATAATCAATTAAAAAAAAGTGAAAAAATGTGGAGGTTAAAATCCAATAAATAATTCCTTTAAAACAATGTTAAAAACAATGGCTAGAAGCAGTCCTTTTAAAATCAAAGCCCGGTGCCTTCTTTCTACTGGCGAATTCCCTGCTTCTCCCATCCTTGCTATGCACCAGGGGAGTCACCCTACCTGCAGCTGACCTTCTCTGCCTTTCCCATCCCTGGCTCTGGTGGGCTCCACCAGACCATGACTTGGGCTCCCCAGTGACCAGGGCACTCACGCTGGGGCTTTCACTTCCCAAGTCTCTGCCTTCTCGGCCTAATGTGGTGAGCCATCCTCCTTCCGGTCATTCCCTCTCCTCTGTAATGCTCATTGGGAGCAACCACTACTGACTGCCCCCATGTGCCGGGCAAACACCCCGCTAGGGCTCACTGCTCCGCTGCCTTCTGCTCTCGACAGCAAACGATCACGCACCGGCTTTCTCCTTCTTCTTCTTCTTTAACCTCAGTTCCCGTTCTTTTTCTTTTTCCTTTCCGCACTCATGCTCCTACTATATATAATGGGGACGCGGTTCAGGTGTGGCGATTAGCAGTTCCCGGCATCAATTACAGATGCAGACGACTCCTCACCTGTGCACTTAAGCAAGGACCGTCCACATCATGAAGTGCCCAGGAACCGCTCCGGCCACACTACCACACCCCCTCTTTAAAACGCGAGTGTGGCGATTATCTATTTAACAACTGGCCTTTTTAATCTGAGCTGTGGACCCGCTATACCACATGGTTAAGGTTTTTGAACTCAGAGGTTGTGGCTTCAAATCCTACTTCTGACACTTCATGACCATTAGTAGGTCACTTTACCTGTCTGTGCTTGAACTGGAAAAACAAAAGAAATGCAGACAGCTCTATTTGAAATGTTATAAGTTGCCTTGGATAAAGGCATCAGCCATAGAAGTAATCATAATAGTAGACAATATTCGAGACATCTGTACCAAGTGCCAACGTCTTTGTCCCTGCCTGCCTCACAACATCTCCAAAGTCAGCTCGTCAGCTGATTCATTCTTCATTTAAAAGTCAAAGCACAGCATCGCCTGCTCGGGGAGTGTCTCGGAACAGACTGCATGATTTATCGAAGCACTTTGAAGGAAAGACGGCCTAAATTAAAAGACAGTTGAAAGTAAATTTAATTACTTGCTTAGGCAGTTAGAGCAGCAGCAGACTGGCAGGATGGCCAGTCGTGAGTCAGCGTTTTCTTTCAGTCTTGAATTCTCTTTTTCGTTTCCCGCAGTAAATATTTTTTTTTCCACACAACCTTGTACCTGACACCCAAAGGCAACCATTTAAATTAGCCTGGAAAGCACAACAGTGGAATACAAAACTAAAAACATAACAAAGAAGCAGCAATCAGAATAGTGGGCTGCAAAAAAAAAATGTGATGAGCGATATGTGATATGCGACTTGAGAAATTTTCTGATATTGTTTGCTGTTGTCCAGTCTTAGTCACCATGGATGTCTATGCTAGCAGTGACTTTGTTATCTCTGTTCTGCAATATAACATGATATTACATTTTTTCTTGGTCATCACTGCAGAACACAACAATACACTGGATATAACTCAAAGTGCTTTACAAGATGTCAAAGAAAACATTACAAGAAAGGAAAAGCAAAATGAATTAGGTAACAATAATAACGAATAAGCAATCCACCTTATTAAAGGGGTGTCTGTCTGTTTGCCCAGTTTTTGGGTCTCTGTCATTCCAAAAGATGGCACATCACAAACATTTTTAGTAATAAAATGCATTTAATTTGTTATTCCAACAGATAGTACATCACAAACATTAACACTGCTTTTACGAGTCCCATACCAAATGGAATATAACAGACACATCGGCATTGCATGGTGAACTGCAAAAGTTAATGCTGATTATTTAAATTTCAACTCATCTTAGATGGGTAGCACAGCTAGTAAAAAATAAACCAATACAAGCTTACATAACCTAGATAAGAAGGAGAATCAAAAAGTAAAGACATCTTACCCTTTTGTACCGGTAACTGTGAGCAGATGAACATAAGTTCTACCACTTCTCCACACAGTCTACCTGCAGGTCAAGGCACTCCTTAACCTCATCATCAGAGGTGAATCTACAACCATGCAGAACCTCTTTAAGTGGACAGAAAGATGTGATAGTTCCATCGTGTTAGACCAGAGCTGTAAGGAGGATGTGGAAGACGTTCAGACAGCAGCTGTTACATTTCCTCCACTGTTGTGATCACTGCATGGGGACATACATTGTTATGGACGGCAAGAGTGTTTTTGACAATTGTACCATTCCTCTGGAAAGCCAGAGGGCACTGTCAACTAATGCATTTTGTCTTCCTCTCTCTGCAGACCAGAAGCAGCGACACCTCTGACTCCACCTCTGGTTTCCACCTGCCTGGTCCTACCCAGAACCTTTATCTCCAGACGCAATGTCGTTTAGAATTAGTCTGATGGAGACTCATGTCATTTCGGTGTTTTATATTTTTCCTAGCATGCTGTACCACACGTTTTATTTGAATATGCAGGATTGACCCTTGTGGTGTCCCAAAAATGTATAATCTATGTTTGTCTCTTTATTACACCTAGTAGTAGAAAAGACAGACAGCATAATATCGTATTCTGCTTCTCTAAAGATGAGTCTTCAGTTAAGCTGGAGTAATAAAACAAAATCTGCAGGGGCTCCAAGGCCACAAATGAACTTAATGAACTGGGGAGAATTTGACATACAGAAAGCTACATAACTGGGGTAACTAACATATCACTGATTTTATTTTTGGGTAGAGTACTCCTTTACCCACTACTTCAGGCACACAGTATATATTCAATAAACACACACAGTGGTGTACACACTTTGGTCTGTCAACATGGCAGCACAGAAGGTAGTGGTGTTACGGATTCCAGCTCAACGGCAGCTCAACCAGGCTGGGATTTCCCTGAGATGGAAGGATGGGGGAAGGCAGCTTTTCTAAGACACTGCCTCCCCCAAGACGATAGTTGGATGTTTCCCTGGACTGCAGCAGTGCCCCAGATTCCTGCAGGGCACTATGGGACATGGAGTTTGGCAACACAGCCCTGCTGCGTGCCGTGGATGCTGTCAGGGGATGCTGCGGGAAGAGGGTGGGAGAATAAATTCTCACCTAGGCCAGAAGTACTAATGAATCACAAGGACAGAAAGTCCTGAAGTACTTCCAGGCTAATTAAAAACTTCAATTCTCAGTCTGACCCGGATGTGCTGGCAGGTCACATGGATGGAAGAGCAGAAGCTCTTCCAGGTCAAAGACTATTTAAAGGACTTGAGAACACCCAGCAGGGAGCCTGACTCGGGAGGAGGTGGACAACGCTTGCTAGGAGCTGTGGAGGAGAAAAGAGAGAAGAGAATTGTGTTGGTGATTGATTGTTGTATTATTTGTGGCTGTGGTGCTTAGGGAGCACTGTTTTGAGAAGTGAAAAGAATTAAAAATACTTCTCAGTGCTTTACCTTGTGTCCTGAGTGTCTGTCTGTTGGGTTTAAAGGGGCAACAGTGCCACCTAGCGTCCACAACACATCACATAAAACTGTACTAGGCCTAGGCCCACACAGGAAATAGCAAGAGGACTATCCCATAATAATAATAATAATAATAATGGAATGCAATGGGTCGATACCTTATCCAGAGATGGTTCATACATTGTACCCAGTGCTGCCGGGGTCAGCTTCCCATGATCCTGAACTGGATAAGTGAGTTGAAGAATGGTAGGATAATAATAATAATAACAATAATAATAATATTCTTTTTCTTCTTCTGGCTGCTCCCGTTAGGGGTTGCCACAGCGGATCATCTTCTTCCATATCTTTCTATTCTCTGCATCTTGTTCTGTTACACCCACCACCTGCATGTCCTCTCTCACCACATCCATAAACCTTTGCTTAGGCCTTCCTCTTTTTCTCTTCCCTGACAGCTCTACCCTTAGCATCCTTCTTCCAATATACCCAGCATCTCTCCTCTGCACATGTCCAACCAATGCAATCTCACCTCTTTGACTTTGTCTCCCAACCGTCCAACTTGAGCTGACCCTCTAATGTACTCATTTCTAATCTTGTCCATCCTCATTACACCCAATGCAAATCTTAGCATCTTTAACTCTGCCACCTCCAGCTCTGTCTCCTGCTTTCTGGTCAGTGCCACCATCTCCAACCCATATAACATAGCTGGTCTCACTACCCTCCTGTAGACCTTCCCTTTCACTCTTGCCGATACCCGTCTGTCACAAATTACTACTGACACTCTTCTCCACCCATTTCATTCTGCCTGAACTCTCTTCTTCACCTCTCTTCCACAATCCCCATTACTCTGTACTGTTGATCCAATTATTTAAACTCATCCGCCTTTGCCAACTCTACTCCCTGCATCCTCACCATTCCTCTGACCTCCCTCTCATTTACACACATGTATTCTGTCTTGTTCCTACTGACTTTCATACTTCTTCATTCCTCTGCTCTCTAGAGCATATCTCCACCTCTCCAGGGTCTCCTTACTATCGCTACAGATCACAATGTCATTAGCAAACATCATAGTCCACAGTGACTCCTGTCTAATCTCGTCTGTCAATCTGTCCATCACCATTGCAAATAAGAAAGGGCTCAGAGACGATCCCTGATGTAATCATAATAATAATAATCATAATAATAATAATAATAATACACAAAAGCAATACAAGCACAGAAGGAAAAGCCCAATGTGTGGAATCTTAGATCACACGTGTTAAACACCAGTGCTGGATTAGCACAAGGAAACAACTAAGTGGAATAAAAGAGACAATACTAAAAGACAGTGAGCAGATGAGCTTAGGGCCTAACGTTTACCCTCAAGCGCTTAAAGCCGTTGGTGAGTACATACAGCATATAAACCCTTGATGAACATTTTTCAGAAATATCACAGGGGAAATTCCTGAAGATTGGAAGCCAACAAATGTTAGAACACTGGATCACTGCTGGAGGAAGTAAATTCCACATCTCTTGATGTCGAAACACACAGCAGTACACATTGGCTTTTAATGCCTGGTTTAGCTGCCTGAAGTTCCTTAACCAGATTAATTCATCCTTAAGCATCAAGAAAGTTTTTAAACAGTAAATGGCTGCTGATTTTTTTTCCTGCCTTTTTACCATGATATGAACAAGTGGAGCATAAAGCTCTAAGGATGACAACATACAAGCGTGTCACTTGAACGGCCAATATTCATGCCTGAGGCAACATTCACTGTCTTGATTCAAGACTGCAATCTGGGTCAATTGTTTCAATTTGAGAGGTTTTAGGTATGAATATGAAGTACAAGTTGATTGTCATGTGTGCACAGAATAAAGAAATTTTTACTGACAAAATGAACATCACAAAGAAAACAGGCAATGAACACCACAAAGTTAGAATAAAACATAATATGTGAGTAAATTTTTCTAATTTTTCTACCCAGCTTGTTGTGAGTCAGTATGGTAGGCTGACCTACACAATGAAGACAAGCAAACACTCTAAGCGACTCCGTGAAAAGGTGAATGAAAACAAGAACAAGACAGTATCAAAGTCGTTGAATATTCAGCTAAATTGACCATTAAGAACTGAAAAGACTATTGCACAGCTTCTTTGTACAAGAAGACAAATGAGGGAGACCACCAGAGGACTATGAGAACTCTGAACTGGTTACAAGCTATGGTGTCTGAGACTGGAGAGACTGTGGAGACGACAAGTGTGCCAGGGGGCTTCACCAGTTGCAACTTAATGGCAGGGTGGCAGAGAGTGTTAAATAAACAGAAACACAGAGAGTTTATCAGGAGGAATGCAGGAAACTATGAAGTCCACCAGAAGAAGGTTCTATGGTCTGATGAGACCAAATTAGTCTTTTTGGCCATCAGACTAATAGTCATGTTAAAACGCACATTATGCAAAACCCACCATGCCTCTCTGGAGCAGACCCTGGAATGCAGCGAATCCTGAAGGAAACTTGATGCCTTATGCACCTTATGAACAGATTTAGTCTTGGTCTTAATTAAAACCTTATGACCTAATATGTCCCAGAAATTAAAAAAACATGTAGGCAGTGGAAATCTCCACACGGTGACCAGTGTTCATGTGTTTATTACAGCAAATGAACGGCAAAAGCAACTGACACGGCAGAAGAGCAGCAATATCTGGTGAATGTGAAGTAAATCGCAGGAGCTGATTACGTGATGAAGAACACAAGAAGAAGAAGAAAAGATGATGAAGAAGAAGAAGAGCAGCATCTGCTGTGCATCAAGTGTGAGAAACAAAATGCAATAACAACAAACACGGAGTAAGGTCAGTCGAGAAGATCGTCAAATATATGTTCACATTTGTTGATCATCGTACTTTATTAAACATTTATAAAGAATAGCAAAGTGACCTGTGTTCTTGTGTTTACTATAAAGTGCTAAATACCATAACGGCAGGAAGAAGAAGAAGAAGAGTTGGAACATCTGCTAATCATCCAGCAAATTGCACAAAACACTTAACTGATAAAGAATGAGAAGCAATAAGAAGAAGACTGAAGCACATTGATAAGCAATACATGATCCTGAATACAGAGCAACTGAGCAGCAAGCAAACACGATGGCTCATAGGCAGGCAAGACAAAGTCCGGGAACGAGAACAAGAAAGAAGCGCATTTCGAGAAACGAGAAGATCATCCAATATACAAAACCTCTGATTGTAGACAAGCATTGCTTTTACATCCTTAGATCAATGCTTGTTTGAAGAGCACTACTTAGGAAAATTAGATAACTAATGTGGTCAGTTTTGAGCTGTAATTATGAAAGCAAAAGAATGTGTTGCCAAAATAGAAAAGTTCAGCTTATTCTGTATCAGCAACTAAAAGTAATAAAATACATTATAACTTCTTTAGAAAACATAGCACGTATCAACCTCTCTTTATCTTTTGGTTCAGTGGGAGCCTTTATTTATAATCCCCCAGGATACGGTGCATATGAGTTCAGCATTCATAATCAAGTTCATTATTAAATTGGTGGACTACACCCAGTAAGATATGTTCCATTTTTTTTTTTGTTTTCATGTTTATATTTTTCTTTTTTTTTTAATTAAACAACTTTTTATTTTTAATTTGCATGGTATCCTGCGCCTTGCAGTTAGGAGACCCGGTTTCACTTCCCAGGTCCTCCCTGCGTGGAGTTTGCATGTTCTCCCCGTGTCTGCGTGGGTTTCCTCCCACTCTAGAGACATGCAGGTTAGGTGCATTGGTGATTCTAAATTGTCCCTAGTGTGTGCTTGGTGTGTGTGTTTGTGTGTGTGTGTGTTTGTATGCGCACCCTGCGGTGGGCTGGCGCCCTTCCCAGGGTTTGTTTCCTGCCTTGTGCCCTGTGTTGGCTGGGATAGGCTCCAGCAGACCCCCGTGACCCTGTAATTAGGATATAGCAGGTTGGATCATGGATGGATGGATGGTAACCTGCAGGCCCATGCTCAGCTTGCTCTCGATGAGCCACCACAAGTAATAAAATGCATTACAACCTTTAGGGCAGTGATTATTAACCTTTTTTGAGTCACAGACCCCTTTAAGAATCTGATGAAAACTATGGACCCCCTTCTCCAGAAATATTCACATAAACACAACTATGCATGCAATGAATATAATGTACTTTATTTACTGAGATATGATTGTCTCAGGCATATATTGTGGAACCAAAACAAATTGATACAACAAAATCAAGAAGAGTAGGGGAAATTCCCCGTATAATGTCCAGAGGACTTGTGAAAAAATCCATCGAAATGGATCAAAAACAAAAAGCATTTGACCAAAATACAGGAGTAAGGTTGTGGTTTAAAAACAAAATAGCAACCGGAAGGAAGTATGGCTGACAATGACGTCATAACGAAAAGACGGAAGTGAGATCAGGATGGGACCAGAAGTTATGTCATCTTTGGGAGTCGGAAGCGGACGTGATGTCTTGGTCAGAACACCATTTTGGGAATCCATAAATGATGGAGGTAAGTGAGCTAACTCATTACTTTTCTTCTGTATGTCTGGTGAAAGAAGGAGAGAGGCATTAATGCTGAATATCAACCCTTCATCTCACGATAATTCACTCACCTCAGGACTTGTTGGCTGCCTCCTAAGCGCTTGTGTGTGACAATATGACATACACAAAGTATCCTTAAACTTTAAAGTAAACAATCTAAAAAATCACTCCTTTTTATGCAAAAAGTAATGGCCACTCATTATAATTATGAAATACAATCCTCTTGTGCAAGTTAAAACAGATCGACTACTACTACATCTGCTCTCTCGTTATCTACTTTATTTCAATGAGAAGGTTGTTCTTGTTTGCCTTGAATAAGAATATGAAACTGTGGAGTGATCTTCGACAAGCTGACACACGTATCATCTTTGACATCCAATGTATTTTGACTTTTCGTTTTGATAAAAACAAGAGGGAGGGCTGTATGGTGGCCACTGTTTTTCTCCTGTGATTTTTCTCGTGTGACATTTTTCTTGCACGTTAGTTTTCTCACGAGAATGTAAACTCATGCAGGACCTCAGGTTAAGAACCACTGCTTTAGAGGAACGGAAAAACGTAACTATTTAGGAAACATAACAAGCATCAACATCTCCTTGCCTTTAACTTGATCTTTATTTGCATCTTATTTTAGGACTGTCATGAATAAACTGAAAATATAAATGCCAGCACAATGAAGAAATGTAATTGAGAATGGAAACTAGAACTTTTTTCTTCACCTTTCTGAACTGACAGAATAACAAAGAGAAGGCGACAGCACCAAGCAGACCGAGAGACGTATGGCGATGGTCTCTAATGAGCACTTGTGTATGCTGGATTTCTGTTTCACATGGTGGTTTCTGTGGATCACACCTCCTACACGCTTTTCTCTCTCAGTTTATTTAAGCATCAACCATCCAAGTAATCTTTCATCAATGTCTCTGTTTACTGTCCCCTCTTATTCTGATTGCAGTCTCAGTGGCTGCCAACTTGTAGGAGGACACACTCCTTCATGGAAGGCCAGCCTAATTCGCACACAAAGTGTCCTGGTCAGGCCTACAGAATCGCACTGCCCATGTGCTTCCCACCAGGCACTTCTAGGCCGAAGTCATACGAGGTGTTCAAAGAGGGCTCAACTGGGACCTCCCAAACTGAAGACAGAATCCAGGTTTGGTGTATGAGCAGAGGACAACAAATCACATGTCACATTGTAGCGGTCAAGTGCCACTAAGATTCATACCGTCAATGTGACGGTGATTTATTCATTTTAGTGGAGGATATAACAGGGACAACCCCAGCCTTGGAACGACACACACAAACACACTACTACAGAGACCAAATAAAGCACGCTGGGAACATTAAACAATAAAGAATATAATGAAATTAAATTATCTAAATGCAAACAATAATATCACCCCTGACCCCTTTGGCGATATTACATTTAACATATAAACACAATCACCACACAGCAAAGTCCATGGGAAAAACCAAACCGGATGAAATGAGAGGTGGCGAGATTAATTCCAGCGATCTGTATGTTGAAAGGGAAGGGAAAACACAGTCCTACCGGTAGTTGCTGAAAGGGCGACGACAGATGGATGGTTCAGGAGCTCTCCTTTTCTTGCGGGAAAGCCAATGAAACCAAACACAGTTCTCAGAATACAGGTAGACAGACGATCCAGACCCCAAGAAACGAATACAATCCAGAACACAATGATGAATTATGGCAGAATTCACAGCAGGCAGTCTGACAGATAAATGCAACATACAACAACAAAAACAACTTTTTAAACCCCTCTGGCCACCTTTGACCCCAACAGCCCATGCAAGGACTGCTGGGAGATGCAGTTCTAACTACTAATAGCATTGACAACGTGAAGCCTAAGGTCACTGCTGGCGTGTCACATTTGGGGTTTCTCCAGTCCTTTTCACACAACAGCGTATTACCAATGACTTTCCAAATACCAAAAGTTTGTGGCGCCACTTTGCAGGATGCGTTTTGATTTGGGCTCCTCTCAGGCGTCGTGTTGTCATGTGACCTTGAAAAGCGCATCTCTTGGCCTTTTCTCGTCTCACGGGTCTCGATGTTGAAACACAGCATAAGTGGACCGTTCAGCAGCCCCGGCGTGCAAGGCTGGCACTCTTAACTCTGCAAAGTGCTTTGGGAGCTCCAGTGGAGGGGAGACCTTGCATGTTAAGTGCTCGTGTCTTCATCTTCATTCCTTCCTTCTGGCTTAGCTTTAAAACGAAAAATATCACAGCCTGCTTCCTACCACACACAATCTGCGAATTCTGTTCATTCATTGAGCAGGAACTGCTAATGTTGCAAAGCTCTTGATGCTTTCTACACACAGCATTGGGACAGTGTGATTTGAGGAGCTGCCCTTCAAAGAGGTTAAAGATAAATTCAAATGGCGCCGTTGTAGAAAATAAACAGAAAGTAGGAATGAACACAGGGAAACAGAACATGACAAAGGAAAACAAAGGAGACAAGATTACTCTCTGGGTCTTGATAGCTAATTTATACTTTCTGTAATATGGAGACTGAAACTGCATACAGTAAGCCAGATGAGGCCTCATTAGTGCATTAAATAACGTAAGCAAGCGTATCGTCCCTTGACTTGTACTCCACATCTCATCATATATCTGGTTTAAGGATATTGGCTGGCAACTCAAAGGTTGCCAGTTCAAATCCTGGCAGTGACAGAAGGAACACTACTCATCCAGGGGCAATATACAAGCTGACCTTGTGCTCGGACCCCAAAACTCTGTGTGTCTCTGGAGAGTAATGACAAACATGACACATTCCTAAAACAAGAAATTGTATATGGCAAATAAAGGATTAAAAATCACAAAATCACAAAGAGTAACCTTAGACTTGATCTCTTCTGTGCAATGGCTGACATACATGGTGATGACCCAAGAGCACCCACATCAGACTGGCAGGAGTGGTGCTTATCCTCAATGCTTTCTCTTTTGATAAGAACTTCTTTCACCAGGTCAGTGGTGAAGCAATGGGTACCAAGATGGGACCTGGTTATGTCATCATTTTTGTCGGCCTAGTGGAGAAACACTTCTTTTCTTCCTCCCTTGACTTTGTACTGGACCTGCACAAAAGATAACTCAACAACTGTGTTGGGGCTGCTTCTTGTTCCAGAATCTAGCTTCATGAATTCATTACAGATTTTACTAGCTTCTATCCATCTTTCATTCTCACAGTCGACATTTCCATCACAACTCTACAAGAACAACCATTTATTTCTTGTAAAGCTCAAAGTCACACAATAAATACCTCAATGGGCTTGAACAGGCCCTGTTTTTTTGAAAGCCCCCCAGCCTTGACTATCTAAGAAGACAAGAAATGCCACCAGTTGGAGAGATCAGCCTTGCTATCAGCTTTCTAGGAACTGACACAATGTCTTTGTGTGTCCCACTCACTCCTGGTTTTGTGGTCGGTTCATGAACTACGAGATGCTAGGGTTCAAGACACGCAGGTCATCTCACAAGTGTTTTAGGTTATTTCGCTTTTCAAATTGCCCCAATTGATGGCCCTGTGATGGCCTGTTGTCCTTTCAAGGGCTGGAGCCTGCTATGTTCCCAGTGTAGGCAGCACAGGCAGCAGCCCCTTGGGACCCTGAGCTGAAGTACTGTATGTGGGTTGGGGAATGTTATTTTATCATATAATATAATGGCTCTAAAGCCACACAGTCATTTTTAGGATGGTTCTTCTTTCGCTTTAACACACAAAGATGTAAGGAGACATGACTGATTTCCTAATCGCATTCACTGAGGCAGCAACGTTTTAGAGGCTGAATTTCATTTTTGTTGGTTTTCAGGAAGCTAATCAATTTGTCTAATGTATTATCTGACAGCGCTGTGCCTAATAGATGCTTCTATTTTTAAATCAAGCGCACCGCTGCCTTGCAGCGAGCTGGCGCCGAGTCCCGCTTGGAGACGAGGTGTACAATCCTGAGCCTAAGTAGGTCAGGAAGCCACATTGAGCGATGGCTGAAGGCAGCTATTAATATTAGCCTGGCTGTCTTGTTCTCATTTCCCAAAGGCTTGCACTATCAGAGGAATCAAGGAGCCAGGGGAGAAATAAGAGAGCGCTTTTGACGGAACATCTGTCACCTTCACACACCTGCACATGAGCACGTTGGCACAACAGACAGTAAGGCAGAATATGGAGCAGCTCATCGCCGACATGCACACGGTTAACTTGACCCTGACACAACTCTTCAAGACATGAAAGGTGAAAGCTACTCACCTTCGTTTGAATTCTTCCATACGTCTGTTTCTGCAACCTACTTTATCCATTTGGGGGTCAGAGGGAGGCAGATAGCAGGACAAGATGTCAGGTAGCCTCCCACACCCCACGTAAGTAAAGTCGGGTCAGTGTATAGTCACCAGACACATATCTGGCATATCGGTGGATAGCAAAGTATCTGAAGAAATTCAGGGGAGGACATGCAGACATCTCATACAGTGCCATGAAGAGTATTCACCCCCTTGGAAGTTTCCTCATGTTATTGTTATAAATCATTGAATCACAGTGGGTTTCATTTGTCTTTTTTGACGCAATCAGTGACAAAAGACCCCTTAATGTCAAAACAGATCTCTGCGACATGGTCTAAATTAATTACAGATATAAAACACAAAATAAGTGATCCCATAAGTATTCACCCCCTTTAGTATGACACAGTTAAATCATTGCTGGTGCAGCCGATTGGTCTTCGAGATCACACGTTTAGTTCAATGGAGATCACCTGTCTGGGGTCTCAATTGACTTTAGTATAAATGCACCCGTATGTGGAAGGAGAGTCATTATGGTGGTCTAACATACACAATGAAGAACAAAAGAACACTCCAAGCAACACAGAAAAAAAAAAAATGAGTGAAAAGCACAAGACAAGAAAATATCCAAGCCACAGGATATCCCCTGGAGTCCAGTTAAATGAACCAGTAAGAAACTGAAAGAGTATGGCGCAGCTATAAATGTGCCTGGAGTAGGCCATCCATAAAGACTGAGGGATCGTGCAAGAAGAAGACAAGTGAGGGAGGCCACCAAGAGGCCTATGAGAACTCTGAAGGAGTGAGACAAGTCACAGTGGTGGAGACTGGACAGACTGTGCAGACATCAACTGTTAGACCCGGGTGTCTTATCAGTCTCAGCTTTATGAAAGAAAGGAAAAGAAGAAGGTCCTGTTAAAAAAAAAACTGTAGAGAGTCTGCGAGAAGGCATGTGGGATACTGTGAAGTCAGCTGGAAGAAGGTTCTATGGTCTGATGAGATCAAAATTGGGCTTTCTGGGCCATCAGATTAAATGCCATATTTGGGCTAAGATAAACACAGCATATTATTAAAAACACACCATCCGCACAATGAGGCAAGGTCCCTGTTAGTCATTTACTGAATTGTAGGCTCCACCTCGGCCATTTAATTCTAAATTGTTCCAGGTGCCCACTGTTTGTGCCCAGTCCTGATGGGATAGCCTTCCCTCCTCCACACACAGATGGAGAGATGGCTACATGGCCATTTGTGATCCACCTTTACAGAGTCACCAGGTCCATCTGTCACTAAATGTACAGCACTAAGGGGGCCATTGTTGTCTGCTGCTTGATTAACCTTCAAGTTCTGATATTTTTTTCTTGTCTGAAACAGGCTGAATCAACTCAGAGGAGACATTCAACTGGCATATAGCTGAAAGCGCTCGTGTCGGCACGTTGCCATGGCAGTAGCCTTAGCAGGTTAAGCTTTTTATAGACAAGCACATGTGCAGCCTTTTGTGTTTGCTAATACAGAATGAGCAAGAAGTCGAAGGTCTCCATGGGGTCTTTGTGATGGCTGAACAGTGGATTTCATAGAAGCAGTGCACCTCGCTGTAGAAGGTTCAAGCTCTCGCCCTCGTCCTCGCGTCATGAAGTCTGTTAGCCTGATGACTATGTGCACAGGCCCATGTATTCATCAAAAGCCTGCATGCATAGGGGGAATGTTGTGCACCCTCCGGATGATAATAGTGCTGCTTCTACTAATAATGAAATCAAACACATTGGTCTTTCCACCCTTCCGGCTATTCAGATTTAAGTGTACATTTTGTAATCAGGGTGAATGGCATTTCTGCCATTATGCAGACTACAAAACTCCACCCTCCACTGTATTGAGCCCAGAAGTGACCTTCAAGGCTGTCGCGAGCTAAACCAGTAATAATTTCCTTACTGCTGAGCATCAACATTCTTACCTAATGAACAAACAAGTTTCAAAGTAGTAATAATAATGACACTATAAAGTTATGTTCAAATCTTAAATAAACCACATGGTGATAATTTAAGAGGAGCTCATCGGTTCTTCAGAGAACTATGGATGCCAATTTATATCAATGTATCCATCTGAGTACTTGCTGTTGTGTTAAAGTGTTCATGAAAAGCTACTTTGACCTCTAAGGTTCTTTTTTTATTGGTGGAGAAGGTAATGCTGGACATGCCTAAATTTTTAGCCTCAGTTTACATGTGCATCCCCACAGTACTCACCTATTTGACAATCACTCATTCGCCTCACAGACAGTAATGGCTGAGGCTGGCTGCCTCAACGTCAATATCTTAACAAAGGCCGAGGCTGGCTACCTCAGTGTCAATATCTTAACAAAGGC
>JANRMT010062789.1:41696768-41720954 GCA_026402145.1 Polypterus bichir lapradei | reverse complement strand
GGCCGAGGCTGGCTACCTCAGCGTCTATATCTTAACAAAGGCCGAGGCTGGCTACCTCAGTGTCAATATGTTAACAATGGCCGAGGCTGGCTACCTCAGTGTCTATATCTTAACAAAGGTTGAGGCTGGCTACCTCAGCGTCTATATCTTAACAATGGCCGAGGCTGGCTACCTCAGTGTCTATATCTTAACAAAGGCCAAATCTGGCTACCTTAGCTACCCCTGAAAGGGCTACACAAATAATCTAACAGAGACCAGGAGAACTTAATGGTGAGATACTTCATATTTTCATTGCTACCTCTGAAAGAGCTAAATAACTAAAAATCACATTCATCACTTGGGGCAGATGATATTAATAAACAAGGCAAGTTTCAGTGAGATGATATTCAAATTTTATTTCAAACATGACTTATGTTTTTTTGCAGAGAAATCAGGCATCAAATACTACAGTAGAAGTAGAAGTAGAAAAAAACATGCAACCTGACCAATTCAAGCCAATGTTCACACAGCCAAAAGAGGGATATCCTCATAAATTAAAGATTCCATTCTTAATCCAACTAAGGTGTTCTTTAAAAGTATGTGCCATTCCACCGCCTCTCTCCTCTGCTTTGATGGGGCACAGTTTCATTTTTAGGTGGCGGTGTACTTTGATCTTCTGACAGCGTTATGTTTCGTTTCGGTGTAGCTACTGAGTTCTCTATGCCCCCTCTGTCTCATACCAACACTGCTTTCTCATTTTTAAAGGTGTATAGCATCTGCATCAAGCCAATGCAGGTGCTTTCTTTTATGCCATGACTTGATGGCTAGTTTTAGAAAGTAATATCAGTCAAAAATTAGACAAGTGAGAATCCCCTTGGCTTTGCTATCTGTAAGTGAATTTATTTCATGCTAATTATGAGACAAAAGTTAAACAAAAGCCCCTACAGTATTTCACATCTTCTTACAAGCATATACACTGGTCAGTTTACCTGAGCTTAAACATACACATTGTAATAGACGATAACCCTGTTTATAACATTCATTTCACATTTACAGTATATATTTTTCCTGAAAGTTCTGTTCTTGGTGGGGGCTGCCGCTGCATATTATCTGTCTCCATCTATCACACCATTTTCTGCTGGTAACTGACTTACCTCCCAGAATTCAACACTGTAAAAATACATTGTTATTCTCATAAATTTGTTAAATGTGTTTAGCTGCTGGTTCAAAGAAGAGTAGATATAATGGACCCTTTTTCTAAAGTGGTCGCAAACTTGGCCTACAATATCTACCTCTCTTGCAAGCCCATTGTCTCTGTCTCATGTAGGAAGTCAGACTCTGCAGCTTCTGCTCCCACCAACAGCATGACGTCATTGATCCGATCAACTGCTTGTCAGATGTCCTGCCCTCTGCTAAAATCCTGTACAAATACTCACACAATTAAAAGTAAGACTAGTTTTTTCTTGTGAGCTCTATAATATAGTTAAAATTTTGGGACCTACAGTTTATTCACTGTATTTCACTGGAGGTATGGAACAAATCCAACTACACTGGGGCCACCTTGAAAAACTAAAATAAAACCAAACAAGCCACCAAAGCTTGACACTAAATCTCTGGGATGTGTCCACTGCAGAACACACTTCTCACCTAAAAATGGGTAGAAGAGCCACATAGACAGAGACAACATTCAGGCTGGGCTTTGGACCCGAGCCGTGGAGTTGTGAGATGGCAGTGCTGAGCACTGGGCACGCAGGAGTTAAGTAGAGTCGTCTGATTGATGGTGTCTCAAAGTGCAAAAAAAGAATTTTTCTTTAGGAACATTCCCTGAATATGTAGAGAGTTAATCAGTTGCTGCATTTTTATAGCGATTTTTATACTAACCACCATCACAGGGTTTTTCACATTAAACAAGTCGATGAAGGGATGGTGTAATACCAGGCGTGTTCTGGAAATGATTTGAAAAGAGGTGCGTTTTACAGTTTTTGGTTACTTATCAAACAGTCGGTTATCACATAGTGTTATTTATTACATATTTTTATCACAATTAATCATATTCAAAAAGAACAGCGATAATAACTAGAAGGCCATTACATGCATTAGTAGACAATATTAAACACCTGCTCTTTTGATTCTCCAAATGGAGATTAAAAGGAGACGTGATTGATAAAATTATGAAGGGAATTAGTACAGTTGATTCCCCTGAAAATCAATGAACTTGAATATTTAGTTTTTCTTTTTAAGATTTTGTTTTTTCATAATTAAGTACAAACTTTTTTTTTTAAATATTAGTGATTTGAAATACAAAAACGCTGAATTAGCTTAAAGCCCTTATTTTAAAATGGAACATGGAGACACAGTAGGAAGTTTTTTAAAGGTATATTTTGCACAAATGGTGCAAAGTTTTTCTTCATGCTCAGAACCATAGACATTCCAAATAGGTTCCAAGTAGTGTGGTAGACAGTAGGAGTTTAGGGACTTAGCTTGATGTGATTTGAAGAATTGCGTGAATAGGACTGATGAGCCTGTTCTTGTCCAAATGCTTCTTATGTTCTACTGTTTCACAGCACTTTACAAAGCCACATAGCTGTAAACACAACCCAAAGGGGCTTGTGGTGGCTTAATAGCTTTGAAAGATGGCAAGAGTCCAACTCATGTGGTATAAAAATGGCAACAATTGAAATCCATTGACTAGATGCTGGTTATTCAGTTATTAGCAGGAGTGCCACAAAATCTCAACCAGATACCTTTAAAGCTAGTGGATAATGTGACTGGAGGAAGCAACACTCCTCACTCCATCGACATAAAACATAAATGCAAATAATCACGGACAATGGAGATTAATAAACATCCTAAGTGGCTTTTGGTTTATGAGCATCAGAATCTGGAATGCCTGGGAGTGGAAGCAAATTGGAGGAAAAGTCATCAGATTGGAGTGAGGGAATAAAAAAAAACTGAGAATGGAGCAGGTAAAGGAGGCCGTTATAGTGAGCAGTGTGGGCCTTAAAGGGTTATGTGAAAACATCTGCAGCTTCAGCACACACTGAGCAGGTTGTTCTTGCTAAGAAACCATGTGCAGCTCAGAAAACCAGGGATTCATTATCAAGTTATTTTTGGGGAAAACAGATGTTTTGTTTTTTTTCCCTTTACTGATTTAACAAAATTACAAATTTCACATGGAACCAGTAGTAAAAGTTCCATTTCCAGGTGCCTTTATTATTTCCATGTACTTCTGCTATCGGGGAACTTCAGCTAATAAGATCTTTGTGCTAAGAAACTGACAATCTGGATACCAGATTCCAAATCTTGTAAATCAGCAACATTTTCAAATAGTAAGTCTAATTTCTCTACTACTAGAAAAACAACCTCTGTTAGTGTGAATCAGCAAATGGGTAAATTGAACAGTGTCTCTCGTCTGCGATTCAATTCACTCATTAGTGCCTTTCTGGGAGTGGGGAAAGCTGAAAAGCTGAATAAGAGAAACAACAAAACGGCCCACCGTGGAAAGATGGAAAGCGTGTGTGATCACCGAGAGCAGTAATAGAGAACTATTAAAAGAAGCTTTTTAAATGATCTTCTCAATTACTGCTAATATTCTTCTTGATTTTTTTTTTTCTGAAATCCCTAATTTCACTTTTTTAATCGTTGGTCATGAGTACAGTACATGCTTGTGCTATTGCTCCCAAAGATATTATCCTGTGTACATTTCTTGGGGAACATCCTGCCTTCTTACTTGTTCACTGTTGAGATCTGTCAGGTTTCCTATGGCATTTAATTGTTGGAATGAAATTGTTGAAAAAGAGTTTGAAATCTGCATTATCTTATAATTTTTGTGCCACCCTATATACATCCATCCATCCATTTTCCAACCCGCTGAATCCGAACACAGGGTCACGGGGGTCTGCTGGAGCCAATCCCAGCCAACACAGGGCACAAGGCAGGAACCAATGCTGGGCAGGGTGCCAACCCACCGCAGGACACACACAAACACACCCACACACCAAGCACACACTAGGGCGAATTTAGAATCGCCAATCCACCTAACCTGCATGTCTTTGGACTGTCGGAGGAAACCGGAGTGCCCGGAGGAAACCCACGCAGACACGGAGAGAACATGCAAACTCGTCGCAGGGAGGAACCGGGAAGCGAACCCGGGTCGCCTTACTGCAAAGCAGCAGTGCTACTACTGCGCCTCCGTGCCACCCCCCTATATACATTAATTACATTATTACATTTTCATGCAGGTAGCACATTCAAAAATTTTTGTTGGAATAAAAGTCTAGAGTGACAAACATTGGACAACAGTAGTCTCTTGATGCCAGACGTGATTCTCAAACGTGAATACACCTCCTTAGGACAACCCGTTATAAAGTCTGTAGTGAATAGCGGCGAAATCTTGCCGTGCAAAGGTTATACCCTCAGAGTTTCTTCGTAAAACACTTGTTCCTAATTCCTTCAGTCCAGGCTTTTTAAAGCACTGCTGGGGTTTAATGTGACGCATAGTTGAACCTACATTGACAGATTGCTTCTTTTTTAATTAATGCTCAAAATATTTTATGTGAAATGGTGAAGTAAAAGGCCAGAAAATGTTAAAGGGCTCAGTTATGCAGCAAAATGGAAATGCTTGTAACTTGGCCTCTAAAAAGTTTTGATTTGTTTCTTGCTCTTCTTTGCAGAGCACTTTTTTTGGTATGCTGACCAAACATACTGCCCTGGTCCAATTTTAGCCACACTGACCAATAGTTCTAACCTACCAAGATGCCCAATTTTATGTGTGCGTTGGTGATTACCCCAGAGACACTTTACAACACTTGCAACGGCTCAGCCTTTTGCATCAGCTCCCACACGCCAACTTAATTAGAGTAAGCAACAGTTACTTTCCACTTATCTAGCTGCCTTCCTTGACCTGCGCACTCACCTTTCTGTCCCCAGTGGATGTTTTAATTACATTTCATCTGCCACTCAGGCCTTTGCCTAATCCGAGTCCTCCTCCTCAAAAATCTTTCTCGTATCTCTGTCCTTCCTCAATTCTCCAAATCCTGTGACTTCTTAATTTGTGCTGCAAATGAATGCTTCTGAAGTTCTTAAGCGGAATTCCTGAGGAGTTTCTTTATATAATGACAGACATCTCTGATCAGGAATGAGCTGTAGTCATCTTAGATAAAACTAATTATTGGAGGATATGACACTTTGTAATCAAGAAGCAGCCTATTACACACGATGGTGTAATCCTTTAATTTCCTTCCACTCAATCCTGTTATTTTTTGCAAATGAATTCTTCACTGTGTCTTTGTGTTCTACACTTCGACTGGATGTTAGACAAGAACTAGTTATACTGACGGCCAAATAAGTTTTTTTGTTGTTTTTTTAGATCTATTAAAACAGAAAGGTCTGAAGGGCTGTTGCACTTGTTAACAGAACAATACCAAACTCGAAATCAAAACAAAATGCTTACCATAGCCAGTAACTCTTTCTATTGATTGCCACCATGTTATAAGAACAAACCAGCCTGAAAGTCAGAAGAGAACACTATTCAATACTGGTAGTTTAGTCCTGAAGGAAGTTTAGTTTTTTTCTTTTTGCTCAAGCACTAAATCTCCTGCTAATTCAGTAGCACCATATGCCAGAACTTGACTCATCTTGTAATGCCCCGTGCCTGCTGCCATGGGCACATGTTCCCCCTATGGGGCATCTTATAGTTTGTAACCGAGCAATAAACCAGCCTGGTAGAGAAACACAATCACAATAAATATTTAAAAACTATTTATTCTATTCAGACTCATACTACAAAATAGGAAAAATAGTCCTCTAGTAAGCAAAAAGATTACACATTTGAAGTGAAATGCCTCTTTCCAGAAATTATTTTAAAAATATGAATAAAAATAAAAACTGAAAAAAGTCAGATTCCGTAACCTGCTCCTGTTTCGGAAGAAGCCCTGGGCAAAGCAAATCTTACAAAAACACAAACAAAAGTGATCCTTAAGTTGAAGCTCATCGCTTGACTCGACTCTCTCTCTGCCTTTCATCATTTCACATGTTGCTCGAAGATCTCCTGCACAACACACCATAATCTTCTCCGCAAGGTAATCAGAAGGCTCAAAGGAATGTGCTCAAGTATCAAGTAATAGCCCTTGGTAACATTTCTCTTTCTCCATATATTGTAGAAGGTCCTCAGCACTGCATAACCCTCTCTTGCTACGTATAAATCCAAGAATTATCAGATGACCATTTCAACAAAAATCTACCCCCTCTTTATGCCTGCTGCACCTTTTAAAACTCATGTGGGGCGATTACACTCAATCCCCATGGAAACCTAATGAATCCTCCCCACAAAAGGGGTTCATGTTGCCCACCTTCGCAACACCACGTACCTCATCCCAAAAGAAAGGATTTGGGGCATACAAACACACTCATGGCTCCACTGTCGAGGCGTCTCTCCATGAACCTCGCAACTACTCCAGGCCCTAAATTCCTTTTGCTGGCAACCAACTTCTCAGGGCCTCCAGCCAAAGGTGCGCACGTGACAGTTCCTGCCAGGCACTGGCTCGTGCAGCAATTCTGCCTTTTCTCCAAGATGCATCGCTCACGCTGCATCACTTCTAAGCAATGCAGGAAGTTTGGATTCTACTACTAAAGCTAAAATAGCACTATAAATTGTTAAAATCTCACCCATGCAAAAACCCTGTGACTTGTACTGCTACAAGAATGTCAAATGGAATGACTTCAGTTGCTAAATCTCATTGTAGGTGTGGGTTTCATATTATACGGCATGAGAATTACAGAGGGTCGACTGATCACGTGATTCCCTCACATCTTTTATAAAAAATCAATTCAGTTTATTTTAGTGAGGCATTCTTCAATAAATGCAAGTCCACAGGTAGATGCAAATAAAATAGTAAAGTAAAAATGAAGACAGATTTGTTTAAACAGACAAGAAAATAAAGTGGTTCAAAACTGATTAACATTAAAGCAACCCAGTGCTTTATTTAATTATTGAACTACGGCCACTTGATAATAGAGGAGAGGAAAACAAAAGCTGAAGTCAGTAGCATCACTGAAGAAAATAGGTCAATTAAAACAGATCAAGCCAGACATATTCACAGTCCAGGAGAGCTCAGGTATCTGACCACAGCCCTTGACATTCTACACTAGTTTCTGGTGGGCCGTCTAATCTGATGACAGAATCTTTCCATCTGTTGATTTTAAGGTTCCCAATATTTCACATGCCCTTTCCATGGGCAGGAAAACAGCTTGAAAATAAAGAAGTGGAACCAAGTGCCACAGCAGGATACCAAGAAGAAAAACAGAATAGAGAAGAGTTAGTAATTAGTCCATAATTATTGTACTGTATATACAAGTGACTAACAAACAGAGATCCAAAATGAACAGCTAATCAACAGCTCTAGTCAGGGTATATAAGACTAAAGTAGTGAGTATTTAGTGGAGACTGAATAGGCATCTCTTATATAAGCATGTATATTATTCCTCAGCTTTGAGGTCCTGTAGGTAAAGGCCAGACCTCCCACTACTACTTTTTTGATCTCTATAATCTTTAGTAAGCCAGTATCTTGAAATATTTATGTGCATTGATACTTTGTGTGTCTGCAGTGCTGCCACAGTCCACATGACATAAGTTTATTCCACAGTCATGCTGCATTGATGTTTATGTCTACAGGGTTTTGTGTCTGCGTTAGTCCTGTGCATGTGCTAGAGGACAAAAATGGACGTACTCAAAGAACAAGGCAGTGTGCATATGTGGAACAATTTTGCATCAGCGGAGTGCCACTCACAGACAATTTTACAAAAAACAGAACAAGGTACAGATTCTTTCTCTGCAACCACATCCACGTCCATTCAGTTTTGGACTATAAATGTGTCTTTAACATGTGTGCTGGTTTTGAAGTAATACGTTTAGATTGGTAAGCAAGGCCTTGGCTATTTAAGTCTTTATATGTAAGAAAGAGGATTTTGAAATCAGCCCTAAACTTAACTGGAAGCCAGTGTAACGACTCAAGTACAGGGGTTATTTGGTCATGCCTTCTAGTTCATGTAATGATTTTTAAAGCAGAATTTTGAATGAACTGAAAACTGCAAATAGAATGGTTTGATCAGACTGTGAATAACACACTTCAGTAGTCAATCCTACAAGAAATAAATGTGTGAATGGATTTCTCAGTATCCTCTATATTTAGAAATTGTCTGAAGTTTCCATTATTTTTAAGATGGAAATGGAAGAATTAGATAGTTTTGCAATGCAAATTAAAAGACATACTGGTGTCAAAAATAGTTACTAAATTGCATGCTGATTCTGTAAAATTAATGGTTAATCCAAAGTATGATTCCAAATCCAAAGAAGTATTGCAATGTCACCTCACTTTTGCAGCTCATCAATACAGAGCAATTGGGAATAAGCACAATAATTTTCCTTTTTCTACTTTGCCATTGGAAAACAAACATCTGTGCTGCCTTTAAATTTCAATTACCATTTCTGTCTTTTGCATTGTCCAAAAAAACTTGCTTTTCTTTTTCCTTTACAGCCTCACTGTTCTCACTGTTTGTGGGCATCATTTGGAATATAGTGCCAGTTCAACACCTGTTGATTATTAACTCTCTCAGTTATGTGAGCCCATGCCCTACAGCTAGCAATGATAAAGTCGAGTTGCAGAGCACTATAAGTGGGTTGCTGGGATGTCCACCACTTCCTGTTATTTTCTTAACATTATGTAAATGAAGGTTACAACTGAAAATTGTTGGAAAAGAAGTGTAGTGTGATGCCAGCTAAGCTTACATACTTTGTAATGCATACTGCTTTCTTTTAAAACTGAATTGTGAAGGTTTGACACACACACACACACACACACACACACACACACACACACAACCGCCGTCCATCCATCCATCTTTCAAACCTGCTTATCCAGAAGAGAGTCCCGGGGAAGCTGGAGCCTATCCCGGCAAGCTTTGAACTCAAAGCAGGAAGAATCTCTGGGTGGTGCACCAGTCCATCACAGAGTGAACACACACGTTGCCAATTTCATCTAACCTGCATGTCTTTGGACTGTGGGAGAAAACTGGACCATCTGGAGGAAACCCAAGGGGACACAGGGAGAACATGCAAACTACACATATGAAGCTCCTGAGATGCAAACCCCTTTGTCTGTACTGAGACAGCAATGCTACCACTGTATCAATAGGTATGGTGCTCATGTTAAGTGTCAGACAGAAAATAATGATAATAATACTAGCACATTCCTGATGGGGTGTAAGTTGACATCTCACTTACACATTCTGTATGAGGGAGAGAGTGGGAAACACAAGTGCAAGAAACTGACTCTCCTTTTCCTAGAATACTGATTGGTGTTTTTGCTTCATCCACCTTTTGTACTATTCATCCATAACTGCTCTTATCCTTACCCATTTTCTATTTTTAAGTCATGAACAAGGCTTCCTAAATGTTTTCTCAGGAAGCAGTTGAAACTCTGTTTTTAATATGCAGAGTATATATAATAAATTTAGGCAGATGTATGCCTTTATATTATCATAAACCCACATAAACAATCTAAGCCTGTCTACAGAGAAGAGGGTTATACGAGAATACATTTACATGCAAGTGAGCCACTTAAGTTCCTGCCTGCCTCTGTGCCTGCCCTGCTAGAAGACCACTGTACAAACACTAACTGAATTGAACTACATGAGCCACTTGTTGTGAGGTGGCAGTTCTACTTACTTTGGCACCATGATTTGTATTTGTGAAATTCACAGTAAATAGAATGGTGTTACATCCAAGTTTGGTTCCCGCCTTGCAAACAATTCTGCTGAGATAGTCTCCTAACTTCTGCAAGTTTAAATTAGATTCGGTTGATATGAAAATAAACAGGAAAAAAGGCCTGAACTAATAAGAAAACTAACTGGTCAGCTATGCCTCCTCCAAGGTGATACTGATTACCATTTATTGCTTTCCATTCGGATTTTGTTTTCATATTTTGCAGTAATACAGGTGCCGGTAATAAAATTAGAATATCATGACAAAGTTGATTTATTTCAATAATTCCATTCAAAAAGTGAAACTTGTATATTAGATTCATTCATTACACACAGACTGATGTATTTCAAATGTTTATTTCTTTTAATTTTGATGATAATAACTGACAACTAATGAAAGTCCCAAATTCAGTATCTCGGAAAATTAGAATATCAATTAAGACCAATGCAAAAAAAAGGATTTTTAGAAATGTTGGGCAACTGAAAGGTATGAACATGAAAAGTATGAGCATGCACAGCACTCAATATTTAGTTGGGTCTCCTTTGGCCTGGATTACTGCAGCAATGCGGCGTGGCATGGAGTCGATCAGCCTGTGGCACTGCTCAGGTGTTATGAGAGCCCATGTTGCTTTGATAGTGGCCTTCAGCTCTTCTGAATTGTTGGGTCTGGCGTATTGCATCTTCCTCTTCACAATACCCCATAGATTTTCTATGGGGTTAAGGTCAGGCGAGTTTGCTGGCCAATCAAGAACAGGGATACCATGATCCTTAAACCACGTACTGGTAGCTTTGGCACTGTGTACAGGTGCCAGGTCCTGTTGGAAAATGAAATCTGCATCTCCACAAAGTTCATCAGCAGCAGGAAGCATGAAGTGCTCTAAAACTTCCTGGTAGACGGCTGCGTTGACCTTGGACCTCAGAAAACACAATGGACCAACACCAGCAAATGACATGGCACCCTAAACCATCACTGACTGTGGAAACTTTACACTGGACCTCAAGCAACGTGGATTCTGTGCCTCTCCTCCAGACTCTGGGACCTTGATTTCCAAAGGAAATGCAAAATTTACTTTCATCAGAGAACATAACTTTGGACCACTCAGCAGCAGTCCAGTCGAGACGCTTTTGACGCTGTCTCTTGTTCAAGAGTGGCTTGACACAAGGATTGCGACAGTTGAAACCCATGTCTTGCATACGTCTGTGCGTGGTGGTTCTTGAAGCACTGACTCCAGCTGCAGTCCACTCTTTGTGAATCTCCCCCACAGTTTTGAATGGGTTTTGTTTCACAATCCTCTCCAGGGTGCGGTTATCCCTATTGCTTGTACACTTTTTTCTACCACATCTTGTCCTTCCCTTCACCTCTCTATTAATGTGCTTGGACACAGAGCTCTGTGAACAGCCAGCCTCTTTAGCAATGACCTTTTGTGTCTTGCCCTCCTTGTGCAAGGTGTCAATGGTCGTCTTTTGGACAACTGTCAAGTCAGGAGTCTTCCCCATGATTGTGTAGCCTACAGAACTAGACTGAGAGACCATTTAAAGGCTTTTGCAGGTGTTTTGAGTTAATTAGCTGATTAGAGTGTGGCACCAGGTGTCTTCAATATTGAACCTTTTAACAATATTCTAAGTTTCCGAGATACTGAATTTGAGACTTTCATTAGTTATCAGTTATAATCATCAAAATTAAAAGAAATAAACATTTGAAATACATCAGTCTGTGTGTAATGAATTAATCTAATATACAAGTTTCACTTTTTGAATGGAATTACTGAAATAAATCAACTTTGTCATGATATTCTAATTTTATGACCGGCACCTGTACATGCATCTGCTTCAATGAACTTTAAAATACCCATGTATTCCTAGCATTCCTGCAATCATTTAATTCCTCATATAAGAAGCCCCCCCAAAATAGCTGCATTAGATTAAGTGGGTTTCCTTGTGGATGGATGGATGGGTGACTGAAGGCTGCATCTCAACCTGCACAGTGCAGTCCATCTTACAGGTCTGCAGAAAAGGACAGCTTTCTAGATTCATCACAACAGAAAAAATAAGATAATAATAAAGATAAGAAATGATCTGCTGAATATATTCATGTACAACCCAGAAACTGATGTCATTCATGATGGTGCATCTACTGGTAAAAATTGGCTGTACTGAGGCAGATAAGCAATGAATTAGGAGTGATGTGTTAGGGCTCGGACGGTGGGTCGTGTTTTTCAAGCTCTAACACCACACAGCCGGAGGAAGCGCACGATTTTGCTCAGAAATACCAAGAGTATTGCATAATTAGGGAGGAGGTGGATGATTTACAATACATATATCAGTAGTATCTCATTTTGGCAACCTCTTGGAGACCCTGGGGGAGGTGATGATCTGAACAGGCTGCAAAATGTGGAGAAGAAGAAAATATTTCACATTACTGCATCACTGTGTGACTGCAAAATCTGTGTTTATTTCTAAAAAGAATCCTTCCAAGAAAATGTCTTTTCCAGCATCTTTTTAGACTTTACTTCTGTCTTAGTGTGCCCCTATAGAATGAAACAAAGAAGTCATCTACCTCTTAGCTATTGAGGGAGGTGGTTCATGGCTTTATGGCAGAGACTCATCCAACCATCCCAAAAATACTGTGCCACTCAGGCACTCTAACCAACGCTAACAAATGAATTGTTGGCCTGCTTAGCAGCACACTGCTGCTCCATGACACTCCTTCACTGGCTGCCAGAGTGGTAACAGGAACAGTAACATATAAGAAGGG
The DNA here is from genome assembly GCA_026402145.1 of Polypterus bichir lapradei. Taxonomy (NCBI): domain Eukaryota; kingdom Metazoa; phylum Chordata; class Cladistia; order Polypteriformes; family Polypteridae; genus Polypterus; species Polypterus bichir. Next base: position 41,708,461 of record JANRMT010062789.1, on the reverse strand, counting down.
GACAGTAAAGTTTGGATGTTGGTTTAGACCTTTGTTCTTTGACTACAATGCTCACCAAAAAACACATTCTTTACTTAAAATAAGCTACTTTACTTACAAGTCTTACCATATTTTGTCTTTAAAAGTGTAAAAGAAAAAGAACAAGGCAGCAAGGTTTAGGGTTCCACCCAGTATACTGTCGGCGAAACAAAGAAAGACTAATCAACAAAGACTGAGACAAACATATGATGGAAGTGATGGGTGGTGGGATCGGTCTTATAGGAGCTGTGCAGGAAGAGGCGGGTTCTTAGGCAGAAGTGTGGCCTGTAGGAGGGCATGGCCTTGCAAGGGAAGGGGATGGAGTTCTAGGCTGGCTTCCCATCTGCTGGCCTGTAGGGGAGGGAGAAAAAGCATTAGTGCAGTTTGTCAACCCTTGACTCTATGTCTTATCCCCAGTTAAGCCCTTAGACTGCCTCCCATGAGCGCGTGTGGGACAACAGTTACTAGATCCATCAGGACTCCACCTCCAGGAGAAGCTACAGTATCAGTATCTGTCCTCCTTGTATATAGGTGCCCTCTATACTACTGATTCAGATGGTCCAGCCTGTAGCCTCTAATGAGGTCTCTGTACAATTAGACCCTCACCTGCCCTTTTATTATGTACATGCACTTCATATGCAGACTTCAAGCTGTTATTTCTTTGATCACACAGACCAGTGGCTCTCAAAGTGCTGCCTCTGTTTATCTCAATCGCTCTCTTTACAAAGTGGGACTCTTATTTTAAATCCACCTTGTCAACGTCCATCTCAAGAACCAATTCCTGGCAACAGCAATCCCTTAACTCCTTGTGGTAAGGCGATGTAGGGATCCATGGTGTCGCATGAATTGTAACTAATAACAGGGCGGCTCAGTCCGGCCAATTGCCTCATTGGCACTCTGTAGGACATTAAGCAGAGCACCTGCGCGCACAAATGTATATAAAGAATTTGAGTAGGACAAAGAAAAAAAAAAATAGAAAAATGGAGACCCCCAGCAGTGAAGGAGACCTGATGGTTTGAGTGGGGAAAACATGAGAGAGAAAGAGAAGGAGATGCACAAGGCTCAAACAGAAGAAGAATAGAGAGAAACAGAATCTAATTTTAACTTTGTGGCTTTAATCTTGATTCTAAAATTCTTTCAAATCTGTTTACTTATTGATTTAAACCTCTCATTTTAATGGATTATTTATTGACTTATTTATTTATAAAAGACTGCACTGGACTATTTTATGCATTAAGCATTTTGCATCAGTCTTGTTGTTTAGGCCCTTATTGCCCATCCTCGATACATGACTATCAATGACCCGGGAAACAAGTGACGCCAAGGCTGTGGGCACCCAGGACATCACACTCCTCCTTCAAGCCTTTATTACAAATCGTTAGCTAAAATATGGGACTTTGAATGTAAACCTGGCAAGCTTTGAATGTTAGTCTTTTAATGGAGACTTTCCTTCCAAGTGGGCAGAGTCAAGCACTTGGTAAGGCAAGCGATTCAACCTGGGACATCGTATACCACCTAGACTGTGTGCCACATCTTCTTCTTTTCAAAATCAAAATTATGTGTTTACTGTAGTGTGAAATTTACTGTAATAAATGGCTGTTGGTCAGAGGTTGTCCTCTATAACTTTGACTTTGACAAAGTGGTCATTGGACCAAAATACTTTGAGAACCACTGGCATAGATTGTCTGTAGTTTATGGTGCTTGATCTATACAGTACAAAACAGACTCTTAAATCCCAATCCATCCTCTAGAACTCTCTGTGACCTCAAAGTGGAAAAAAATCTGCTTCTGTTCACAAGGATCAGTTCAGATTTTTTTCAGTAATCCTAAAGTTAACCTGTCAGGCCTGCGCTCAACCATTCCAGATGGGGCTGTCTAGTCATAAAGCCTTCTTATTCAGGTGGAGATTGAGTTATGATTTTCACAAATGGCTTTAAAGGCATATTATTGCACTTGTGAGGTTACTTAAATTTGTTTGAATTGTGTTCTGTTGCAATGTTTTGTTTTGAAATAAATGAACTGAGTTAGAAAAAAAATGATTCATGATCTATTTGTTCAGCTCATCCCATTTTAAATGAGTTTCTCCATTAAAACTCATTACTAACTAGCTGAGTTACCCACCTATGATGGCTATATTAGTATTTCAAACTACAGAAGTATAAACAGCATTTGATTAAATTTCTTAAATAAATCAATATTTATTTCATTTTTTAACACATGGGCGGAATGGTGGCACAGTGGTACTGCTGCTGCCTCACAGTAAAGAGACCAGGGTGCATGAAGTTTGCATGTTCTTGCTGTGTCTGTGTGGGTTTCCTCCCACAGTCCAAAGACATGTAGGCTGGGGGAATAGGCGACGTAAATTTAGCCCTAGTGTAAATTTAGTGTGTCTTCCATTTACGATGGACTGGTGCCCTGTCTAAGATTTGTTCCTGCTTTGCACCTTATGCTAGCTGGGATAGACTCCATTACCCCCCAGACCCTGGTTTGGGGTTAGAAAATTACATGACATTATAATATAATATTATATATATGGAAATATTACAATTAAATTGAAATAATAAGTATAGTATTATTTATATAAAAGTCAAAAGTAAATAAACATCATACGTCAAGCGATCAATTCTTTGCAAACCACAGTTTTTTCATGGAGTGTACAGTGGCGTGAAAAACTATTTGCCCCCTTCCTGATTTCTGATTCTTTTGCATGTTTGTCATACAAAATGTTTCTGATCATCAAACACATTTAACCATTAGTCAAATATAACACAAGTAAACACAAAATGCAGTTTTTAAATGATGGTTTTTATTATTTAGGGAGAAAAAAAAATCCGAACCTACATGGCCCTGTGTGAAAAAGTAATTGCCCCCTGAACCTAATAACTGGTTGGGCCACCCTTAGCAGCAATAACTGCAATCAAGCGTTTGCGATAACTTGCAATGAGTCTTTTACAGCGCTCTGGAGGAATTTTGGCCCACTCATCTTTGCAGAATTGTTGTAATTCAGCTTTATTTGAGGGTTTTCTAGCATGAACTGCCTTTTTAAGGTCATGCCATAGCATCTCAATTGGATTCAGGTCAGGACTTTGACTAGGCCACTCCAAAGTCTTCATTTTGTTTTTCTTTAGCCATTCAGAGGTGGATTTGCTGGTGTGTTTTGGGTCATTGTCCTGTTGCAGCACCCAAGATCGCTTCAGCTTGAGTTGACGAACAGATGGCCGGCCATTCTCCTTCAGGATTTTTTGGTAGACAGTAGAATTCATGGTTCCATCTATCACAGCAAGCCTTCCAGGTCCTGAAGCAGCAAAACAACCCCAGACCATCACACTACCACCACCATATTTTACTGTTGGTATGATGTTCTTTTTCTGAAATGCTGTGTTCCTTTTACGCCAGATGTAACGGGACATTTGCCTTCCAAAAAGTTCAACTTTTGTCTCATCAGTCCACAAGGTATTTTCCCCAAAAGTCTTGGCAATCATTGAGATGTTTCTTAGCAAAATTGAGACAAGCCCTAATGTTCTTTTTGCTTAACAGTGGTTTGCGTCTTGGAAATCTGCCATGCAGGCCGTTTTTGCCCAGTCTCTTTCTTATGGTGGAGTCGTGAACACTGACCTTAATTGAGGCAAGTGAGGCCTGCAGTTCTTTAGACGTTGTCCTGGGGTCTTTTGTGACCTCTCGGATGAGTCGTCTCTGCGCTCTTGGGGTAATTTTGGTTGGCCGGCCCCTCCTGGGAAGGTTCACCACTGTTCCATGTTTTTGCCATTTGTAGATAATGGCTCTCACTGTGGTTCGCTGGAGTCCCAAAGCTTTAGAAATGGCTTTATAACCTTTACCAGACTGATAGATCTCAATTACTTCTGTTCTCATTTGTTCCTGAATTTCTTTGGATCTTGGCATGATGTCTAGCTTTTGAGGTGCTTTTGGTCTACTTCTCTGTGTCAGGCAGCTCCTATTTAAGTGATTTCTTGATTGAAACAGGTGTGGCAGTAATCAGGCCTGGGGGAGGCTACGGAAATTGAACTCAGGTGTGATACACCACAGTTAGGTTATTTTTTAACAAGGGGGCAATTACTTTTTCACACAGGGCCATGTAGGTTTGGATTTTTTTTCTCCCTAAATAATAAAAACCATCATTTAAAAACTGCATTTTGCGTTTACTTGTGTTATATTTGACTAATGGTTAAATGTGTTTGATGATCAGAAACATTTTGTATGACAAACATGCAAAAGAATCAGAAATCAGGAAGGGGGCAAATAGTTTTTCACACCACTGTATATAAGCAAAGACCTGTTTGACCTCACTTGTGATCAAGCAACATAAAACTGCACATGAGCGAAAAAAACCTGTTCTTAAAGCAATGCCTGCAAGTCTTACTGTATGTCTGACCTTATGATTTGTTCATGATCATAGCAAACGAGACGCAACAGACACAAATTGGAAATTACAGATGATTAAAAGACTACAGAAATTTATTGGGAATCAGAGGTATTCTTGGGATGAAAATCATTTGACCTGTTCCGTAACCCATTAATATTTCATCTTCTATTATGTGCCTGTAAAGAGCTCTGACTTTCAATGTATGGGCTGGGTTCAAATGGTTGTTTTGTTGTTCTTGACTTTCAGAATTCCACATCAAAAACTTTCTTCTGGAATCTACAGATTTTGGATATAAATTGGTTCTCTTTTTAGAAGGCATAATATCTGAAAATGAATTTAAAAAATGTAAATAGAAATTAGTAAACTTCAGTTGTGAGTGTCAGTAGGCTTTGCACACTAGGAACCAATTTACCTGAACTGCTCTAGAACATTTCAGTAATTACCACTCTGAAGCTAATCCTTCTGAACATAAAAAGGTGAGAAAAATTAGTCATTAACTGCAGCATTAAGGTATTTGAGGGTTCCTCTCTCTCTTTCACAATTTGGCTCAAAAAATAATCAGCACATTGCCATCTCATAACAGGCTTAAGTTTTGAGTTTAGAATTTTCTGTCCAGCCGTTTTAGCTCTAGACTGTCGTCAAGAAACTGTGACAGACAGACAAACACACAGACCGATCATCGAGATATCTGGTGACTGAAACTTTTGATGAATCTAAAACTTTCGCTCCTCTTCCATAGACAATAGGTTATGATGGGGGAGGGTTGTATTCAACAGGGTTGTTAGCTCCCTGGGAATGAGTTCTTTAGTAAATGCGGCATGTTACATAACCCGAATTGATATAGATATGATATAAGAAGGCGATACCCTCCCTTAGTGATACGGCGGTAAGAAGTCACATAGGAGAAATAACCTTGTTTAATGACAGCTTACGCTGCATAACAGACGAAGGAAGACAATGACAAGAATGCAGTTCAGGAGTGTGGGCCCGATGTGTAGAGTCTACCATAGGGTGACCAGATGGGTTCGGCTATAAAGGAGGACGCCGACAGTCAAAAAGGAGGACAAAAATTACCAAACATATTTTTTAACTCCAATCAACCGCTAACCGCTATCCATTGGGCCGTCGGGCGGAAATAGAATATAAAACAGTGTTGCCGCTACTTGATGTTACAATTATTGATAACGTGATAACGTAACGTAATGTCACGCGGTGACACGGATGAATGAAGAATGGCTGAAGGCTGCTCGTTCTCGGTATATATCATATGTAATCAGTCAAAAATGGTCAACTCTGTTCACGATTCTGTGAAAGGAGGACATTTTGATGAATTTTTGGAATGCCTGGAGGACGGAGGAAACCATGTTAAAAAAGAGGACATGTCCTCCTTTTGGAGGACGTCTGGTCACCCTAGTCTACCATTTTCGCCTTGCAGTGGAAGGATTTTCAGGACTGGATGACGTTATCTTCCATCCGTCCGTCGGCTTCAAAGGTGTGCCGGGCAATGTTCCAAGGCTTTATACACTTTCTTCATGTGCAGGTCCCCTGATGTGGTCCCTACTTCTCCATTTCCTCAAAAGCTATTTCATACTTATGTAAATGGTGCCTTCTCAGCCTCTTCAGCTGAATCAGTATTTGTAATTTTCTAATTTGTACCCCCTCACCTGACATTTACTCCCAATCCTGTTGCCTGGAGTGTACTACAAAGTGTTTCCTAATCTGTTAACTGTGATATATAGAAAATCCACTTGGACAGCTCTTGGGAGAATTTTCTGTCAATTTGCTGGCTGTATTCTCTCATCACTGCAATATTCATTGAGTTTCCTGGAACATCCTGCTCTAACACAATCCCACATCTTCACTCCCACATAATAAAACCAAACTTAGCACAGAAAATAAGCCATTATCAGCAAAAACAGATGAACAGTGTAAAGCACTCTACATCTTAAAAGGTGCACTGAATTCCTAATTGTGCCTTTTAGTGGGCACTTTTCAGCATAAATCAGCGATTATCAAAATAAATAAATGTGGTGAGGATTTTTATAAGTAATTGTATGAAGCCTAGCGAAATAAGAAATCGACTGCAATGCGTAGTCAACAACAGAAAGGCACTGTGGCATTAGAAACACTTCTAAAAAGTGAAGGAGATGCAGTTTGTACTCTGGCTCAAAGGCAATTGGTAGATGAAGTGGAATCCTTGTATACACACCGCACTGACTCTAGGACCAGATACTCCAGGGGTGTTTAGAGACCACTCATAAGCTTGCAGATGGGGTCCACACAGCAGAAGCTTGTGTTGATTGACAGGAAGGGGCAGGGAGGAAAATTTCTTGTTGCACGTACATACAATACAGTGGATTCAGAAACTATTCAGACCCCTTCATTGCTTTTCATTTTGTTATGTTGCACCCACGTGATAAAATCACTTCATTTGTTTTTTACTTTAAAATGTTTTTTTATGTGATATTTCAGTTTTTTTTATTTTTAATATTAACAAAAAATTTTAAAACCTCGTTTTTGCTTTCTCATTCTGGGGTATTGAGTGTTCCCTGATGTGGAGAAAATTAATTAAAAAGATTTTATCACAAGGCTGCAACACAGAAAAACATTAAAAAGGTAAAGAGGCCTGAATGCACCCTGAATCCAGATAATCTGCTTACCAACTACCAAACTATACTGGTGGGGAGATTTTAACACTCACATGTCATTCAGAGACAACTGCAAAGGAACCATGAGGAGAAATGACCTGCAGGATCTACTCCTGGATCTCAAGGCTAGCTAAACATCTTCCATAAAAAACACGCTCTAACACATGGTACCTTGCAGAGTGTACCAGGCACCGCACTGCCATGGTGCAAAGATTGACGATTCACTTTTCCAGCTAACTGACCAATTCTGGTGAGTAGGCTCAGATGGCCATACACACGAGAGAGCCAAATAATAAATGTCTGACCTTTGTTTAGGATGTGTTCAACTCATACTGTACCTCAGGTATATACAGCGAGAAAAATAAGTATTGAGAACACTTCAACATTTTTCTCAGTAAACATATTTCTAATAGGGCTATTGACATGAAATTCTCACCAGATGTTGGTAACAACCCAAGTAATCCACACATGCAAAGAAATCAAAACAAAGAAGTCCATAAATTATTTGTAATAAAGTGGAATGACACAGGGAATAAGTAATGAACACATGAAGAAAAGGAAGTGCAAAAAGACATGGAAAGCCAAGAAACCAGCTGAAAACTGTCAATATTTAGAAGGCAATGCTGCCCCTATCAGTGCAAATGAATATCAGATGGTTTAGTCCTAATTGATGGCCTATAAAAAGGTTTCTTATTACCAAGTGTCACACAACAAGCATCTCATGATGGGTAAAAGCAAAGAGCTCTCTCAAGACCTTCACAACCTTATTGTTGCAAAACATACTGAAAGCACTGGTTACAGACGTACTTCTAAACTTCTGAATGTTCCAGTGAGTACCGTTGGAGCCATAATCTGGAAGTGGAAGTAACACCATTTCACCATAAACTGGCCACAACCAGGTGCTCCTCACGAGATTTCTGACAGAGGAGTAAAAAGAATAATCAGAAGAGTTGTCCAAGAGTCAAGGACCACTCATGGAGAGCTTCAGAAAGACCTGGAATTAGCAAAGAAAACAACAAATAATGCACTCAACTGCCATGGCCTTTATGCTTGCTCACTGCACAAGACTCCACTGCTGAAGAAGAAGCATGTCAAGGCTCATTTAAAGTTTCCTTGGGGCAAGCCAATGAAATACTTGGAGAACATAGTCTGGTCAGATGAGAGCAAAATTGAACTCTTTGGATGTCATTGTACACACCATGTTTGGAGGAGAAATGACACTGCACATCACCCTAAAAACACCATACCAACAATGAAGTTTGGAGGTGGAAACATCATGGTGTGGGGCTGTTTATCTGCATATGGTACTGGCAGACTTCATATAATTGAAGGAAGGATGAATGGAGAAATGTACAGTGGCATTCTTGATAAGAATCTGCTACCATCTACTGGGATGCTGAAGATGAAACGAAAACGAGGTGGACATTTTTGGAAGACAATGATCCCAAACACACAGTCAAGGAAACTCTCAATTGGTTATAGAGAAAGAAAATAAAGCTGCTAGAATGGTTCAATCAATGACCAGACTTGAATCCAATTGAAAATCTATGGAAAGAACTGAAGATTAGGGTTCATAGAAGAGGCCCCCGGAACCGACAATATTTGAACACAGTTTATGTGGAAGAATGGGCCAAAATTACACCTGATCAATGCATGCAACTTGTTTCTCCATACAGGAGGCGTCTTGAAGCTGTCATTACCAACAAAGGCTTTTCTACTAAGTATTAAATAAATGTCAGTAAGCGTGTTCAATTCCCTTTGTCATTCCACTTTATTACACATAATTTATGGACTTATTTTAATTTCTTTGAATGTGTGGATTTCTTGGGTTGTTACTGACATCTGGTGAAAATTCCACATCAATAGCCCCATTACAAAATTTTTTACAGAGAAAAACATTGACACATTCAATACTTATTTTCCCCCGCTGTAAGCCATTAAATGGACTATCTGCAAGACTTAATTCATGGAGGTATTTGAAAGTAAGTGTGGCTCCGAAGTAGTTATCTTTATTTAGGGGAAAAGCCCAAGCCATGTTGTAGATAACAACAGGGATGGATACTAAAGTACCAGAGAGCAGACATCCATGCAGTGCCAGTAGAAATACCTGGGTGTTGTTATGATGGACCAGCAAGACAATTAGGCCGCATCTGTGGTAGTGGCCAAAACAAAGACCTAAGAGGGAACTGGTGTCTGGCAAACAGGATGTCACTTGGAATCTTCACAGCAAGGATAGGTCAGCTGTAAACTTAACTAAGCATACTTCAAGAAGGTGGGTTTACTATGTGGATGAACTCCTTAACTAACTTGGAAGTGTCTGCAAAGGTTGAATCAGTTTCTGTGGCAAGTAAGGAGCCCTAGAGTTGAAGAAGTTCACACTGAAATGTTTTAGGCTCTTCCATGTTGGTGAGAAAGTATTCCAGTTTAGTATAGTTTTGTGTTCATCTCCAGTTTAATAAGAAATGAGAAGACTGTGTGTAAGACTGTAAGTACTGATGAACTGAACACTGGTTAGCCATGGAACTATTCACTAACCTTCTATTCTTGCATAGATACTTTAGCGGTCAGGAAAGTTTTCCCAATTCTGCATGTAGACTTATAGCCAGACACCCCAGACAGATGCCACAACAAAAGAGTTTTGCTCATATGCCTTTTTCTTTTTATATTTCCAGAGAGGTGTCTGCAGGCTTGGCATCAATTTAAGTCTTTAACGCAAAGCATCATAAGGGTTGTGATTTTCACTGAATAGCAAGGAACAACCAGGACTTGCTGGCTGTCTAGTTTGGAGATCCTGTTTGAAAATAAAGTTGCTCTGGTGTGGTTTACCAGAAGAATTCTTTCTCAAGCATTATCAAACCATCTCAGAGAAGAATTGCTGGAGAAACAGCACAGTTGGCTACTACCATTTCCTTCATCAAAAGATGAAGGACAAAAGATTCTCTGCAAATTTTCACATAAAACATTTACTGCATGCGGTTTACCCAGCAAAGACATACAACTATTCCCTGATTTCTGAATATGCAAAAGAAAACTGATTAGAAATTAGCAATTTTTAATTTTATTTCAGGTGTGAAAGAAGTTCACCACAGGCCTGTTAAAATAATAACACTCACTAGGAAAGCACCATAACTACTCAATATTTATCAACTTTGAACAACTTGAAAGTGACATCAGGTTAGAGTTCTCTAAAATGCTTAACCCTTGTGTGGTTTTCGTATTTTTGTTACGCAGCTGGTATTCATAGGTTTCATACACCCGCAGTGTATTTGGGTTTGTAAAATATTAAAAACATAACTTTTATGTCAAACTACTTAACAGATTACTTTTTTCCCCCACTTACAAACAATATAGTCAGTAAATAGGTGTACTATAGAGCTCTGCTAGATCACATTTCTTAATGAAAGTGCTGTTCAATTATTGTTATAAAATTAGATTTTTGTGTAAAAATCAAAAATAATCAAAGTATAAGTGGAAGATATCATTAATATTGAACAAATATAAATAAGACAAGGTTTCCAGGGCTTTTGATGTTTATTGCTTTGAAAGGAATAAATTGAAAGAACATACAAGGTTGGTTATATTGAAATGATAAAATTAGCCTAGTTGAACAAAAATTTATAGCATCTGTCCACCACATGAAAGGCAGATGTTCAAAGCGGGTTCAATACAAATATATTTTTTGCACCTGAAGCGTGTAAACTGGGTCTTTCTGTTCTTCTTGGGTCCATAAACATCACAATGTCTCCTTTTGCAGCGACTGGTGGCAAATGATGAAAATGCTAGTTAGTTCTAAAAGTCTACTAACATCTCTAAATGTCTCTATTCCCCACACAAACATACATACATACATACATACATACATACATATACATATATATATATCTATAATAATAAAAGGCAAAGCCCTCACTCACTCACTGACTGACTGACTGACTGACTGACTGACTCATCACTAATTCTCCAACTTCCCATGTAGGTAGAAAGCTGAAATTTGGCAGGCTCATTCCTTACAGCTTACTTACAAAAGTAAAGCAGGTTTCATTTCGAAATTCTACACTTAACGGTCATAACGGTCGATAACGGTCGACAACGTCCGCCATGTTGAACTTTCTCATTTATGGCCCCATCTTCACGAAATTTGGTAGGCGACTTCCCTGCACTAACCGAAACCGATGTATGTACTTATTTCGATGGTATGACGCCACTGTCGGCCGCCATATTGAACTTTCCAACGTCACCAATTTTCAAACTTCCCGTGTAGGTAGAAGGCAGACCCCATCTTCACGAAATTTGGTAGGTGACTTCCCTGCGCTAACCGAAACCGATGTACGTACTTATTTCGATGGTATGACGCCACTGTTGGCCGCCATATTGAATTTTCCAAACGTCACTAATTCTCCAACTTCCCGTGTAGGTAGAAGGCTGAAATTTGGTAGGCCCATTCCTTACAGCTTACTTACAAAAGTTAAGCAGGTTTCATTTCGAAATTCTACGCGTAACGGTCATAACGATCAACAACGTCCGCCATATTGAACTTTCTTATTCATGGCCCCATCTTCACGAAATTTGGTAGGCAGCTTCCCTGCGCTAACCGAAACCAATGTACGTACTTATTTCGGTGGTATGACGCCACTGTCAGCCGCCAT
>JANRMT010062789.1:41662641-41691768 GCA_026402145.1 Polypterus bichir lapradei | reverse complement strand
TTTTTGGAATGTGATCGCGCAAGTCAGTACATCGAGCCCGCGTGCTATTGTGGTTTTGCTTGTGTGCTTCAGTAAGTTACCGTCCCCTCGCTCTTACTTTTTTACCGTTCATCTAATGAATACACTGAGTATGGCTTTACCAAAACAATCATTGATCGCGAATAAAGTATCCATTATTCATGAAGCTTCAATAGGTGAATAGGTGATCCGTCTTTCTGCGTTAACCGCATGCGTTTTCATATGTCTCAAACTAAGGTGATGCGAGGTTAAAATAAATTGAGAAGCGCGCGTACATACTTAGTGCATCTCCTTTCGGGAATCGAACCTCGGACGTGGTCGTTACAGGCGAATGCTTTACTATCGAGCCACTGCGTGTGGTTTATCTGTTTGAGCGTAGCAGTGTAATTCGGTTTTTGTTCAGCACTCTTTGGAACTGTTACTTTTTGTCTGCGCACTGCGTCAGTTTACGTGAGCCGCTGAATATGGTTTTATATGTCAGTCGCTCGCTTCTAATTGTTTCGCTGCCTTCTTAATTATATAATGCATGTTTTCTAAAGCGCGTTTTGTAGCTCTTCCTGGCTTTCTACGTAATGCGTGATTACGTGAGAGGCGTGATGATGTCATACGAAACTCCGCCCGTCCAGCTGAACTCCATTACAGTAAATGGAGAAAAACAACTTCCAGTTATGACCATTACGCGTAGAATTTCGAAATGAAACCTGCCCAACTTTTGTAAGGAAGCTGTAAGGAATGAGCCTGCCAAATTTCAGCCTTCTACCTACACAGGAAGTTGGAGAATTAGTGATGAGTCAGTCAGTCAGTCAGTCAGTCAGTCAGTGAGTGAGTCAGTGAGGGCTTTGCCGTTTATTAGTATAGATATATATACACATATATATATATATATATATATATATATATATATATAAATACTGTATTCATGCTCACTTACACTTACTTCTGTTTCTGGAGTTGGTGGCCCTGTGGCTCCAGCATCCTCCTCCTGAATTCCATTAACAATGGCTGCAGAGGCAGGGGTTCTTGTGTTGTTTCCTCTGGATTTGAGGTCTTATCAGCTCCTTGCCCAGCTCTTGAAGGAGTCTTCTTCTCTGGAGCTTTCCTTTATTCCAATTTGGGTTTAGTATCATCCAAATGACAAATGCATTATAAGCAGAGATGTCCAAGATATTAAAACATATTACAAGTGCCCAGTGTAGGGTTGTTCTGTTGCAGCTGTAACAACTTACTTATCCAGAATATACACTCCTCCTTTTGTAGCATTGTAATCCATAAGGATTTGTGGTTTATGATGCTACCCACTACAGATTTCCTGGTCCTTATGCAACATGCTCTTAATTACCGCATTTTACAGGGGTGGGGGCTGCTTTGTTTTGAACCTTTTTTTTTTGTAAAACTTGAGTTATTTGTATGGAATGTTATTTGATTTTAATAAAATCAATACAATTTAAAAAAAGTACCACATTTTATCCTTTTATTGGGATGTAAGATACCAAGGATGTATTGGCTGTAAACAGAAACTTACTTGAATTGACAGGACTGTTCTTTGTACTCATCAGCTGAGGTGGATATTCCAGTTTATACCTCCATGTTCCATGCGTAAGATGAAGCAGTGTCACAGGCAGTCCAGATCTTGATTTCGTATTTGGCAGGTTTAGACAGCGTGTACTGTACCGCCTGAATGGGAAGGGCTCCGAAATACTATAAGATGCTCATTAAGAGTAACAGGCATTCTACCCCCTTGTCTCACACAGACCTGATTGCAGCTAGCTGGTCTCTCTGTCATTAAGCTGGTCGGGTGTCTCGGTTATCAAAGCGGATAATCCTGGAAATATTGTGAAGGTCTTTCAGAGACATCAATGCACAGAAAAATTCTTGGCCAGTTTCTGCATTTCCCCAGGGATTCAGTGGACTCCCCATTGGATCTGAATACACCAGCAAGTATAAGAAGCTCAAAGAATGCACAGAAATTGATTTGGTCCATATCCTTCCACCTCTCTTCAAAAACACGCCTTCCCTCCAAATTAGTGCATTCCAGAATGATTTTCTGGATGGTGTCTGGAATAAAAAGTTCAAAAGAGGACACAATGTTATGTACCAGCATGACTGCCATCAGAGTTGGCCCTAATTGCATCTTTATCATACTGGCAGCAAGGCACAGTAGCTCCTTCCATGCATAAGAATACCATTCAATTTCATAACTTTTTGACATCCATATTTCTCTGCTTGTCTAAGAGTTCTATCCTCTTCTTCAAACTCACTGTCAGAGTCCGAATTGATAGAAACATGATCCATGTGTTCTAAAAATTCTTCATCTTTCCAAGTGAGCACTCCATCCACATTGTCTTCTCTCACTTCTAGAATGATGTCTAAGGCCATCTGAGTCGAGATTTTCTTTGCCATACTGGATTGCTTTTGGAAAAAACCCAAATATGCAGAGCTATTTAGTTGTTGTGTCCCTCCCCAATTCCATTTTGAAAAGAAATCTGAATGATTGGTCTGATGAGATTAGGGATTGTATGTGAAAGTTATTGTTGGAGGTTGGATGGGCAAGGAAGAGTTGATGGGGGTATTCATTGTTGATGGTGATCTAAATGATTGGTATGACATGTATATGTCTTTGGAATTGTTGGAAGTTGAATGGACATGGAGGAGTTGATGGGGGTGGGGTGTTATTCATGACTAATGGTAACGTAAATGTTTGCTATGATAGGTATAATGGGATTAGGTTTGGGATCTGTGGGCACAATGCTTCTAAAGTAATGTCATTGTTGTTTTAGACTGTTTCAACAACTGCATTGCTCACTGGTCTAGTAGACCCAATACTACCAGCGAAATGTAAATGTGTTTTTGGGTTTCGCACTATGCACTCGACAAAAAATTGCCCCTTAATATGCTCTTTAAAGAAAATGAACCAAATACATCGCATCTCAGGTTGAAATTTTTTTTTTAAGGAAACATTCATACCCGATAGCCACACAAGGGTTAAGCAAGATCAGATCAGAACTAAATAAATAAATGAATAAATATTTTTTCAAAAGTAATTTTAGTGAATAAAATGGATGTAAGAGAGATAACAGTAATTTAGTTAAATTGCCAGCATGCTGTTATTTTAATACAAGTGATATTAGCTCCGTACTATGACTATTTTGCACAACCTCTTTCAGCAAAGATGACCTTAAACTCTCACTACTCACTTTCTATCCTGCAAGGGTGGCATGGACCTGGAGTCTATTTTTGCAAAACTGAGGGCAAAGAAGATGCTACTCTTAGCAAACTAACAGCATGACTTTGAACTTCTAGAAGAGACCACATAATCTGGAGAAGTACCACCCTACTGCCACCTTCTCACAGATGCCAGCCACTTCAGAATTATATGTATGTTCAAGCACATATTGCTAGGGGCAACACACCTGAAAGAACAAAATGAACAAGATTAGTTTAGGAAGAAAGAATAGGTATATCACGCTTTAGAATAAAAAAGTTATGATATGAATAGGAGAAAGCTGTTTATGACACACACAACACAAGGCACAGTTTGCTTTAAGAGTACTTTGTGTGATGAAAACTCATGGTCTGCTAAACAAAAGTCATGTCTACCACAGGCAAATCATTGTTGTCAGATCCAAATGACAGGAAGCGTTTTAAGAAACCAAATAACAATAAAGGTAGTCAAATAATTAGTAGGTACCTGTACAATTAATTTCAAACACTTTATTGAGAGCACAGAGAGCAGCATTATTCAGGCTTGTCGAGCTACTGTAACATGTGCTGTAATTGTGCTAAACAACAGCTTTGATGAATATACAGACTACTTACTAGAAAGAGTCTGATGTCCAAAATATGACTAGTCATTATCTAAAGTATTCACAAAGGAACAATCCATTGCCAAAAGATCATTTTAGTGGGTGATAAATATTAAGATTACAAAAAGGCTCCCGAGGCTAATTAAAATTCTGAAACTTGAGGGAATTGTGTTCACCCCATAGTAAAGTAACTGGTGTTTTTGGTTTGCTGCAATGCACAAAATTACTGATGCCTGCTCAGTAACTGTGCAACCACATATAATGCTGCTTCTGCAACTAGCAATCATCCGATTAATCTCAATAAAATAGGCAGCTTGCATAACACTGTTTCCTCTGGGGAAATGGATCAAAAGAAATGTGCTTAGTTCTTCAGCAGTTACTAATCATTTTTCTTTTAGACTATTACAGTAACCAATGATCTTGCTCTATAACACAATGAAGAGTTCTTTTGAAGAGAAGTGACATTTGACATATTAAGATAAAAATATCAATTGAATTTCATATTCTACCTAAAGGGAGCTTGAGAAGGGACTTTTAACTTAAAAGTGTTATTTTAGAGTTTATAAAAGGTAGGAAAAGAATAGCAGCACAAGAAGCAAATATTTATTTATCTTAAAAACAAACAAACAAACAAATCTGCATAATTTTAAGTCATAGATCCACAAATTCAATATCTGTAGAAAAAAAAATGTGTAGCAACCTCAATGCCGAGTTTTCAATTTTGGCAATGAGCATGTTTTTTATTGCTATAGTTCTTTTGGTAAATTCTGCAGGGCAATTTCACAGAAATCCATTCTGTTCAAAATTTTGTGGAAATAAAATAGCAGGAATAATAAGGATTTAATAGTGTTTAATATAATGCCCTGAAATTTGTGCTACCCAGTTTTCATACTGAATTGACAACATCAGTCATTCTTCAGCACTTGTTATCTCTGAACAATGTTTTTGTTATTTCTGTGTAGTTTTATTAAATGTATAAAACAGCATTGTTCTTAAGGAGTACAGTAAAACCAAATAGTGAAATGTTCCAACGGAGAGGAGGGAGTAGGGCAAGGATTATGAGTGGGTTCCAAGCCAGGATGACCCCTGAGATATTAAAAAGTAATAACTTAACAGAGGGCAATTGCCCTAGCTTTGTAATGGCATAAAGATACAAAAGTAACATAACCCACTAGAATCATGCCATATCCCTCTTCCTCTTAGCTGATAAAAAGCACATGGAACAGTGATTACTCAAGTTGAAAAGTATATTATACAAAACATTAATTGCTTTTCTTTCCATTGTATGGCACTATTGGAGGTTGTTGTGCCAAAAACTCAAAATGCAGTTATTAAAAGGTACTCAAGCTGAAAACAAGTACACTGTTGTTTAAATTTTAGAGTTTTATCAAAGAGGTTAACAAGTGTATCCGTTGTTTTCTGCTTGGTAAAGGCCAGCCTAACAGTGTAAGGTAAGTAACAGTGTTCTTGAATAATAAAACACACTGAAAGGCCACTGCCAGCAAGAGAAAATCATTGAGAAGAACCACTTTATGTGGTACTTATTCCATGATGCAGTGCAAAATGTTAGATAATTCAAGATTAAAGTCAGAATCCTTCTTAAGGTGCAGAGAGGGGAGATTCTCTTGAAGGTGATCCAGCATTGTCATCTGGTGGAAATACAGTGAGAGTACAAGCTCGAATACCCCCAAGTGACTCAGGAAGGTCAAACACTTTCTGCCACTCATCCTTTTCTGGATCATATTTTTGAACTATTTCCACCATGCAGCGATTGTTCCATGAATAGCCACCTACAACGTATATTTTGTTTTCAAAGACTGCTACCCCAACGTCACTTTGCCCACGTAGCATGGCTGCAATTGGAGTCCACTGATCTAAATTAGGAGAGTAATATTCGCAGCTCAAAACGTCGTCATAGTCACTGGTTCCCCTAAAGTGGTTTCCACCAATAACATAGAGCCTGTCGGCAACAGTACACATACAATGAAGGCCTCTAACTGTGGTCATGGGAGCCTTCTGAGTCCATTTATCCGTATCTGGATCGAAGCACATTAGTTCTTTTTGGAAAGTGTCATGAGTGATTCCTCCTATAATATGAAAAAAAAGACAACCTGAGTAAGAAATTTACATTTGACTACATTTTAACCATCCTATCTAACAGCTAGAAGTCTTCCAAAAAACAGAAAGATTTAGTATTTTAAACTAGAAAAGTTTTTTTTTTTTTTTTTAAATCATGAATACATCATTTTTGAAATTCCTATACCCACTGTAGTAATGGTGAAAGACAAAAATTTTCTTAGAGGCACTGAAAACAAAGTAGGAAGCAAACGTAAATGGAATACCTGTTTATTAAAGGGGTTTGGCACTAAGTTTGTAAAGAACAGAAGTCTCAAACTCATTTCCTGGGAGTTGCACAATGCCTACAAGTTTTCACATTAGTCAAATTTAAATTCAATACCTGATCCCTGCTATTAATGAAACATGCCATTTGATTATTAGAATGTATACTGTACATAACTTCAACTTAGACCTTTCCCATTTTAAAACATTTTCCTGCCAAATATTGAGAATTGTATTTTATGTTAAAACCACACAAGTACAAATTGAACCAAATCAGCTTTTTGTTCCTTGTTGTTAGCAGCTCATTGCTAATCCAGGAAAGTAAAAAGAGAAAGGAAGTGTTTAAGTGCGAAAGAAACATTTAAGGATTCTTATCAAGTGAGAAAACTAAAATTTCAACATGTTCCATTAATGGTGAGAGCTGGTTTCTGATAAAGAAAACTGGCTAGAACAAAAACATTTAAGTACTGGCGGTCTCCAGGAACTGACTTCTTAGACTCCTGACTTAGAGTGGTCTATTAATTTAAAATATATGCCATCAGGATGCATGACAAAATCAAACAACATTAAGATAACTTATGAGATCACTGGAGAAAGTGCAAACACCAAACAGACAATGGAAGACACAAGAATTAAAGCCAGGTCAGTACAGAATTAATATTGTAAACCTACTGAAATGTTTTCAAAAAGAGGTAAAGCAATCAAACAGGTATTTCATACTTATAATATGAAAAAAAATATTTCTTATATGACACAGCTTCCACAGACAAAGATCAAAACAAGTAGAATGTACAGTATACTCATACTTTGGTGACCTTGAAAATGATGGCACATCTTTAATGAGAGCAAGATCAATAACATTTTCATGCCAATGACTCAAAGTTTTACTTAGCACCTTGAGAAGCACTGAAAAGATAACATCATCAAATGAATCACAAAAAGACTGAATGGTAAAAATAATAATGTAAAGTAAATTGTGTTGCACTGTCATATTGAATGATATATATTACTACAGAGGAAATTACTTCCTTTTTGTCTTGAATTGCTTTCCATAAACACTGCTCTTAAATGCCCATTTAATTAAAAATATTCAAGTAAAAAAATAGAAACACGCATTTATGTGTGTATGCTGTCTTACTACGTTTATCTCTCTCCCTTATTTAATTCATGGACAATGGCTAGATATTTTCATTCTACACATCACATCATATCACATCACAAGATATGGCTTAAGATAAATCTTCATGGAAAGCAGTTCATTAAGAGCTGGGGTATTTACTGTGGCAAATAAGACACTTATTTTCAAAAATTTTTGCCAAAAAACTTTTCAGATCTTCTATTAATTTTAGATTTCCTTTTGAGTCACTGTATATTCACATTACTGTCACTACATGTCCATTATATGCCCTACAAACATTTTTAAACAGCTCATCAGAAATTTTAGTACACACACAAAAAAAACTACCTTCATGTTATCTTACATATACAAGCCATTTCACAAATCACTGTACAATTGCCAAATTAAAGAGACCTCAGAAAATAATAAAGCACAGTCTCTGATACTATTTACACATTTACTACAACATGCTTAAAAGTTAGGCTCAACTGTCAGTCTCTGTTCTTTGAGTGATTTTCAGAAGAAGCTGAAACTTGGAAATACATTTTTTTCTAAAATTTTAATTTAGAAAGGATTATTTTATATATGCATTTTACCATTCAGAGAAATAATATTTCTTTCTATTGTTTTGTTTATCTAAAAAAATCTAAAGGTATCAACTGCTTCATTTACTTCTTTGTCACTTCAACCTATAACCAAGTGGTCTTTCCTATAATATATAAAGCCACACAGTAAAACAGGTAGGTGGCTTCTCTATGGACTGACCCTATGGTCAGGTCTTCCAGATTATAACCATTGCCTATAATACTACCTGAAAGCTTAACCATTCACACACTAAGCTTGTGACATTTTCATTGTTTATCATTCACAAAGCCATTTTTGGTGTGTAGTTTATTGTTACATTTTATTAATTAATTTACTTTACCCACTTATTCCAATTAAGGAGTCACAATGGGGCTGCAACCTATCTGGATGCAGGGAAGAATCAACCTATAATGGGGCACAATTCCATTTCAGGGCACACACATATCAAGAGGACCAAGTCAGAATCAGCAATTATCCTATCTTCTATGCCTTTGGAATGTATGAGGGAAAACTGAAATACCCCAAGAAAACCCATGCAAACATTGACAAAATGCATATAGACTGCATCAGAAATTCAACCTAGAAATGTCAGAGAACAGTGCTAACTACTGTGTCATTGTATTCTCCTTTATTGAATTTATTTTTACATTATAGTGAATATCAATTTTAATCCAATTTTCAAAGCAACCTATTCCAGTTCATAGTTGTGGACAAAAAGGTGTCTATCTTGACAGCATCAGGTATAAAGACCTGAACAAAATGCCAGTCCAATGCCAGGCATATGGTTGTACTTATCCACTAAGCCAATTAAAAAAAAAAAAAAAACATAAATCAAGGAAAAAAGAAACAGGTTACCCAAAGAAAACCAATGCAGACATAGGAAGAATGTGCAACATATAAAATGGAATGTAATTATACTACAACTTGAACACAGGTCTCTGGAGCTATCAGTAAGCAGCACTAAACACTGAGTTACTGTGCTGCACCATATTATACTGTAAATAATCAAGTGTTAATTCAGTTAACAGATTCTAAAAATAAAGAGCAAAAGAATGGCATTAAAATGTATTGCTCACTCACACACACATATATTTTATATATATATTTATTCATTTGTTTAAATTGATTTTGTAAAAAGCCACATTTCCAACTAGGGACATATAACATTCAAGCAATCTATCTATGCTATAAAGTCATTACACATGAGCAGGTTCGAGTAGATTAGTACAAAGAATGTGTGCTGATGATTTAGTCAAATAAAATATTTATTACTGTTTACATGCCTATATTTTTATATAAAAAGGTGGACTTGATTTCACAAAATATAGTGCAGTTACTACATTGAAAGATCCTCCTAAATATAGACTATTATCACAATTGTACTAAATCTAACACAGAATTATTTCAGCTCTGTGATATTTGAGGGGCTTCTTGTATACGAAGGCCATTTCAAATCCCACCACAGCATCCCAATGGGATTCAGAGGCGGGGTTAGACTTAGCCTTTCCAGAATCTTCCATTTCTTTCTTTTCAGCCATTCCTTAGTAATTATACTGGTATGCTGCAAGGTCCACTTTCAACTGAGTTTCAATCTTCTGACATATGGTCTTGCATTATACTTAAGCATAATGAAGAACCCAAAGTGGATTCTTTGAAGGTGAGCTGCTCAGGCCTTGATGCAGCAAAGCAGCCAAAAATCATTCCACCACTGGTTGGTATCAGGTTCATCTGGTCAAATACTGTCTTTGGTTTTCACCAAACATGTCTTCTGAAACTGTGACTAAACAACTCTATCTTTGCATTGTCTGGCCAGGGCACATATCCATTTGACTTGCTTCAGAAGTCTTGGTCTTTACCTATGTGTTCATGTGCAAACTTCAGTCTTGTTATGATGTTCTTTCTGTATACCAAAGGTTTCCTCCTGGTATGCCTCCCATGTATATTTAATTTGTGCAGTCTCTTTCTAATGGTAGACTCATGCAGTCTGACATCAAAAGTTAAGGTATAGGTCCTGTGATGAAATACTGGGACTCTTGTAGACTTCTGTCTGAGAGCATCCTGTGTTCTGCTCTTGGGCTGAACTGGACAAACTGGAAGTTATTTGAAATCTTTTCCACCTTCACATGACATTTCAGACAGTGGATTGATTGGTTGATTTTCAATTGTTAGGAGAAATGCTATTAAATCCTTATTATTCCTGCTTTTTATATCCCTTCCTAGACTCATATGCATCTATAACCTTCTTTCTGAAGGCCTCGAAGAGCTTTTTTGATCTCGGCATAGTGATGACACACACTTCAATAACAAAGAGAAAACTATACTAAATGTCCGAGGTTAAAATAAAACAAGTTTCTCCAAGATCACTTCCAATTATGTTCTGAATTTTAGCTATTTCAGTCAGTGATAAATGTTGGAATGTACTCAGTTTTTCCACAAGCAAAATTTACATTTATTATTATTTAAATTATACAATGGACTAAAAATGTAAATGTGGCATGGTGCATGTTACATTATATATCACCTTTATCTACAGACAGTGCTTAAATGAAGATAAAATCTGGATATGTCCACATATGTTAAAAAAGAAAAAACATTTCATGGGGGAGTACTTACTTATTCACATGACTGTACCTTTAAATTGGTCTTTAAGTGAAAGGGGCTTGAAAGATTACTCTACATAAAAAACACATAGCAAGTACAGTATACCAGGATTAAGTTTCAGGTCACTGTGACGATACGGGTTCTGGCTCCATGCTCCCATTGCTGCTTGGAAGCACTTGAACCCTACACCATCGATAATGTTACCAAGTGAGCTAGTCAGTGTAAGCAATAACAACTGAGCAAGGGGATGGTTCAAAAAAGTGCAAAAGTACTTTTATTCAAAGAGTCAACAAAACAGGTGTTCAAAATAAAGTGCAGTGCCAAAGTTCTTCAATAAATAAATAATCCATAAAAGAAATGTGGAGGTTAAAATAGCAAACAAAAACAATCCTTTAAAACCAGAGGTTAAAATGTTCGTTCAGGAAGCAGTTTTTTAAAAAAAAACACAACAACGGCAAGCCTGGTGCATCTTTTCTGTTAGCGTCTCACCTGCTTATCCTGTTTGGGCTTAGCAGCAGGCAAGACGCTCTCTGCAGCTGCCCTCTTCTTTGCACTTTCGCGAGACTGGAGACCTCCCGATTCCTGGCTTCAGTCTGGCACTCATCCCAGTCCCTGAGACTTGGTTTCCACCAACGGCCAGGACGCACACATTGGGGACTCCACCACCAAGCCTCCCGACTTCCGCTGCCTTTCCGGCCCTCTGCGGCCAGTCGCCTTGCCCTGGTCACTCCCGCTACGTGGTCGCTCAGCGGGAGCAACATCAACTCAAACACCTGGATGTCGGCCTAACACCCAGCTTCCTTGCAGCTGCCCGCGAGCACTCGTTTGCTCGCTCACCACATGCTCCGCGTGTCTGTCTCTCTCCTGCACCGCCTGCTTCCTCGCTCCCTGTAACCTAAAATGGCCTTTACTCAATGAGCTGTGGACCCATAACACCACAGTCACCTCAAGGAACCTCTGCGTTGGATAAAAAGGGCTTGTAAGGCTGACAGAAAGAACTAGACTATAAAATTCAAAAGGAATTTTCCATAGAGTAGCACAAATGCACAAACATTAAAAATCATTTTGAATTGTCATGCAGATGACATAATAAAAAGTAATATGGTACTTTTTATAATAAAATATATACATCTACTAAGAGGTACATAGTATTGCAATTTATGTAGGAACTACTATGGTAAAGTACCACTAATCCTTGTGAATAGAATAACAAGGACACTGAGGTTCAGTGTAAAGTTAAAAACAAAGCTTTTGAGATACAAACCTCTAGAGCATGCAGCTTTTAAAACTAGTCAACATGCATGGTAGAATTTGTGCCCTCCAGCAATGACACAACCAACTGAAGCAGAAAGAACAGCTTATACTTGTAGGACTTTCATTGCATGACATATTGGGTACACAAGATATTATTTACAAAATTAGTTATAGAAACTATAACATAAAGAAAATCTAATACTAAGCACAAAGAACCCTCAGAGTTAAATTACTTAAGACATGGCATGTGTTTAATAATTATTGGTATTTCTTTCCAAATCCCTAAATTAACTTAATAAACACAGATCAATCAATTTGTTTATTTTCTGAACCAGCTTCTGTGATTACAGTACAGTTATTGTTACGAAGACTACCCCAGTAGCAGTGGGCACAAGGTAACTGTACTGGCATGAATGGCAATCTTTTAAATTCAGGTCAAACTTATTCCAGTGTACACAGAGTACAGTAACATTTTTACCTGTATGTCTGACTAAAAGGCAACAAGTCACCACTCTCTAGCACCATCATTGCCAAAAATTAATAATCAAGTTTTAGGACCACTCCACCTTTTCTTTAAAATATTGACATGGTATGCAGAACGTAACAGGAGAGAAAACTATATGGACAAAGTAATCCCAAACAGACAGCGACAGAGCACACAGGCTCCTGGTATCACAAGACAGAAGCTCTAAATGATTTGTCATAATGCTTCCCCATGTTTTTAATTTTATTTAAGTTCTTAAATGGACCACATGACATATACAACAAGATAATTTAGAGCTGTCACTTAAAATGCACAAATTTGGGATGTGGAAGTAAATTGGAGAACTGGAAGAAAACACATATAGACAAGGGGAGTACACACATTCCACAGAAACAGCAGTGAATTGAATTTGAAGTGCATGCAGCTGGGAAGCCGCAATGCCAACTATTGTACCATGATTTCACTAATACTTGATCAAAACCATTCACAAATTCTAAAATGAACTAGATGAATATATGTAATTTGTGCATCATATTAATTCATAAAAAGTGCTCTTTTGTTTTATGTGTGATTTAGAACACATAATAACCTAGAATGATGTGTAAAACTTTTCCTAATTTTTTTTCTTAAACATGTAAATATACATTAATAGGAAAAGCTACAGATAATACTGCAGAGCTGAATAATGAATGCTGGCTTATTAAAGTTTCATCCAGACATTTTATTCATATGCAGAAATAATCTGAGCATGGGGCTGAACAGGAACTAACAAGGCACAAAGAAACAAGTTACTATCAAAATATGAACTGTGGTCACAGATCAACAATCACTTTGTATCTGATTACCACTTTGTATTTGACTATTCTCTCACATGCTGCAGTGTGCACCTTAATGTTGCTTGTTTGTGTGTCTATCAATTGCACACTTTCTTTGTGCTTTCACTAATGTACTTACTTTTTTCTGTGTAATTATGTTTACCAGTTACTTGCCACTCTTTACCCACTGGAAGTAATCACACAGATTCCTGTCTTGTGGTTTGTTTCATTAAGTGCACATCATGTAACTATGAAATGCACTTTATATTAAAAACCCAAACCACCTGGGTCCACCATACAAAGCTTTCATTACCTTTATCATGCAAACCACTCCTTAAGATTATTCAGATCACTGGCTGATGGGTCCATAATTCCAAGCATTTGCAAAATAAATATATAAAGTTGCTAGTAATTCATGGTGCAGCTCCACTCACAGCATTAAAGATCCAATGTTGACCATTTGAATATAAATAAATTAACATCAGAGATTAAATGTATGGATGTACACATCAGACATAAGGACAGGATAATTAAGAAACTTAGGGTAAAGTGGCAGGAATTAAAAAAAAAATAAAAAATGTAAAATCAAGTTCACTACAACACAAGAAGACCTAGACTAGAAAGTTGTTGACATTTCTAGAAGGCTAACCAAGGCAAGTCTGGATTCTTCCAGTACATGAGAATGACAAGACAGGCAAGTATTGCAGAGAACATGATAATGACAAAGTGTCCCTTAAGCTGTGGTATTTTATCCAGTGTTACTCCAAAACTAGGGTTATTAATAGATGAAGATTCATAATAGAAGAGTCTGAATGAAATCAGTGAAGAATACATTTATGTTGAGGGCATCACAAAACCAATACAAACACTGGTTCAGTTTAATGAAGTAATGTGTTATTACAGAAGCACGGTTATAGTTCCTTTATCATTAATAGTGATGTTTGCATAGAAGTTTCTGCCAGACACAGAATGGATGAAATGCTCTAGTGATGAATTTATAATTGGCAAGTATGTTATTGACATAACAGACACAAAAGGTTTTAATGCTTTGCGCTTTCATACCCTATGTGGGAGTCTGATTAGTTTGTAAAGATACAACAGACAGTAGGACGTCTGCGTTAAAATGTCACTTGCGCTGATGCCAAAATCCCATTGAGCACTGAAACTTGGTATTATTGCTTTCCTCACTTCAGTCTGTAAATGTCAGTGCACTGAGCAAAGTTTATAAAAACATTTAGCGCACTATGTGGGTTCATTGCATTTCAACGCCTTCCAAAGTCTATGCATGTTTGCTATTTTACTCCAATATAAGTTGGCCACTTCAGAATACATAGAAACCAAGATGATTTTATTAATTTAGGTAAAATTAATACAAAATAAAAGGCAGTGTTACTGAAATAAGTACAACCCAACCCAAGTCAGAAAAAGCTGGAATGGTACAGAAAATGCAAAAAAAAAAAAAACAAAAAAACGCAGTGACTCTTAAATTTACTTTGACTGTTATTTCACTGCAGACACGATGAACCAAAGATATTTCATATTTTGTCTGGTCAGCTCCATTTCATTTGTTAATACACATCCATTTCTGCATTTCAGGCCTGCAACACAGTACAGAAAAAGTTGGGATGGTAAAGCAGTCACCTCTTTGTAATATTGCCATTCCTTCTCACAACACTTACAAGATGCTTTGGCACTGAGGACAACAAGCAATGAAGCGTTTCAGGTGTTATTTTCTCCCAATCATCCTGCAAACACATCTTAAGGTGTGGAACAGAAAGGGTATGTTGTTGTCTCACTATTTGTTTCAAAATTATCCACACATTCTCTATTAGGGACAGCTCAGACTGCAGGCAGGCAGGCAGGCCAGTCCAGTACCTGTACCCTCTCCTTCCATAGCCATGCCTTTCTAATGAGTGCAGAATGCGTTTTTGTGTTGACTTGGTGAAAAATGCATTGATGTTCCTGGAAAAGAAGTTGTCTTGAAGGCAGTAAATGTTGCTGTAAAATCTTACTGTACATTTCTGCATTAATGCTGCCATCGCAGAATTCTAAATTACCTTTGCCAAGTGCACTGACACAACCCATATCACGACAGACCTTGGCTTTTGGGCTTGTTGCTGATAACAGTTTGGCTGGTCCTTTTTATCTTTGATTTGAAGTACATAGCGTCCATTTCTTCCATAAAAGATCTGGAATACTGATTCATCTAACCACAACACAGATTTCCACTGTGTGATGGTCCACCCCAGATGCATCTGAGCCCAGAGAAGCTGCTTCTGGACATGATTAACGCAAGGCCTCATTTCTGCACAGTAAAGTTTTAAGTGGCATTTGTGAATGCAACTCCATATTGAAATGCTTAACAAAGGTTTGCCAAAGTAATCCCTTGCCCCTGTTGTTATATCAGCTATTGATGAGTAATGGTTCTTGATGTAGTGCTGTCTGAGGGATCGGAGATCACTGGTGTTCAGCCCTTGCCCTTACGCACGGGAATTCTTGCAGATTCTTTGAATTGCTTAATGATATTATGCACTGCACAGGGAGAAAAATACAAATCCTTTCCAATCTTTCTTTGAGGAACACGGTTTTTAAATATTTCAATAATTTACTCACGCATTTGTGGACAAACTGGAGATCCTCTGCCCATCTTTGCTCTTCAAAGACTCAGCCTTTCATGGATACTGCTTTTGTACAAATCATGATTACAATCACCTGTTGACTTCACCTGTTTGGAATTACATCATTGTTTAATTATTTTACCTCAATACTGGCCCTAATTTGTCCCTGTCCCAACTTTTTTTGGAATGTGTTGCAGGCCTGAAATGCAGAAATGGATGTACTGTATATTAACAAAATAAATGAAGCTGACCAGATAAAACATGAAATATTAGAACATTAGAACACTCTAGACGAGTATATGTTGGGTTCATAGTGTCTGCAATGAAATAAAAGTCAAAATAAATGTAAGAATCAATGTTTTTTTTATTTGCATTTTTCATACCGTCCCAGCCTTTTCTGATTTGGGATTGTACATTTTAAGTCTTTATATTGGGCTTTGTGTATGAATAAAATGGTTTATGGGCAATCACAAAAAGCATGGGATGGGAGACATGGAAAGTAATGGCACAAAAGAGTTCCTTGTTCAACATTCTTTTTCTGATCATGGGTGAAGGGACTCACTTCAGCCATTAACACTTAAGTCAGAAAAATGTTGTCAATGTGCTGTAGTGCACTGCTTCAACTTGTAAGAAAACTCTTGAATTACTAAGAGCAATAAACAACACATGATTCAAAGTGTAATGCTGCACATTCTCATTAAAACAGCAATAATGTTTTTAAAATGATGAAGAACTTAAATACTACAGATTATTCTTCACTTTTGAATTAATAAAGAAAACATAGTTGCTTAGTCTCACTGCATTGATTAGTAAAAAAGTTGATTATTGAACTAGAATCTTTGACCAAGATATAAACAAAGCCAAAATAGCGTCTTACTAGGAGCACTGCAGCACCTTCTACAGCAAGATTAAACTCATTAGACTGAGCAATATATCACCTTCCCAGAAGAAAAATTGGATGCAGATCATGAATGTTCACAAAAACATTGCTCTCTGGTCCAAATACTGAAATAGCATTTAGTCTAGATCGAAGGCTATTTTGTCAACTCACACATTATTAAACAAAACAAAAAGACAGTTTTATGAGGACAGGTTTTTGATAATACAGAAAATAGACCAAAACACCAGGAAATGTTAATCAATTACATATTAACAAATCGCCTAAATAATTTCCAGGAATCAAACAGCAGCCTTGATAAAAGATGAAGCTGCTAGATGTGGCACTTCAGCCAGTGTTTGAAAAATACAGTTTGTGCTTAACATTCATTACATAATAATGTGAAACACGCTCAGCTCTGTGCTAAAATTTCTTAACAAATGACTGATGGTTTTTTATAATCAGTATTGAAGCAAGCAGCACAGATGGCGATGTCATAGTCAGCACTCACATGGTATGAGAAAAATGAGAGCACTCATTTTAACACATAGAAGGATAAAGAAAAGCAGAAAAAAACCTAAACAGGCAAAAAGAGTAACCTTATAGTCTTTAATAGCTGTATAATCTATTTTTTCTATAGAACAATTCAGTAACTATAAGGCTGAGTCTAAAAATACATACCATACCATTTTCCAAGCCCGCTTAACCGTGACAAAGACTCAACATTTTTTTTATAAACAGTGTTAGGTGGGGTCAGGAAATTAGGGATGTTTGTATATATGGATGTGCGTGAGCTACTGAGCCATGTAGTCGAAGCAGAAACCTTGACAACTTTTAAGTAGTCTCTGGATGAGATATTGGGATAGCTTAGCTATTAGCTAAAACTAACAAGCCTGATGGACTGAAAGGTCTATTCTCATTTGTCAAACTTCTTATGTTCTTATGTGAGAGTGACAGATAGAGATACAGAATGGCTCAACCTAGCCCTTATCTTCATCCAAAATATAACTTTGAATATGCATGTAAACAAAAACAATAATAATAATAATAATGAATTTTATTTATGGGGCACTTTACATTAGCAGTAAATCTCAAAGTGCTACATACAAAGTTTAAATAAAAGTTTAGCGATATAAAAAAAGAGATAAACCAACAATAATTATAGCATTCTTGTTAATAAGCTTTCCTAAATAGAAAAGTCATTAGCTGTTGTTTTTTTTTTTTTTTTTTTTAAAACAGCCCACAGCCTGCTGTGTTCTTATGCTCTCTGGTAGGGAATTCCAGAGCCGTGGAGCAGCGGCTGCAAAGGCTCGGTCACCCATTGTATGAAGTTTGGTCACAGGGGGGCGAAGGCAGTAGGTATTTGCAAAACGGAGGTTTCATGCAGTGGTTTGTAGTTTACGGAGTTCCTTCAGATATTGTGGAGCAATTCCATGAATGTACTGGTGAGTAAACAAACAGAGTTTGTATTCGATACGGAGGTGGATAGGGAGCCAATGAAGTGACCGAAGGATTGGTGAAATATGTTCTTATTTCTGCACCCTCATCAGGATTCTTGCAGCACTATTTTGAATGTTTGAATGTTTCGGAGATGAAGGAAAGCAATTTTTGCAAAAGTGATGGACATGTGTATCAAATAGCAGATGGGAGTCTAACTTGACACCCAGATTTGTAACAAAAGGGGAGAGGGTAATAGTACGGTCAGAAAACGAAATACAATTTACAGAGGAACGAAGTTGATGGGGGGTGCCAATTAGTTTTCAGTTTTACTGCTGTTCAGCTTGAGGAAGTTTTTGGACATCCAGGCCTCAATCTCATCCAAGCACAGGATAGGTTTGATGGAGGTGTAAGAGAAGTCGAATCCAGTCTCACATTGAGCTGTGTATCATCGGCATAGCAATGGAATGAAACTCCATGCTTGTGGATGATGTGATCCAGGGGTAGCAAATAGATATTAAAAAGAGTGGGCCCAAGGACTGATCCTTGTGGAACCCCACAGGTGACAGCATGGGTATGAGATTTAGCATCCCCCAAGGCCACATGCCCAGTCCTATCTGAACCACTCTAAAGCAATGCCAGAAAGTCCAATTATATGGTGAAGATGATGAAGGAGAAAAGTATGATCTACCATATCAAATTGAGCTGTGAGGTCCAGGAGGATAAGGAGTGATGGAAAGCCCTGGTCAGCAGCCATCAGAAGGTCATTGGTGACTCTGACCAGGGCTGTCTCTGTTCTGTGAGAAGTTCGGAAACCAGATTGAAATTTTTCAAACAGTGAATTTTTTGAGGTGATCCTAAAGCTGAACCAAAACAACCTTTTCCAAAATCTTAGACAAAAATGGAAGGTTGGAGATTGGACAATAGTTTGCTAACGCTTCAGGAGCCAAAGAGGATTTTTTTTTTTAATGAGGTCTAATTTTTGCGGTTTTCAAGGCCAGTGGGACTAAGCTGCTCTGGAGAGAGTGATTAATGATATCAGCAATGAGAGGGCTTACATCTGATACATTAGCTTTTACCAGAGGAGTAGGAAAAGGGTCCAATGAACACGTTGAAGGCCTCATCCTCTGCATGATGTCCTCAACTTCTTTAACTGTGGTACAGAGGAACTGGGAAAGGCATCCCATTGGCTTTGATGTAGAAACATCCAGCGATGGAGGGCTGGAGACAGACAATGAGGTGTGGATGATGTCTACCTTAGAGGTGAAATATGCAATAAAATGATTGCACTTCTCCTCTGTGAAATTATTACAGGTGTAGGTAAGAGGATTGAGTAAATGATTTATCATGGAAAAAAGTTGTTTGGAATTTCCAGGACTGTTGTTGATTAAATTTGAGTAGTATTGAGATCTGGCGGTGGTCAGCCACAGACTGGGACATCTACATGATTGTAGACTTTAGACTTCTAAATATCATCTCCAAACAATTTCATGAACAACATGGAATTGAAAGCAGGCATGGTGGCTCTAACTTCTCAAAAGCCACCAGACATTCTACTATCTGGGGTATCAACTCATTGCACAAGTGTTATTTGTAGCTTAGTCTGTTGTTATTTTTCAAAATTACATGATCACTTAATTCCTAACTTCCTGATGTAAGATAGTAAAATTTAATTCAAGGAGTTTACTTTTTCTAAATTGAACAGTTTTTTTCACGAGTAGTCATTTTTTACACACCGAGTACTGAATTATGGTTAATGTTTAGTATTGGCTGCAGTTAACTCTTCGGCTTCCATGGATGGGCTAACAAACAAGCTTTCCTGGCATATGCTTGTGTTTATTCTTCACTTCAAGTATTCATTGTCAAAAGTTTAATATTTACTAAATGAAAAAGCTGCAATTTCATTGTTAGCAAACTGAGTGAATTTTCATTGCAACTTGCTTTTTGAAATGTAGCCCACAAACCATAAGAATTAGAATGTTTCAGTCTCACTCCAATTAACAGTACATGCTTTTCTTCGATCCTTGAATTTAGTATTAGAATTTTAATAAAATATTTTAAAATGAAAAAAACAAATTTGTTTCCAATTACAGTGGAACCTCAGGTCATGACTGTAATTCGTTCCAAAACTCTGGTCACAACCCGATTTGGTCTTGACCCGAACTAATTTCCCCCATAGGATTGTATGTAAATACAATTAATCCATTCCAGACTATACGAACTGTATGTAAATATTTTTTTTTTAAAAGATTTTTAAGCACAAAAATAATTAATTATACCATAGAATGCACAGTTTAATAGTAAACTAAATGTAAAAACATTGAATAACACTGAGAAAATTTTGAACAGAGAAAACTAACATTGCAAGAGTTCATGCTATAGCCTTACGAACTTCTTGCTGTAAACACTTTTTTTTAAGTTTTAAGCACAGGGGAAAAAATAAAAATTTGAAAAATCCTTAATTTATGCAAAAACTAACTATAAACAACCAAGAAAACTAACCTTGCAGCAAATCGCCATGAATCTTCCTGGCTTTCTTGCATAACATCACCTCGCTTATGCTATCGCCTGCAAGTTGCTTCTCGTTCAAACACACTAGCAACAGTTTTTCCACTTCTTCCAGCACTTAAGGCATCTGCTTGGTTAACACTGTAACTCCTTTTGCAACAGCTGTTTTAATGGCCTCTTTCTGCTTTAGAATAGTCAAAATCGTAGATTTTGACTTCTTGTACTCGGCGGCAAGATCAGTAACATGAACACCATGCTCATACTTTTCAATAATTTCTTTCTTTAATTCGGTTTCAATTTTCTTCGAACCTTTCTTCTCACCAACACTACCACTCTTCACTTGCGTAGAGGCCTTGGTTAATTCCAAAATTAATGCAAGAACACACAAAATAGAGCACAAAGAGTTCACAGCGAATGCATGCAAGTCTGACCGAGAACAATGTACAGGGAGAGACTGAACATGTACGAAAATCATCGCGAGTACGAACCAGAAAGGAAAGTGGCTTGTTCGTCACCCGAATGTGTGGTCATGAACAGATGCAAAAGTTTGGTGAACATTTTGGTCGTAACCCGATTTGTACGTGTTCCGAGATGTTCGTGACCTAAGGTTCCACTGTATGCAACTTAACAGTCATTAAACAGAATACAACAACTAATGTATTTTCTAATTTATTGGACACATACCCTGGGGAAACGGAGATCAAAATAAACCAAGGACTAAGAAAGGGAAGTCTAAGAAATAGTGTTTTAAAACTGGTTAAGTAATGTAGCACAAACTTAAAGGAAAGGGCTCTTTCAGTGACACTTTTTTATGGATCACTGGGAGTTAAAAGGAGACTAGTGTTAGAGACAAGGAAAAAAGTTTTTTTAGCCTATAATGTTATTTGTATGCAAAATAAGTAGATTGCCTCATTCTTAGGTACATCTTAATGTATATTGAGTTCCAGGTGTAATGTGAAAGCCTGTTTTCAACTGGTAGACTATAACTAGAATAAGACAAATCCAGAATTTAAAACAATGTAATAATTGTCACATTCACACATTATGATCATTAAAAAAATATAGACAATCATGATATAAAATAGTACCTGAAATGTACATAAATCCACCATATACAGTCCCAGCATGTCCATAATGTGGTTCGCTCATTTTTGCGACGTATGTCCACTCATTTGTTCGAGGGTTGTAACATTCCACAGTGGCTGTTTTATAAAAAAAAAAAAAAATTAAAACATACATACATACATACATACACACATATATTTATATATATATATAAAATTAAAAGCACAGAAGTTAGAAAAATTAGAAAGAATGAACCTTTTACATATGTCTGATAATGTAAATGAAACAATATGCTGACACAGCAACAGTTATTTGTAACAGAATCAATAACAACTTCTCTCATCTGCACTCACAACTACAGTAATAAATGTTGAGATAAAATTATCACAAACGAGAAGTGCACAAACAGAATAAGTTCATTACCTCCTTAGACTAAAATGGGCAAAAATTACATACCAGAAAACCTCAATTAAAAAAAAAAAAAAAGTTCAACAAAACTATAATTTTCAACTCATACATGAATCATAACACAAAACTTATACAGATTTCCAAATACAATGCTAGAATAGCAGAGATAAAAAAAAGTTTTCCCATAACAAGTTTTACTTACTTGAGCCTTTGGAGTTCTGCCAATAGCTCCCTAGTACTAATTCAACAATGATCTGCTGAATCCAGATCATGGCACCATTGAGATTCTTTCTAATAGGACTGCTAGTTCACTGTAACAAGTACACTTACCTTTGAGAAATTAATTCTGATGATTACTGTACCCTTTACAAGGGGTTGCAAAAATGAGGCGTCTGTAGTAAAGTGAGGTGCAGTGCATCCGGAAAGTATTCACAGCGCATCACTTTTTCCACATTTTGTTATGTTACAGCCTTATTCCAAAATGGATTAAATTCATTTTTTTCCTTGGAATTCTACACACAACACCCCATAATGACAACGTGAAAAAAGTTTACTTGAGGTTTTTGCAAATTTATTAAAAATAAAAAAATTGAGAAAGCACATGTACATAAGTATTCACAGCCTTTGCCATGAAGCTCAAAATTGAGCTCAGGTGCATCCTGTTTCCCCTGATCAGCCTTGAGATGTTTCTGCCGCTTAATCGGAGTCCACCTATGGTAAATTCAGTTGATTGGACATGATTTGGAAAGGCACACACCTGTCTATATAAGATCCCACAATTGACAGTTCATGTCAGAGCACAAACCAAGCATAAAGTCAAAGGAATTGTCTGTAGACCTCTGAGACAGGATTGTCTTGAGGCACAAATCTGGGGAAGGTTACAGAAAAATTTCTGCTACTTTGAAGGTCCCAATGAGCACAGTGGCCTCCATCATCCGTAAGTGGAAGAAGTTCGAAACCACCAGGACTCTTCCTAGAGCTGGCCGGCCATCTAAACTGAGCGATCGGGGGAGAAGGGCCTTAGTCATGAAGGTGACCAAGAACCCGATGGTCACTCTATCAGAGCTACAGAGGTCCTATGTGGAGAGAGGAGAACCTTCCAGAAGGACAACCATCTCTGCAGCAATCCACCAATCAGGCCTGTATGGTAGAGTGGCCAGACGGAAGCCACTCCTTAGTAAAAGGCACATGGCAGGCCGCCTGGAATTTGCCAAAAGGCACCTGAAGGACTCTCAGACCATGAGAAACAAAATTCTCTGCTCTGATGAGACAAAGATTGAACTCTTTGGTGTAAATGCCAGGCGTCACGTTTGGAGGAAACCAGGCACCGCTCATCACCAGGCCAATACCATCCCTACAGTGAAGCATGGTGGTGGCAGCATCATGCTATGGGGATGTTTTTCAGCGGCAGGAACAGGGAGATTAGTCAGGATAAAGGGAAAGATGACTTCAGCAATGTACAGAGACACCGTGAAAGAAAATCTGCTCCAGAGCGCTCTAGACCTCAGACTGGGGCGACGGTTCATCTTTCAGCAGGACAACGACCCTAAGCACACAGCCAAGATATCAAAGGAGTGGCTTCAGGACAACCCTGTGAATGTCCTTGAGTGGCCCAGCCAGAGCCCAGACTTGAATCCGATTGAACATCTCTGGAGAGATCATAAAATGGCTGTGCACCGATGCTTCTCATCCAACCTGATGGAGCTTGAGAGGTTCTGCAAAAAGGAATGGGCGAAACTGGCCAAGGATAGGTGTGCCAAGCTTGTGGCATCATATTCAAAAAGACTTGAGGCTGTAATTGCTGCCAAAGGTGCACCGACAAAGTATTGAGCAAAGGCTGTAAATACTTATGTACATGTGATTTCTCAGTTTTATTATTTTTAATAAATTTGCAAAAACCTCAAGTAAACATTTTTCACATTGTCATTATGGGGTGTTTTGTGTAGAATTCTGAGGAAAAAAATGAATTTAATCCATTTTGGAATAAGGCTGTAACATAACAAAATGTGGAAAAAGTGATGCGCTGTGAATACTTTCCGGATGCACTGTAGTTTAACAGTAACTCTGAGTAGTGCTTTTATGCATATCCTCTTGGTATTTGTGTGTTTTGTCTAGAGAATTCAGTTTCTTCCTACATTTCAAAAGCGCATACACACTCTTATTGTCATTTTACTCTAGAAATGGTCTGGTGTGTGTGCATGTGTGATTAAGCCCTCTGGAACACTGGCATCCGGTCTAGGATGGGCTACTATGTAATGCATGTGTTGCTGGAACTGCTGGCATAAGCTATCTCTATAGAAGTACATAGTAGATAGTTTGACTTCTTTTTATTATTTTTTAAAGAAATTTTAGAACTCTTACTCATAAGCACATTTAAAACAACTATAATCTTATCAAATTAAGATTGTAAATATAATGACAGTGTGATGCAACAAAACCATTCAATACAATGAGTAACTAATGTGTCTATGTTCAGAAGACTGCAGAGTTATAATGAAGTGATGATGAATGCAAAGACAGTATCAGCGTGAACTAGGCACTGGCCAATTTTTAAGAAATGATTTAAGACAGTTTTATTTGATTTGTATATTTGGGGACCTCTTTGAAAAAGAGAGCATGTTGTCATTATTTTTATAACTGATCACTTTTTTCTTTACATCCACCTATTTCTTCCTACATTCCAAGGTATGTAAGGAAGCAGTAGGCAGAACTACAGTAATTGGGTAAACACAAGAAGTAAGTGTAGATGGAGGTACCAATCTAAAGGGCACTCATTCACTTATAACATGCCATTTTAATGTCACCAATCAACAACCAGTTTATCAAATTAATAAGTATAACGCCTCCTCCAAATTCAAAATAGTATTTCTTTGTACTCTTGTGTAAAACAAAAATAAAAAGACTTCATCTAACATAACACACGTTTTAACATGAAATCCAGTTCCCTGTAACACCATGGTACTCCTTTTCAAATGTTTAAAGGGAAAAACACTTCAGTATGTAAAGCTTTCTTTTTATTCCATAGACTGTATGTATTTTAGTAAAAATACATATATTTTGTATAAAACAAAACAATAATATGTTGGCAATAAAACCTTTATAGCTTCACTTAAATAATTATTTGGACAATTTAAATCTACATTACAGTATATTCATGAATGATTACATCTGTTTTTTAGAACTGCCACTACATCAAAATATAATTAGATTCTAACATGCACATGGCAAAGGATAGAATTATTTTGAAGTTTTCTGCTGCAAGCCTGCAATTTTTACATGCTGAAAGATTACTTAACTTGGAGTTGCAGACACCTTAATCACTGAAAATAAATGAAACTTATAATCTCTTCCCCATACCCTGTGATTAAACACTATTAGCAATATAAGATTTGCAGAAAATCAAAGAATGGAATTTTTGTGAAGATCTTATCCAGAAAGCTTCACCACTGGAATTTCTAATTTAGGAAAGATTCGATGAAGCAGGCTGAACATTTATGTCTGTATTCCAGGCTTCAATAATAAACAGTAGTATAAGACAAGTGAATATTATAGAAATGAGTGGTTGTATCAACTGTAAAAAGTAACCATAACATTTATACAACAATGGAAAAATTTAATTTGATCACATTTTATATCTCAGACATCCAAAATAATAGTGCAACAACTGCTATATTCAAAATACTAATTAAAAACAAACTTTAAAGTGTAGTTTTCTGCTGCCTGCTGTAATTATGATTTTTATTTTACTAATTAAACTTTTAATAAAAAAAAATAAAAATATACAGTAAAACTAAAGACTTAACTCTTGAACACATCTTTTTTTCTTAAATACAGGTAAAATTCAGATACAATGAACTGCCAGGGACCTAAACAATATTTCACTGTAATTAAAATTTTATAGTAATGAGATTCTGTATTTGTCACTATAATGCTTTCTTTAACTTGCATCCAGGCATTTGCAATCATTTTAATAGCTTCTTTCGCGTTAATTTTAATCTCCTCCTCTCTACAAGTTATGCTGACAGGAATTTTTCTCAGCATTTCCTTGCAATAATGCACTTTCAGGGTGCGAATGGTGCCCAAATCCAATGGCTGAAGCACTGCTGTGCAATTGGGTGGGAGGAATTCAACGCAGACATTAGCTAAATGTGGATACATGCTGTAGGCAGCACAGTTATCAATCATAAGCCGATGCATCCTTTTCTTCTTCTTCATATTGTGAGGTTTCAGAACTCTTTTATGATCCACCCCCACTCAATGGGAACGACACGCTGAAGTGCGTCCAGAAGCGCGATTGCTGTATCTGTGGGCAACAGCAGGCTCACAGCAGTGCAGTGAAGTGCCACAGAAGCAAATCCTAAAAGATCGTAGTCATGATATAAGTCCCTGTCTTGCACCCCAAAACACGAGGCTGAGTCACAGTACTTTAGCAAAACCAGCTTTATTCAGCTTGAAACAGGAACAGCACAGTTATTTATTGTTGCGGGATCTGCCACTCTCCTATACACAGACACAGCAGTCAGGCAGGGTTGTGGCTAGGTTAGGGGACAAGTAATACTGTTCCCTGCATTTACAATGTTCCTTGTATCACCCATCAAGATCTTTTCTGTTTGCTTCGTTGAAGAGCCGCAGCAGAGCTGCGAGTCTGCTGTTGCCCCGGCAATGGATAAACAGTCTTTCACAGAAGCAGTGATCGCGCTTCGGGATGCTCTTCAGCATGTTGTAAATCTTTACAAAGGCTATATTGAAAACAGTTTTTGGGGCTTCTCTGGTGACGGTCTCCCTGGGGTCTCCGCGCTCTGGGGTGACCACTGGATTTCTGGGCTTGGAACTCCCTCCATCTTCCGCACGTTTTTGGGGGCAGGTCAACATTTTTACTTTGATATATCTTCATGTAGCTGATGCATCAATGTTTTTGTCTTGTGGTTTTTTTTTTCCCCCCCTCTTTTTCTGCAGGTCTAGAAGCGGATTCTGGTTCATTTATTGTTTATTCTATACGAAAATCCCCCCTTCCCCCTTTACCTCCATCTCCTCCTTTTCTCTCTTCTTTTTCTTTCATTTTTGTCTCTGTGTCCGGTTCGAATCTTAAAAACATCTGAAAATATTTCTAATAAAGTTTTGGTATCAGGCGTGGCGTCAGCAGAAGCTGTAACGCTCCACCTGAGAGAAAAACTGTAAGGCTAGTCGCCAGCATTCAGACATCAATTCTGATTGCTTCACAGCCGAACAGGACACGGTTAAAAAAAAAGAAAAAAAAGAAAAAAAAAGAAAACAGTTTTCCTCACATGTATCTTCATTGCCATGGTCTATCCCACATTCGTTTAACAATAGATAGACAGACAGACAGACAGACACTTTATTAATCACAAGGGGAAATTCACATACTCCAGCAGCAGCATACTGATAAAAAAAAAAAAACAATAAAAAACAATATTAAATTAAACAGTGATAAAAATGCAGGTAAAACAGACAATAACGTTGTATAATGTTAACTTTTAACGTTTACCCCCCCGAAAAGTCTTGCATCAGATAACTGAAGTATATTGCTAGCAGCAATATTTTACTCAGTTTGTACATGGGGCACTAAACGAAGCCTAAGAAAAACTACAGTTTATAATGTCTACTTGCAGATATTATGCTTTTAAAATTTACTCTGCTTTAGTGGAGTTCATTTCAAGTTTTCATTTGTAACTATGATTTAAAATAATGTATGAAGTACATATGTACATAATGTTGATGCATATTTTTAATGAAAACTAGCAAAATACCCGCGCTTCGCAGCGGCGAAGTACTGCATTAAAATTTTTATTAAGAAGAAAATTTAACCTTTTTAAACTGAGGGAAAATATGCCAATAATTATTTGTTAAGGATCTGTTTGTATACCACATTGTGAGTTCGGCCATCCGGTTGTAACATGACCAAGCTGTGCGCTGAGCTTACTCTTGAGCATGCAACTTACAGTTGGCCATGTGAACAGTAATCTTGTCTCAAATCTCACAGCTTGGATTGCTGCTGTCATAATCAGTTTGAGGTTCATGGTTTGTTTCAATTACAACAGTATTTGCAGGACTTGTGTTGAAGTGACATTCGGCATCTGTCAAGCGTTGTAAGCTTACAACCGGTTTCATCGATAACTTCACATCCAGCTTTTGAGAGTTTAAACATTCATAAACATCAAAGTGTCCACTACTGAAATCGTCACCTGTGAATGTAAGATGTTTAAGAGGCATTGGCGGTTGTCGAAAGGTGTAAAATATTTGACCATTTCGGTACACTTGAAAGCACCAACCGAACAATTCAGCGGCAGCCATCAACTCACATGCAGAACCATAGGTGAAGGGCTTAAGCATTTCACTCTTCTAGTGCTCCTGTGTAGTATAATTATCTCCTGTACCGTCATCAGTCCACACCTTGAACCTGTCCCAGTCATTCAATACATAAGACACAATGTTCTTCCGGATATCAAGAGTGAGCCTGATATGGCCGTGCAATATGTAACACAGAGAATGGAAAAGGTAGGTGCCATCTCCGGGCAAGGAAACCACTCGGTAAGTGACAGTTCTTTGATCGATGGTGATTACCTCGATAGACATGGTAATGGGGGTTGGAATGATGAAGGAAATGGGTACCTGAGTAACGTAAAGTAAATGTAAAATACGTATACAATAACTATAATTGTAATAAACAAACAATAAAACAGCGGAGAAGCCGTGGATTAAACAAAAAGGCTGTAGTTATCAGCAGGGAGACGTGAATCCCGTGGCGAAGCAAGGAAGGGAATGTAGAGACTGGAGCGATGGACGGCCTTATATAGGCAGGCAGCCAACAACGTGGGAGGCGTTGGGATGGGGGACCCAACGCCGCCTCACATGGTGACCAAGCTGCAGGCTATGGACGTATATATGTACGTAAGTAGGATTCAGTTAGCGTTGGGAACCCATGTACCAAATTTCTTGAAGATGGGCCCATAAGTAAGAAAGACTGTTGAAAAGTTCAATATGGCGGCCGACAGTGGCATCATACCACTGAAATAAGTACGTACATTGGTTTCGGTTAGTGCAGGGAAGCCGCCTACCAACTTTCGAGAAGATGGGGCCATAAATAAGAAAGTTCAACATGGCGGACGTTGTTGAACGTTATGACCGTTACGCGTAGAATTTCGAAATGAAACCTGCTTAACTTTTGTAAGTAAGCTG
>JANRMT010062789.1:41648371-41662631 GCA_026402145.1 Polypterus bichir lapradei | reverse complement strand
TCTACCTATACGGGAAGTTGGAGAATTAGTGATGTTGGAAAATTCAACATGGCGGCTGACAGTGGCGTCATACCACCGAAATAAGTACGTACATTGGTTTCGGTTAGCGCAGGGAAGCTGCCTACCAAATTTCGTGAAGATGGGGCCATGAATAAGAAAGTTCAATATGGCGGACGTTGTTGATCGTTATGAC
Source organism: Polypterus bichir lapradei (assembly GCA_026402145.1). NCBI lineage: Eukaryota > Metazoa > Chordata > Cladistia > Polypteriformes > Polypteridae > Polypterus > Polypterus bichir. Next base: position 41,662,438 of record JANRMT010062789.1, on the reverse strand, counting down.
CGTTACGCGTAGAATTTCGAAATGAAACCTGCTTAACTTTTGTAAGTAAGCTGTAAGGAATGGGCCTACCAAATTTCAGCCTTCTACCTACACGGGAAGTTGGAGAATTAGTGATGTTTGGAAAATTCAATATGGCGGCCAACAGTGGCGTCATACCATCGAAATAAGTACGTACATCGGTTTCGGTTAGCGCAGGGAAGTCACCTACCAAATTTCGTGAAGATGGGGTCTGCCTTCTACCTACACGGGAAGTTTGAAAATTGGTGACGTTGGAAAGTTCAATATGGCGGCCGACAGTGGCGTCATACCATCGAAATAAGTACATACATCGGTTTCGGTTAGTGCAGGGAAGCCGCCTACCAAATTTCGTGAAGATGGGGCCATAAATGAGAAAGTTCAACATGGCGGACGTTGTCGACCGTTATCGACCGTTATGACCGTTACGTGTAGAATTTCGAAATGAAACCTGCTTAACTTTTGTAAGTAAGCTGTAAGGAATGAGCCTGCCAAATTTCAGCTTTCTACCTACATGGGAAGTTGGGGAATTAGTGATGAGTCAGTCAGTCAGTCAGTCAGTCAGTCAGTCAGTGAGTGAGGGCTTTGCCTTTTATTATTATAGATAAAATGCCCCCTATGTATTTATTTTATTAGAAAGCGTAAAGCACAAAATAGGATGCTGACTAATTCTGAATATATGGTTTTCTAAGACCACAATATACTATTACTTTTATGCACCCTTATTATTTGAAACAGTGAGGAGCTCAACAATACTGAAGGACCTCATAGCAAAACTAATGCTTTTCCAGAATAGAATAAGGCAGCTGAAGTGGTTTGGGTACAGTGTTGTGATGCCTTGCACTGAGGGTGTATCAGGTATGATCCACTAGGAAATCACCTGGAGCAGACCTAGGACTCAGAAAAGCGATTCTTTCTCTCAGGAGGTTTGGGAACACCTGGAAATTACACAGAATTGCCTGGACCTCATCATTAAAAATAATGTAGCCAGGTCTGAATCTTCAGCTCAGCATGCTGCCACCATGATCCCTACTAGGATTAAGTGAAAAGAGAGCATAAAATGTATATAAATCAGATAATACATTGGTGAGAATAAAAATTTCAAAATACACTTCAAGCAAGAATTCAGTTGAGTCTGTATTTTTGGGTATTTACTCTACCAGTCAAAAGTTTTAGAACATCTCACTTTTTTTCAGTTTTCATGAAAATGCATGCAGTTTAATGTCTTAATGTTTCATGAAAATAAGACAAAGAACTAATAAACAATGGTAATTAATAATAAAAAAACATCAAAGAATCATTAAATTCACAAAATTTTATTCAAATTTTTGATTCATCAAAGTAAACACCTTTTGCTCATATAACAGCCAAACTGTGGAAACCTTTTTGATTCAGAATTCCAGATTCTATGCAAGCCATCACTCTGCTTCCAGCAAAAGAACCCTCGACCATCACAATTCCACCTCCATGTTAGATAATTTGTGACATACACTGAGGAACCATTCTTTCACCAACTTGACAACATAAAAACACTCTGCGTGATGAACCGAAGATTTCAAATTTTGTTTCATCGGTCCATAAGAGGTTTTTCTAGTCTGCAGTAGTCCACAGCTGGCATTTCCTGGCCCTATTTTGTCCTTTAAGGAATGGCTTTCCTACTACCACTTGCCCTGTCAAACCTGCAGCACAAAGTTTCCTTTTCACAGAACAAGATGAGACTAGCTTTTTACGACCACTGTTAAGCTGTGCTTGAAGCTGTTGTGCTGTGAGGTGCTTGTCATGCAAGCTGGTGACCCTCAGAAACTTGTTTACTGATTGGGTGGTGGCTCTGAGTTTGTCAGATCATTTCCTATCCACCAGTTTCCAATTGCCTTTGGATTACGTAGGACATTGTACAAACTACCACTTTGATTTGATTTTTTTTTTGTAATTACTCTAAATGAAAGGCTTATACTTCTGATGGTAATAATGCTCTGTCTCATTCTATTTGCTAATTGCTGTTTTCTTGCCATTATCACTGGAATTTACTGTACAATTTTCCACAGTGTAATATTGTCCAAGCAGTACTTCAGAGGGTGTAGTAACACAGTCTGTTCTAGACAGACAGAGTTTTTACGTAATCAACAGAAGTTGGGAGTTGCAGAACATCTGTAGGTTTTACCCTATTAGTCGTTTCATGAAGAAGACCCATTTGTAATATTCTGAAATTTCCCTTCTTCCAGTTTTTGCTAACCTAAACCTTATCTTTAAACCTCTGGCAGTGTAATGCTTAGCTTTTCGCCATTTTAAGTCATTCAGTGCATTTCAACTGATTTAATTTGAAGAAAAACTTGAAAATCTGAGGTGCTCTAAACCTTTTGACCAGTAGTAAATGAGGGCATGGAGGAAACATGAGGTTACATATTTCAAAATGCTTAAGCTGTTATTATAAATGAAAAGTAGTTTTTTTGAAAGTTTGGTAAATGTGTATACAAAATTTACAAAAAGTGTAAAAAGCAATGCATTTTAGTTTGTGTATGCAGGCAATATGCCAGGTATCAATAATTTCTTTTGTATACTCTGTAACTCATTGTAGTCCATATTTGGCTTAAGGCTGACCATTCTACCTATGCAGCATTTTACTCCATATGAATGCAACTTTTACTGTCAATCAATTGCATTAAGTAGTCTCAGGAGACTTGTTCTAAAATAGCAGCTCAGAAAAAAAAAAAACATTTATTAGTGTGAAGCAGTTTTCCAAGCAAATCCTCAGACATTCAATGTCAAGTAGAAATCTTACAGCATATTTCTCCAGAGTGCAGTTTATTATTGATGGAATTTAAACTAAATATTTTATTGCACTTGTTCCTTGAAGCTTTATTTATTTCAGTTTCACAGAAATCAATTATTTAGCAGTTTTTCTTAGCTTGTCAGCAATGACAGCAATTGGGAAAAAATAATGCTGAAATGTTCACATACATTTAGTGCTAGAATATACTGCATGAAATATCAGTAATTCACTGCTACTGTGTATGTACTATAGCTTAAAAAATTAGTTATTAGAAATGGTGTTTCCATTGGTGCCAACATCTAAATATTCAAGGAGTAGAACTAAAACACCCACCAGACAGCTACTATTCGTAGAGTAACTTCCTAATTACTTATTAAATACAACAACATTGTATTATAAAAAGGTTTGAGTTATTAACATTAATATGTAGTGAACTTTAGATGTATGGGGGGTGGTTAGAGCTACTTTATATATTAAAAAAAAATCAACTTTTGTAACATCACTTTAATTTCAAAAGACCTAGAATTTTCATCAGATCAAGGAAAACAAAACTACTGTCCTCACTGAACATAAGCATGTGCATTTAGATCATAAAATTAGGAGTCTGGCATACGTTATAATAATAACTATTTTTTAATCTCTTATGATTTTGTTCTCTGTTTTTCATGGAAATTTCATGTTAGTCCTCAATGGCAAGCTACTGGTTTTAGTTCTTGGTAGTATAGGTTGCAGCAGTTATTTCATACACTTCAATAACTAATGTTTTCTTGTTTGTCACGGAATGTGGTCAATAATGTTTAAGCAACATTTCATGAAACATATCTTTTTAAATTTTCTTTGTTTGACAAAAAAAAAAAGCTTATACCTGACTAGATGCATTTGTTTAAAAGTCAGCTATTGAGAAAAGACACACAGAGATTTCTAATAAAATGAAATGGGTCACTACTTTTATTCACAACTGGAATTAGTGTTTTAGACATTATAGAGATAACATTTATACCATGTCATGATTTTGCAAATTTACTTGTGAGAAAAGTGGCATTAAGTATCTCGTCACCTTTGCTTTTCTTCATTTATCTTGACAAATCCTGCAGTGCGTGTTTTTATAGAAATCACATTTAGACCATTTTTCACCTACTAAATCACCACTAATGATAAGTGAACTCCGCAGTATTTGCTTTGCCTCGAGTTCAGAGAAATCACAGAAGTGATCGCGAATATCGCCAAACTCAGTGAAATGCAATGAAGTCAGTGGGGAAGGACTAACAGAAATAGATTTGACTGGATTATAATGGTGAAATCATCTTTAAAGTGTCCCTGAGGGCTAGGGAAATGTCTGCCAGCTACACTGGACCGATCATTGTGGCTAAAAGGGCACCTGAGCTGTGTGAGAGTAGTGCTAAACCATTGCACCACCATGCCTTCATGATATCAAAGAAGAAAAAACATGGCCAGAGACACACAAATGTGTATTTCATCAAAATGAAGAGGAAATTCCAAAATCATAGTCAACAGTCAGAAAAAATATGTAGGTCGAATTATGTTGATTTATGCGAGACACTTGCTTTATGTCCTTTTCAGCACAGCAGCAGCTCACCAACCTCCCTATCCCACACCCACTGCCATGGTAGCGCACAGGGCAATGCACACAGCAACAGACATTTTATGTAGATTTATGTGAAAAACTATTGCTTTGTGTGCTTTTCAGAAAACTGAGTTTTTTGGAAAAATAGTTAGCTATATGAGAAAAGGAGTAAAAAAAATCAGCCCTAAAATAGCTAGAAGCAGACAATTCAAAGTATCTTGTCATTATTGAACATGCTGGCTCACTCTATTTTGTGAAGTTGCGCTGAAGGCTCTCCAAACTGTCTGTGCTGATGCTTTACACTTTTAATTTTATCAAAAAGATAAAAAATCTCGTAAATAGTAATAAATCTTTTCTTATTACTATTGCATTTGGCGTCAGGCTCTTTCAATGTTTGTTGTTATTCTCCATATGGCAAATTAAACATGCATAGAGCACGTGCTTCCTTCTCTTATATTGACGTAGAACTCTAAGACTGAATAGCACATTTGGTGACAAGCAGAGATAACTCATTTTTATGCTGTACATCCCTCTATATATAAAATCCAACATTTGTCTGTCTGTATCACTGTCCGTTTTTCACGAGAGAACTACTTAATGGATTTAGATTGGGGTTTTTTTCTATAATTTGCTTGAACATTCCAGTTCATTTTGCTACTTTTTCATTGCACTATATATCATAGTTCGCTTGCGATACTGATTTATATGTACAAATCCGAGAAATATGCAGCAGGCCGAGGGGAGGGGGAAGCGTGACGTCAGGAGTAGGGAGCTGGGCAGGGCCCTCCTCACTATCCAGTTTAACTACTACGCAGGCAGAGCCACGGGGGACAGCTAGCGTTTCACAAAAATAAAATTTGAGAACCTGCATTATTTACTTATCTGTTCAACTCCTTGAATTGAGTTCACGTACTACACACAGTTTGAATGTGTCCTGGTATGAATACTGATGCTATAGTAGTTCACCAGCTGCCTTAGTACCTTTGGTTTTCATGAAGTCTGCACATTCTATTTATATCTAGATGTGTTTTCTTTGCTAACTCTGTGTTTCTCCCAGTGTTCCAATCTGCAGTGTGTCAGCCAGTATACTAGCAACACTATGAGCGTGATCATGTGCTCTTCATTGTGCTAACCACTGCACGACCATGACTCAGTGAGATCAACGAAGAAAGTGAGAGATGTGCAAGCTTTGTAGCCAATGTGTAATGCAAATGATCAGCATTCTAAACCCTGGGTGTAGTCCCATCCAATGTTAAGTTGTTATAGCTCAAGGGGATGTTGTGCTGGCCACATAAAGCACTATGAGACACCGAAGAAAAAAAACAAACAAACAAACAAACAAAAAAAAAAAAACGGACGAATTATCAGTAAATAATTTGACAAACATGGGCCAACAAACGCAGCAACTTTGCTGCAAATAACGCACTGGTGAAATTCGCTTAATAACACTAATCACTACACTATTTGTGAAACCAGGCCATTACAAAGAAATCAGAAAATGATTAATTTAGATGTATCTGCTTGATTGGGAGCAAACTTGGCAAAGCTAGAAAATAGTTGTTAATTTTGTGATAATGACAGTGACCTGCCAGCTTGTGCTTTTGATTCATGCTTCCAAAGAACAATAAAGAACAATATTTTTTGAAAACCTTTCTTGTAAACTATAAGCAACTGATTAAGTATAATTCAACATGTTTTTCAAGCCACGTATAAAAAGATTAGCACTAAAATTCCAGATTAGAACTTTTTGACACTGATCTTCAGATAAATACTCTTAAATGTCAAAGTGAAAACAAATCTTTACAATAAAGGAGCAGCTTCATGGGAGAGTGCCAAGGAGAAAGCTACTGTTGAAAAAATCTCATATAATGTATTGGTTACGGTTTGTCAAAAAGCATGTAGGAGACGCAGAAATAAAGTGGAAGAAGGTTCTATGAAATGAGGAGACCAAATTTGAGGTTATTGTTCATCATACTTAATGCTTTGATATAAGCTAAACACCACCCACCATCAAAAATATACCATCCGCACCGTCAAGCAAGGTGGTAGAAGCATCATGCTGAGGGGATGTTTCTCTGCAGCAGGCTGTGGAAAAACTGTGAAAGTACAAGGTAAAATTAATGCAGCAAAGTCCTGGAGGAAAATCCGCTGCAGTCTATAAGACAACTATCACATCAGACATGGTTTATTTTGCAGCAAGACCTCAAACATAAAAGCCAAAGCTATGCAGAAATGGTATAATAAAATAATTAAATAATGTCTTAAGGTGGTGAAGTCAGAGTCCAGACCTCAATCCATCTAAGAACATGTGGCTGAACTTGAAAATAATTTGAATGGGGACTGTAAGTGAACAGTTAACAGAATCTGATCTGTTTTACAAAGAAGAATCAGGAATAACAGAAGAGTCCACATGTGTAAAGTTGAGGGAGAACTATAGACAAAGACTCAAGGCTGTAATTGTTGTCGAAGTTGCATTTGTTAAATACTTATCTGAAGATGGTGAATACTTAAACAATCAATTTTATACTTTGTAAGTATAACAACTGTAGAGGTGTGGTTTGATTTTCATTTAAGAATCTTTTTCTGATTAGTAGTGTCAAAAAAGTTAAATCTACAGTGATTCAATGTTGCATATAAAAATACATGGAAAGTTTCATGCACTCCTCTAAGCAGCATAAAAAGTACTTATCATGAAAATAAGCAGTAATGAAATAAGCATTTTCATTTTAAGAATAGCTAAAGCATACATACTACTGGAGCCTGCTTTTTGCATATGACTATTGTTGGCTCTAAGAATGTAATAGCTCACATTCAATTAAAGAATTAGAATGTATAAAAGTGTAAAATTATAACATTTATGAAAAGACAGGAGGAGACACATGCCTGAGGCAAAAAACATATTCTATCTACCAAAATAATACTGAAGCTGGCTCACATTCTCCACAGAAACTCTGTGCATCATGATTACTATTGTTGCATTTATTTTAATTAGAATGATTGTTACTCTGTTTTACACCTGTGCATGCTTAAAAAAGTGTTACTTAAAACTTGCCACTGCACTAAACCACAGAAGGAAAACAGGGCTGGAGTTTTTCACATCGCTGAACAAAATATTTAATTTTAACTTGAGGATTCAGACAGAAGGGTTTATAGATATGTTCTTTCCAAAGAAACTTGAAGGATTTAAAAATGAACTAATTTTAAAAATAAAAACTGTATGTTTATGATCTTATGTAAATGCAAATGCTACCTAAACCAATAAACAAATTACACTAATACAGTATTAATGTATAAAACCAGGTATTTCCAATCCTGTAGGGCTACAGTTGCTCCTGGTGTTAGTCTGAAGCCATTTTCTTAATCAGTTTATAGCATATACTGTAAATAAATACGTGACTCATGCCTTATCTCATTCAGCTCTGTAAAAAACACATTCTTTTTTGTAAATACAGTAATAAAATAAAAAATAAAATCTTTAGTGGACCAGAATAAATCTCTACTAGAGAGACACAATTTTTAAGATTCCAAACTGGGCAGTAGCAGTAGGATTGAGGGGGATGCAAAGTGAGGTTTGTTATCATCACTATTTGTCAACAGTTGGTGTGCCTGAAATGTTAATTTGACTCTAAATGAGCAATTATATATAGACATTACTAATACATCAAAAACAAAAGATGGCTCTACTTTAAAGGTAATCCGTTGTTTTTAAGTGTGTAGTAATACTTTTGTGAGCATATGACAAGATCTAACACCACATAAAATGCTTTTCTACTTAATGGTTTTGTTTGAGACTTTATTTAATAGAGTTCCAGTCATCTTAGCTGTATAAACTGAGAGCATTAAAAAAAGGGTCACACTATGTTTTAATTTAAATACTGTTTATATTATTGGAAATCACATTAAATATATGCATGTCATACCTGCATAAAGGAATAAAATTAAAAAGAAATTAATAATATATATAACATTGTAACACATATATTCTCCACTACTATTTGTTGAAATATGTACATTGTTAAGTGATCCTTTTCTTTCATTCACTGAAATCTAAAGCCTAACTTTCCACCGTAGAAACCCTGCTTTACTTTGACTAACATTTTTTGTATAAACAAAGGTCTGTGATATTTTCAAAATGTTCAATTTATCCTTATTTTTTATAGCATTACTGTTTTACACTGCTTTACATTAAACTATATTACAATATCTTACAATAAGCATTCAAAGTCAAAAGATTTAGCTGTTTATCAAGCAAAATACAGTAACCCAAATTCCAACAGTACAAATTTCTGATTAATAAAATGTAACATTCCCAAACCCACTTAATCCAATTGAGGAATGTTTCAGATCGGAGCCTAGTTCAGCAACTCTGAGTGCAAGGCAAGAATCAACCCTAGACAGGGTTTCAATCCCATCACAGGGTCTACAAAGCTGAACCCCCCCCCCCCCCCCCCACCACACACACAAACCTTTGGAGTTGTACGAAAAAAAGTAGAGTAACTAGAAAACTCAGCCAGAACATGTTAACTTCAGATGTACAAATGTCTAGGCACAGGAATCAAACCCTGGACACTAATTTCTGAAGAAACATTACCTGTTGCACCATTGTAATACAATGATGAACATAAGTTAAGTGTAAGTATACATTAAATATTTGAAAAATGAAAAAAATATAGAGATTTTCTTCTTAGAACACCACCACAAAGTTCTACTAGTGTGATAACATTAGTGAAACCATGCATCTAAAAATATACAGAGAAAATTCATGCCGTATTCAGACACGTTAACCTACTTTTTTAAATCAAGATGAGCAGAAGGAATAGCAGATATTCATTTATAATTCAGACTAAATAAATCTCACAGGAAAAGCACAAAGTTAAAAAATGCTTGTTCACAACCATTAGAATCAGAATAAAAGCAGTCATCAGTGTTAAAGTGTAAATCATAAATTCAAAATAGATTTAAATATAGTGAAAAGGCAGCCCCAGTGAAAAATATACTTCGGACATTATTTGGAAAATGGCACCTGAAGTTTCAATCTTTCCAAAGTACTTAGATGTGTAATTTAATTTGAAAGTAAGAAAGCTAAAGAAGAGTTTAAAAAAAATAGTTATTGTGAATATTATTAGAAAGATTTAAAATCTAAAATATATATTAAATTCACCTTATAGCAGTTTTAACTAATTACAAGTCAATGTGTTTACACAAATAACTATAATACACAATTTTATACATATAATTGCTATGCACATACAATGCAAAATTTGATCAGTCTCCATAATAAGTAGCCTGAATGCAGTTTTCCCATCAGTTATACCACAATGACCAAGAATAAAAGAATCAATTGTAGTTTTAAGAGAAACCCAAAATCCTTGAAATCTCCCTAAACCTACTTTATCTTCTGACTTCAGTAAATAGTCCCCTCCAGTTTATCTGTTATTTCACAAATAACATTCTAAACAGTTTAATAGTCAATTCTGTCATCTCAAATAAATGTTTGTCTTACAAGTGTTTCTGTTTAATTCAAACACAACATACATAGATATGCTCTCTTTGAATATCTGCAAAAAGTCCCACCCCAGCTATGTACACTGTAGCTTTTTGAATTTATAATCATTTCATTTTAGATAAAATAAATAATTTTAAAGCATTTGGAAAGTCTAATCTCACATTCCCTTTTAGTTATGACCCACTGCACAGGGGAGAGGTGAGTTTAACAGAAAGGTACAAAACAAAGCAAAGCTTTCTGGGGTCCTTAACTCACCATCTGTGAAAAAATGGATGGAGAAAATGACCCTGATTTACTGTTGATGAAAGCCTGCTTGAACTTGCTTACCCATAACATAAAAACATTACTGTATACCATTAACAAAGTAGCAGAGAATATTTACCTTTACACACTCTAGTTGAAGACACTGGCCAATCATACAAAAAGCTAACTGAGACCCCTCCCACTGACTGTTATCTGTGTGTATGTAGTACATTCCTACACTGCTTTTCACTACTTAACTATCTGCCTTCTGCATCTTTTTCAATCTACTGGTCTTGCAGTCTATTTCTCATTGCAGCCTTCCCCTCTCAGTCCCTCTAATTTGTTTTATACTGTACATGCCGCTTAAACAGTCAAAGCATCCTGCAAATAGACACCCTTCTGATAAAGGAGGCTGCTATGGTGTACGTGCGCATACAAACACATATAGAAACACACGTGAAATTAGGAGTTAGTTTACTGGGCCAAATAAAGGTGATTATCTGCTGGACTAGGGGTAAGCGCTGTCAGATAACACTTTCGCTCTTTCCTCCTGTGCAGACCATCAGAAGGAAGTCCCCGCCTGATGCTCATGACCTCATTTCCAGTTCTGCCATTCATGACCTTGCATGTCTTGTCAAGAGCTTATATAGATGCCATTTTGTTAGACTTAGTTTAGTTCAGTATTGAGTTTTTTCATTAATTTCCAAGTATATGGGGTGGTTACCCCAAACATTTTTTGTAGTCTTTTTACATACACATGCACACACAGACACGCACATTCTATACCCCAAATCAATATATTCATTTCATAAAATGTCATAATAACGGGCGGCACGGTGGCACAGTGGGTAGCGCTGCTGCCTCGCAGTTAGGAGACCCGGGTTCTTCCCTGTGTGGAGGTTGCATGTTCTCCCCGTGTCTGCGTGGGTTTCCTCCGGGTACTCCGGTTTCCTCCCACAGTCCAAAGACATGCATGTTAAGTGCATTGGCGATCCTAAATTGTCCCTAGTGTGTGCTTGGTGTGTGGGGGTGTGTGTGTGTGCTTGCCCTGCGGTGGGCTGGCGCCCTGCCTGGGGTTTGTTTCCTGCCTTGCGCCCTGTGTTGGCTGGGATTGGCTCCAGCAGACTCCCGTAACCCTGTAGTTAGGATGCAGCCGGTTGGATAATGGATGGATGGATATCATAATAACTCCTCTCTGTGCTCACTGCTTCCATAGGATTTAGCTCTCCAGAGTTATGATCTACTAGAGGATCACGATCACTAACAAACTTAAATAAACATAGAAAGTCAAATTAAGGTTCCTAAAAAGATGTCCTTCCAAGCACAGAGGCATCATATATTACTTTTCAACTAGTTCTGCTCCAGCTATAATTTGGTATTGTCCATTAAAACTTTTAAAATAGTTATAATACTATAAAAAAATATTTGTACTATTTTTTCTAAATGTAGATTTTCCCCTCCCTCACAAAGGTATGTATACAGACTTTAGTAGATAGTAAACCTTATAAGATAGTAAAAATACAGGCACAAAAATCTGAAAGCAAATGGAGATGCAATAACCTATACAAGATGCAAAAGTATTTAACTGGAATGAAAGATTCTGTTTATTCTAGATTATAGATACGAAAACCAAAAAAAAAGTCATTTGCGCTAGACTAAATTTACTTAAGGCTACTCAAATAATGTAGTCTCTTCGCACTTTGAGAGAGATCTATACTTAACTCAAACACCGAATACTACCAATCTACCTGTTACCTCCATAAAAAACTGACTTCTTGTATTAAATTAAGACTCCCCTCCACAACAGTTATTGTGAAGATGGCCAACTCATCTCACCATTCCCATCGTCCACAATTCTCTAAAGGGGACCAAAACCCTGACAGAAAAGTCAAAGTGTACCCAGCTTTTATCCCTCCAGATCAGAGAATATCCAGTTCTATTGCCTCAAAACACTACTCACATCTACAGTTTTTCCCAGTTTCAAATAAAAACTAACAGCGTCAGATCCCTAGGGCGGTAGTATGTATCGTGAGAGAATAAAAGTGAAAAAAAAAAAAGGTAACTTTTACAAGTACAGTACTATAAAATGTACATAGTCTGTTACGGACACAAACCAAATGTATGTGTGTACTGTATAATATTAACAATAAGAGCAGCGCACTACTGAAAATATCTAATATAGGAGGCAGTGTGGATCGAACCGGTGGCCCCTTGATTACAAGTCAGCAAATCTTACCACTACGCCACAGAAGCTGTTGTATCATTCTTGAACCTTTTTAAAAGTGTTTATTTGAACTTTGGACTTCAGGCTTCACACATTCTATACTTTATGCCTGCATTTTGTAACATTTATTACTAAAATATGAAAAAGTTTCTGTTTTAACAATATGTTTACACAGATTACTGAAGAAACGGAACACACATGAAATGTATGTGTTCCAAATAACAATCTATTATTTACACTCTAAAACTTCAGCAGTTCACTCACTTCCATATAATCAAACAAGGCATGAGCTGGGAAAATTTAGTGAACATTCTGTGACGGTGGGGGATGGAATAGCCAGCTGCTTGCTGCTTGTCTTAATCGGCACATTTACAGGACAAAATTTATGAGTTTTCTCATAGGCTCTGTTAATTCTAGTGTTAAGCAAATCCACATATTTCAAGTTTGTTCCTATCTATCTGAACCTTCTTTAAGAAAACTACTTGCCTTAATAAAAATGAATCACTTGCACCAATCCCCACTGTAATGCTTACTCATTTCCAGAAATCTTCCTAAACTTACTGCGCTATTAGAAGCAACTTGAATTTTTTTGAGGCCTTATTTATTGTAAACTAATGTAGAACCTCAGGTTGCCAATGGGAAACTGGAAAAACTTCAGCCTATTTATTGGGACAGGTTGTCTTCCTCCTTAATGCAGATGTTTAAACACTAGCCTTATCAAGGTAATAATTTCACTGATACTCTGGAAAACCATATGTTCTAGCTACAGCCCTCTATATTTAATAACATGGATGGAAAACTACAGCCTGAGGGCAAGTAATTGATAAACCCTAAGTTGATACATCCTGACCAGACCGGTTTTATAAAATAATGTGTGGCTTCTGACAATGCCACTGACTTATTCATTCATCATTGATATCTATCTCTTCCTCACTTTCTCTACATATGCAGTTGAAATCATTGGATGTACGAAAGATTTGATCTTATAATTTTAGCAAAAAATGCCCACATATTGCACATTTTTCACCTTATGAATGTATAATGAAGATGTGGATTATGTGACATGTGTTACGCTAGAATTTTAAACATTTTTTCCACAAACTTTTTCACATTGTTTGTTGTTGAACAGAGCTGGTCATCATTACTGTTCTATTATGTCCTGAATGAAAACAAGAGATTAACATTTTTTTCGGCAGTCACTACACAGCATGTGAGGTAAGTAACATTTTAACAGAATATCATTTTTGAATGGAGTGTTCTTTAAAACAGACATGTCATCAAAAAAGTACATTTTCTACAAATACAATGAGCATTATATACTTTTATCACTAATCAATGTTCAAACAGCAACATTTTAGGTGTTACAGAATATAACTGAAGTGTTCAAAGGATGAATTAACAAAGATGTATAAATAGTATGTATAATTTAACAAAATAAACCAGACAGTAATGGAGAAACTGGTTGTTTACCAAAACGTTGGATCAGTATTATAGTATTTCTAACTTCAGAATATTGATGTTGAGTTACTACATATCTGAAATCTTCTGTGTGTGTTATGGTGATAGGACAGCAAACTTTAAGCTACATGGTAATGAGAAAGCAAAGGAAAAATTTGCCTACTGTAAGCTAACATATGCATCGGTAAAACATGATAATGCTAGAATGAATGACAGATTTCCAGTAATATATATATATTATATATATTATATATATATATATATAT
>JANRMT010062789.1:41608920-41633371 GCA_026402145.1 Polypterus bichir lapradei | reverse complement strand
TGCGTATTTGGGAACACCGTAGTGACGACTTGGTTCAACATTACTTGGCAACAGGGAAAGTGGGGCAAGTTGCACTGGTGCATTTGTGTCTCCCATAAAAGCAGCTTCACTTGAAATCACTTTGTGATTGTGCACGGGTAAAAACGTCCGCTGAAGTGTCAGATTCTTATTTAATTCTTCTGCTTTCTGTATCTTCTGCATTGCATTCAGGTCTTTCAGGTTACCCTGATGTTTTGTCTCATAGTGCCGTCTTAGATTAAATTCTGTAATTACAGCCACATTAGCTCCACAAATGAGACACACGGGTTTAACGGCAATGTCAGTAAACATATAATCAGCCTCCCATCGGTTTTTAAAGGCTCTATTTTCAGAATCAACTTTTCTCTTAAGCATCGTGTGGGCTAGCTTCGCAATAACTTGCAAGCTAGACTTGATTAACGCGGTAAGTGTTCGGCAAGGCAGATGAAGCGCTGCATTATGGGATCTGTAGTTTATTGTGTTACCAGCGCTTCATATCCCCGGGCCATTAATAACAATGATACAGTATATAAAATGATCTCGCGGGCCGGATATAATTACACGCCGGGCCGGATGTGGCCTGCGGGCCTTGAGTTTGACACATATGGACTAAATAAATGTGATCGCGCAATTCAGATAGAGTTGACGCGCACTACAGCCTGCATGCCTCAATAAGTCATCCTCCCCTCGCTCTTACTTTTTTACCGTTCATCTAATGAATACACTGAGTATGGCTTTACCAAAACAATCATTGATGGCGAATAAAGTATCCATTATTCGAGTATGTAGATCGGGGTATATATATACATATATATATACCCGCGTATCGCAGCGGAGAAGTACTGTGTTAAAGAAGCTATGAAAAAGAAAAGGGAACATTTTAAAAATAACGTAACATGACTGTCAATATACAGTAATTGTTTTGTGAGTTTTACTGAGTGTTGCTGTCATCAAGGATTTGATTATCATTATTTCTTTCAATCGGGTTCGTATTTGTAGGATGTGTTGTGTTCAAGTTACATTCCGTGTTTGTCAATCGTTGTAAAGATGACAGGTTTCATTCATCGATTCGTTTCTTACTGCATCAATAAACAGCTCGTCTTCTTCTTTATCTGAGACCTGACACACTGCATGCACGGGTTTTTATTTAACACTGTCTTCCTTTAGCGGGACATTGACTTTTTCCACCGTGTGCTTTGTTTCCACAGTAGCTGCATTTATGAATATGCTTGTATGTATCAGACTTCATATTTTTTTGCTGCCTTTTCAATTGTGTAATTCGGTTTTTGTTCAGCGCTCTTTGGAACTGTTGCTTTTTGTCTGTGCACTGCGTCAGTTCACGTGAGCCGCTCGGTGTACATGCATCGAAGTTTCCCAGCTGTGCTGGTGCCATGTCGTGCTATGTCCATGGCTGTATCTAATGTTACCGAAGTCCCGGCACTTAAAACTTTCTCTGGCAGTTTCGCTGAGTTTGTGCCAAACACCACCCTGATCATCTCATCTTCCTCTGCATAAGCACAGTCCTTCACCCGTGAATATTTACCTGTAGCAGTTTGCTATTGGATTGCCGCTGACAGACGGCCTTATATGGGCAGGCACTAAATTACAAACGCCAGCGGCAGCCTGTCTATGAACTTAATTTAAAGTTTAGGTTTACATCGTGCTTTGTTTCCGAAGTAGCAGAACTCATGAATATGGTTGTATATGTCACTCGCTCGCTTCTTATTGTTTCGCTGCCTTCTCAATAATATAATGCATGTTTTCTTCAGCGCTTTTTGGGCCTCTTCCTGGTTTTCTATGTACTGCGTGATTACGTGGGAGGCGTGATGATGTCACACGAAACTCCGCCCCCACGGGTTTCAAGCTCATCTCCATTACAGTAAATGGAGAAAAACAGCTTCCAGTTATGACCATTACGCGTATAATTTCGAAATGAAACCTACCCAACTTTTGTAAGGAAGCTGTAAGGAATAAGCCTGCCAAATTTCAGCCTTCTACCTACACGGGAAGTTGGAGAATTAGTGATGAGTCAGTCAGTCAGTGAGTGAGTGAGTGAGTCAGTCAGTGAGGGCTTTGCCGTTTATTAGTATAGATTCAATCATTTTCCTTAATAAATAAATGACCAAGTATAATATTTTTGTCTCATTTGTTTAACTGGTTTCTCTTTATCTACTTTTAGGACTTGAGTGAAAATCTGATGATGTTTTAGGTCATATTTATGCAGAAAATTCTAAAGGGTTCACAAACTTTCAAGAACCACGTATATGCATATATATATATATATAATATATACACACACATATATACACACACATATACACATACATATATATGTGTGTTTGTGTGTGAGTGTGTGAAGCTATTTACATAAAAAAAATTCTGCTACACACTTTAAACAAATGTAATTTCTGCAAAAAATATAAAACAATTATAGTTTATACCTTTAATAATAATAGCAACAATAATAATAATTTTCTATACTAGTTAACTAAATAACACTAAGCAAGTTGCAGCAAAAATGCAAACAATGAAATGGAACATAACCACTTACAGAAGTCACTTCTAAATCATAATCTGTCTCAACTGTAGCATTTCTAACTGGACTTTTAAAACATGATGCACTAAATTCCTTCAGGACATGAAGATGCCCAGCTCATTGCTCTTTGTAATGACAAGAGTTAATACATTAAGTGGTTTGTTGCAAATGCATACAAACTTGTTACTAGGATAGGCAAAAGCCTAGTGACAAGTATAAAAGTTCGCATTGATTACAAACTAAAACAGAGACACAAGGAAGTAGACCAGCTTTTGAATCACATACTGTGCTTGGTTAGCTTTGACAATTTCTACAGCATTGTCATAGATAGAGGCACTCATTTCAATACTGCTCTCTAATTTAATAAAAAAAAAATCTTGGTATTTCCAATGTTTTAAGTTTCAGATAAGCGGACTAGGTTATTTTAATCACCATCTGCGACAGATATACATGGCAGTGCTCCAAAATAAGAAAGTCTTTGTTAAACAAATCATCTGTTTCACTTAATGAAGGTAAGGCACTTGTGCCACAATTTCTCCCAAGGGGCAGCTGATGTTTACCTGCAGGACATTGTGTCTGTGTAAAGTCATTAACACTAGAATTACCAGAGCCTACGAAAAAAACTCATAGATCCAGCCCACCTTAAACCCGTTCACATCTCTCCGTCAGCGTCTTTTTTCCTGTAAATGTGCCGATAAAGACAAGCAGCCTGCTATTCCATCCCCCCACTGCCGCAGAACTTGCACCAAGTTCTCCCAGCTCATGCCTTGATTGATTATCTGGGAGTAAAGTGCTGGAGTTTTGGAATGGAAATAAAAGATTGTTATTTGGAACACATACATTTCAGGTGTGTACGGTTTCTACAATAATCTGTGTAAACACATTGTTAAAACAGAAAAAAGTTTTTCATATTTTAGTAGTAAATGACAAAATGTTGGCATAAACTATATAATGTGTGAAGCCTGAAGTCCAAAGATCAAATAAACACTTTCACAAAAAGTTCAAGGACGATACAACAGCTTCTGTGGTGTAGCGGTAAGATTTGCTGACTTGTAATCAACAGTCCCTGGTTCGACTCCGACTGCGTCCTATATTTGCCGTTTTCAGTAGTGAGCTGCTCTTATTGTTAATATTATATAGTACACACATACATTTGGTTTGCATCTGCAACAAACGGTGTACATTTATAGGACTTGTAAAAGTTAAACGTTTTTTTTTTTTTTCCTTCACTTTTATTCTCGGTCACGATCACAATACATACTACCGCCCTAGGGATCTGACGCGGTTAGTTTTTATTTGAAACTGGGAGTAACTGTAGATGTGAGTGGTGTTTTGAGGCAATGGAACTGGACATTCTCTGATCTGGTGGGATAAAAGCTGACACACAAACGCTGGTGAATCTGCCTTCTTTGTATCTCACAGTCACTTGATTTTTTTTTTAATTCGGTTTTATTGAGTGTTCCTGCTCACGCTGAATTAGTATGCACCTTATGGTCTATGATGACAAAAGTGTTTATTTGATCATTGGACTTCAGGCTTCACACATTATATAGTTTATGCTAACATTTTGTTATTTACTACTAAAATATGAAAAATGTTTTTGTTTTAACAATGTGTTTACATAGATTATTGTAGAAACGGAACACACATGAAATGCATGTGTTCCAAATAATGATCTATTATTTCCACTCTAAAACTCCAGCACTTCACTCCCAGAAAATCAATCAAGGCATGAGCTGGGAGACGTTTGTGCACATTCTAAGTCGGTGGGGGGATGGAATAGCCGGCTGCTTGCAGCCTGATTTTATCAGCACATTTAGATGACAAAGGACGCTGGTGGAGAGCTGTGAACGATTTACGAGTTTTTTCGTAGGCTCTGGTAATTCTACTGTAGTGTTAAACTAGAACGTGGTACCAGACAAGGATGCCCCTTGTCAATACTGCTATTTGCAATCGCCATTGAACCACTGGCAGTTCACTGTCGAAATGCTTATCAGATAAAGGGGATTATCAGAGAAGGACTTGAACAGAAAATTTCTCTATATGCAGATGATATTGTACTGTATATATCAGACCCACAAAATACTGTGCCTGCAGTCTTAACAGCACTTACAGAATTTCAAAAGATCTCTGGTCTTAGAATTAATTTGAATAAAAATATGCTCTTTCCAGTGAATTCACAAGCATACAATATTAGATTGGACACCTTCCCTTTTATCATCGCAGATCAGTTTGTGCACGTTCTACGGCGGTGGGGGGATGGAATAGCAGGCTGCTTGTCTTTAGCGGCACATTTTCAGGACCAAAGACGCTGACGGAGAGGTGCGAACGGATTTAAGGTGGGCCGGATCTACAAGTTTTTTCATAGGCTCTGGTAGTTCTAGTGTTAAAAGAGAAAAATCAGAATAGAATATCTTTAACAATGGTAAGCTGAAATTTGTTGCAATTAATGGGTTATCAGTTGGATGATAATCTTAGTTCTTTTTTTCTTATTGAATTTCATGTAAATGTGATAATATGTAGTGTTTCCTTGCACTGAAACTAACCATAAGGTACAATAACTTCTCAATCTTTTTTATTTATTTATAGTCTTACTATGATTTTAAGGCAAATTAATTTACTGTTTTTTTTATTTTGAGGAAAAGGTTCCCTAAACACTTTAAAATATTTTTGTATTTGGCATTACTTTAATAGTCAACTTTACCTGTACACAAATTTTAAATTAGTCTTACATGTTTTAATAAAATGTGATTTGGACAATAAAAAATATAGCTCCTTCAAAGTGTCTACTGTGTCACTTAGATACAGTTAAACCTAGGACTGCCCGAAAATGAACACCTGAGAAGAGTCTCAATAAATATTCTGCCACTAAGATAGATCAAGACTCCTTTCTAAACAGATGACAACCTTCAAATGCAAAACAGTCTAGATGAATGTTTCAGAACTAGTGGGTCTTGGCCTATTTTTGGGTCATAAGCTTGCTACCAATAGGTTGTGACACGTCAATGCTCCAAAGATTGTGTTTGAATCACCAAGGAGGGAACAAACCCCCCACCACTGCCCTGATGATCACACCTGATTCACACTACATTCTCTACTGCTATTTGTTGAAATATATACATTGTTAAATGCACCTTTTCTTTCATTCACTGAAATCCAAAGCCTAATTTTCCACTGCAGAGACGCTTCATTGCTTAAAAAGAAAGGTCTATGCTTGGTGAATGTGGCCTTTCCCTTTCAAATATATTTTAAAAATGTTAAATTTATATTCATTTTTTATAGCATTACTGTTTTACACTACTTTACATTGTAGTATCTGCTCTGATGATAGTGCCTGAATCACCAAGAGGTCAGCTGGTCAGTCAAGAAAAAACTAATATGGAAAAAAGTGGGTTGTGACACCTAAGTTTATAAACACTGGTCTAGATTTACAATAACATCACTGTACTGTGCCATCTGCTCCCTTGTCACAACACTGAAATGTTTTCTGAGACTTGATAGAAGTGTTCCTCAGTTTTAGCACCTAGGAGTATCTATAGTACTTCTAACTGATATAACTTGTTAAACTAGCCAAACCTTCTATATGTATTCAAATGGAAAATGCAGGTTTGCTTATTTAAGGACATGTACTTCCTTTTAAATGTTTGGGTTATTTTATAATTGTAATTGCTTAATTCTTCCTCTGTGATCTAACTAGTATTTCAATTTAAACTAAATGCAATTACTCACAATGAGAAAAATCAAATTATACAATTAACCCAAGAAATAATTAAAAAAAAAAAAAAATAAAAAAAAAAAAAAAAAAAAAAACAAAGAATGAGACAGGCTTTCCTCATTTCTGTATATAGTTAGATTTGGTGGTTTCAATCCACTATTGTTATCACTCATCACTTTCTTGGATAGTCAGTTTAACAATATGAAAAGCAAACCTATATGGTTCATTCACAAAGCACATGATTTAACCTTTTGTCCCTATGTGGGGGGTTTTCTCTGCTCTTGTTTTACTGGGAAGTGTTATTTTACTATTTATATTTTTTTATTTTTTAAACAGGGCAATAACCATGCAAATGATGGATATACATTAACTAAAAGATGGACTAAAAAATGAAACTTGGCATATGTAACTCCCATCATTATTCCTTCATGTCTCAGCAAAGCTTTCAAGGACCAACACTCACAATATTACCTTTCCTGGTCCTCCTAGCATCACTTCTACTATTGGTTAGTACTCTTAAGTGGAAATGGCAGTCAGAAGAGCCTTTTTAAATATCAAACTAACAGCTCTGGGTTGTATTGTGATGGCTTCTTTCCTGTATCTAACCTCAACCTCCGAAAGCATAAATTGTCCCCTTAATTTAACAAGTAAAATTATATCAACAATTTAAGAGCTGACAGGACATGTTATCCAAGCAATTAGCTCCAATGACGTAAACTGATATTACCATTTATTTTTTTGCGCTGGCTTGCAATAATACTAGCATTTTAACAAATGACAATGGCTCCATTATCAAGGACTGAATTTTAAAGTCAGTTACTGAAAACAAGTTGAACAAAAAATGGATTTTATCAAATTTAGTTTCCTCAACCATTTTTGCCAAAGATACAATTCCATTATGCATGTCACCAAGTAGTAGGTTTACATATAATAAAAAGTAAATTAAGTTAACATGACATAGCCCAAACCAAAACATTTACAGTACAGGCACATACAAAATTATGGGGGGGGGGGGGGGGTTACCTTGATATCAGATATTCAAACAGTTAAACAGAAATTACATAAATCACTTATTCAGCACTAAGTTCTCTTTCATAAAAGGACTCTCCTTTTGTTATACATGCCTCTTCCCTCTCATTCACTGGTCAATTAAAAAGCCTGTTCCCGTGTGAATGTATTTCCTTTATGCACACTGCACTGATTTTCTGGAAGCACTTATTTTTTTATAGTTTAACACAAAAGCATAAATGTTGTGAACATATAACTGGACGACTTGACATGTGGATTATACAACACAAACACCATAAAAAAAAATTGTGGACATTTTTAGATTGTTTGCTGTAGTCTAGTATTGTACTACATACAAGCCCATTCAGAAATTATGTTATCTCCATGTTCCATGAACAAAATTTCCTTGGCCATCACTATAAAATAGATGGAACAAGTAAGATAAAAAAAAATATGTTTTTTTTCCACTGACAGACTTTCTTTAAGTAGCAGTAAAAGAATTTCTTTGACAACAGACTGTGGTTGGATTTGCAAAAAATACAAATCTTGTTCATTTTTTCCTTCATTACACAACTACTTTAACATTAGAAAAGATAGACTGGGAATTAATTATATTAATTAATTAGTTAATTAATTAGAATTAGTCTGTTATAACTGATTAGTGATGCATGTAAAAGTGTGCTTATGGAACACCGATGTTCCAATCAAGGCAAGACCGTGCCAAGTTCAGCCAGAATATGCTTTAACTCCCTATAGCTTCCCAGTGGATAAAGTGGGTTTAGAAAATGAATAGATACAAAAAACATAGCAAAACTGTTTAGATCACCAATACTAATTGCACCATATAATGGAAAAAAGCTCAACAAAAAAACAAGTTCTGCCATGGACCTGACAACATATAATTCCAATACTTGGGTCACAATTTATTAATACTGATGATTTTCAATATATTAAGCATTTAAATATAAATCTGCAATATACTGCAGTTTATTCTTTGTTTGTTTGACTGAAGTTACAATTACAAAATGTCAACCTATTACACCTAATTACAGAAATATAGAGTGAGCTTAAATTATGTTAACACTACTGGCACTGCTATGTATATACTTATATACAATTTTTGTGCATAATTTATGTGCAACATATAGTACATGTGTTGAACATGATGGTGAACAGGTCGAGACATTCCTGTAAATCATCTTGCACATATGAAGCATGTTTAGTGAATAAACTGTTTCTACCATTCAAACATTAACATAATTTTGACTCACCCTGTACTTGACCTAATCAATCCCACTAAATGATTTTTTTAAGCAAATAAAACATCCACAGGATCGTGCATATGATGAGTGATTTCAGCAGAGGTTTCTTGTGTTTAAACTTTTTAATTTATGGCATCAGTGTGTGAATTCCAAATTCTTTATAAATCAGCTTTAAAGTACTCCTGTCCAAGGTTATTATAGTTTTGCCTTTTTATATTAGTTTTTATTTCTATATTTTTTCTGACCTTTCTTGGAAATTTAGTTTAGTTTTAGTTTTCCTTCATCGTGTATTTTTTGTTTTAATTTAGTTTTTATTTTACAAAGACATTTCTATTTTATTTTTATATATATTAGTTTCAGTTTTAGTAATTATGGTACATTTAAAGAGTATTTTTTGTGTCACAATGAGACAGAACTGTACACTTAACAGGTTTGGATATAATATGAGTTTAATGTTAGTAGAAGCTTACTACACTACATGACACAGTTTACTATTTGGTTATTTTTTGTCTGATAAAAAAAGCATAATGAAAACCAGGTACTGAATATACACAATTTTACACAATTTTATAATTTTAATCACATTTTCTGTGTCATTTGTGCTGAACAAATTTGCACTGACTGTTGGCACTTTTTTCTTTTTCTTTTATTGCCCATAATGGGACAATTTGTAATGAAAACTACTTTAAATGTCAACAGCACACAACATATCCCACTCCAGCGACAATGTGCTTATAATGAATGCCTTCAATATTGCATTCAAAAATCTCAAATACTGGGCTTTGTTATTTTCTACCAGACATATTGATCTCTGATTCCATCTCAGGCACAAACAATTTATAGACAGAATTTTGCCACCTACAGGCCTGGAAAGATATAAAAACTTAGAAAATAGATTCTACTGTGTTCTGACAGGTGTGACCATGAAAATCACAGGTGCTAAGGAAGAACAAGCATCTTAGGCTTGAATCAGTGTGAAGACCCCATCTAGCTGTATTGAGGTAAACAAAGAAAAACAAGCATGTAGTGTCAAGGTTAGGGGCAGTGAGACTTGAACAGCCCATGCATAAGAACAGTAAACCCATAATGAAGAGCAAGAGCAGGTAATAACAGTATGGACAGGCACAAAATGAAAGAGACAGCATCTGAGATTAAGAACAATTTATACATTATCTAAACCTGTTTATCCAGAGCAGGATGGCAGGAAACGTGGAGCCTACCCCAGCAGGTTTGGGTGCAAGGTAGTAAAAATCCCTGGTATGTAATATGTATGACGTGGCTGATGTTAAGAGCAAAAAGAATATGATATTTCAACTATCTATTTTGAGAAAGAGAGGAACATTGAAAAAATGGGGACAAATATTTTAAAACATAATTCTGCTACTGGATTATTTTCACAATATCAGGTATTTTGAACTGTGAATTTTAACTAAAAAGATAAATGAATAAATATAGCATAAATACAAAAACACATTAGTATGTTTAGCTTTTCAACACTTGGCAGACTCTCTTCACCTTCCTACCTGTAGTTCAGTAGGGACATTGCCAACTCAGGAATTTTACAAGGTTTGTATTGCTTCGTTATTAAACAACGTTTTTAAAGCAAAAGTGATCGGTCTTCTATCATGACCATGACATTTTTTTCGATCAGTGCCGTTTTATTTTCAAATTAAAAAATAATAATAAAAAAAAAATTGAGTATGTATGTGTTCAGGTAAAGTACAACTTCCAGTTGATGGATTTGGCCCAAAAGTTAATAAAGATCTACAATTTAGGTGTAACATATTTAAAAAAAAAAATATTTCCAAATTTCATCCATCTATTTAGTTGTGTTTTTGAGTTATCGTGTTTACACACACACACACACACACATACATAATTCCAAAAAATTGTATTTTTGGACTCTGGGAGTTCTAAAATGTCAAGATTCATCAAAATCTCGATGTCAATTTTTTTTCATAATTACTATACTTTCTCTATACTTTGTGTGCGAAGTGGCAGGTGAATTACGGTCAACAAAAAGCAGGCACCTGAGAAATAAAAATCATGAGTGAGTAATGTTTCAGTTTATGTCCATACGGTAAAGTTTTTGTTGACCAACACATTCAGATTTCAGTTGTTTGAATTAGATCTTGATATACAACAAGTGTAAAGAAAGGCGGCTGGTAAATCGCTTTCTATTTCATGTACTTTACGAGCATATTCAGCTTGCTCTGTCACTGCAAATGCTGTGTGAACACCTGGCCTCCTTCACCAGCCGATGTGGTGGATGGCTTTCAGTTTTAGAGTTAAAAATTATAAGGGTAAAAACTAACAGCAAGAATATTAATTCAAAAATGAAAACTAAAATTATTTTTAGTAAATTATTTTATTTCAGTTAGTCTTTCCAGCTACTTTAACAGTTTCGTTAAGTTTTTCATGTTGGTTTTGTTAATTATTTTATTTCAGTTTACAAAAAAAATTTTTTTAATAATGTTTCAGTTTTGATTTCAGTTTTTGTTAACTATAATAACCTTGCTCCAGTCATCTAAGCTGAACAGACAGTACTTGTTGGTAGCTTACAGGATTACTTGATTTTAATATTTTAATATGTTATTAATTGCAAATTACATGTTTCTCATTAGGCTCTTTGGTTGGTTGGTTTCTTTCCTGTAACAGTGTGAACACCAATAGGATTCCAAACACATTAAACAAACCTGGACAAAGCATTTGGTATGGGATAATATATCACTAGCATTTGTGATGTACTGTCCATTGGAATGAACAAAAAGGACGTTTTTGCAGTTAACCATTTTTAGTACTGCCCTACAGAGTTTTCATACATTTACATGGTGCTAAAATAGACAGAAAATAAAAATCCACATAATTGTCTTCAGCATATGGATGATATATTGTAACAAAAAATACTGCTGTCACAATTTATCCCCACCCCCCTTCCACTGCTTAACAAATATAATGCATATGAGACTTATATGCAGTAAAACTAAATTTAAAAAGTAAACTGTATCTTACCCCTGATATGAGAAACACTTTACAGAAATCAAGAACAGGAAGAATTTGTAGAAAACTGGCAGCTTCAAGAGTGTCCTGGAGGTTTTCCATATTAAGAGAAAGCTTTGCTGTATAAATAAAGTCAATAATTTTTTTGAGGCCAATTCTGTTTACTCCATGAAGTTTGATGCACATAAGATCTTGCTCCTTCATTCCACCTATAAGTTATGGGAAAAATGAGAAAAACATTCATTTTTCTTTGTCCATCTGAACATTTCAGTTAAGTGAATTTTAAATTTTACTTACTGAAAGAAATGGTAATCAAAACCATATCAGGTTTCAGTCACAGCAATTAAAAAAACTTTTTGCATTGGAATTTGCTAGTGAAATGAAACAAGCTTTCATTTGTAAAAAGGCAGATTCAGTGATCAGTACTGCAATAATAAATTAAACAGGAAGAGAAGGAATAGCAATATCCCTAGTCAAATTTAAATTATACAATTAAGGCTGAACAAATACTTAAAATTTCTATTGAAGAAAACAGCTATTCTGCAGTATAACTACTGTACTAAAATTAGACAAGTTAATTTTAACATTTTAAAAGAAAATATTACACTCAAAAACTTAATCAATGACATGCATTATTTCACGGCAACATATTCTTGCTGACCACAGTGTACCATTTCTAGGGGAGGATTAAAACCATGTGTGTACCTAAAAAAATGTAAAAACTTAAAAGCTTCAATCTTACCTTATGCTACTTATATCCAAAGTCATGGAATAATACTACCAAGTTGAATACGCACTTTCTCCAGAGCTGTTATGTGACTTTATGCATACAACTGTTGCCCCTAGGAATACCTGCAAAAACATCACTATCCTTCCCTTTTTAGCCTCGTCAACAGACAAGTCTTGGATAGGGTATGTGTACGATAATGTGGAATAGGAACTAAAGTCCATTTCACCATTTCCATAATGTGGCACTAGCAACACAATGCTTGGCAAGATATGACACAAGTCCTTGTTCAACAATGCATGACTACATGCCAGGACGTATTATCAAAAACATTAACAACAATCTGCAAAACACATGAAACAAAGAGTCAGCTGATCACATTCTGTTAGTGAGGTGAGGGGTTTAAAAAAATTTGGAAGTTCTACATCTTTTCAATTCTTGGTCAAATAATTCCGTACATTTGCCTACTGGCAAAAATGGGTGGTGGGAATGGGTGCTGAGGTTAGGTCTCTTTTGTCACATTATATGAGGAATCAATACTAATCACACTCAGTCCCAAATCCATATTTCTTACTTACACCAATGTTCACCTGGAGGTGAAGCAGCAGTACCAACAGCACTGTCATGACTTTCAAGTGTAAGCTTATTTTACATAACTGTCAGCATACTCTTAAAACAACGGAAATGCTTTTAAGAACTGAAATCTATAGCTAACAAATGCACAATATTGATTTTGTATTTGCTATAATATTTTTATTACCAACAGGCTGTTTTAATTTAGTAATAGTTTACTAAGTAATAGGCATTAGGACATTTCACAAACCAGTGGTCAAAACAGCTTAACACTAGAATTACCAGTGCCTATGAAAAAACTCGTAGATCCGTCCCACCTTAAATCGCTTCTTACCTCTCCGTTAGCATCTTTTGTCCTTTAAATGTGTTGATAAGCAGCAAGCAGTATACTATCACATCCCCCACCAGCGCACAGTTTTCTCAGCTCAAGTCTGTTTACCTGTGTGTCAGTTGTTTAGAGTTGTATAGAGTGAGAAGCCAAGCAAAATCGCACCTTTGATAAATACTATATCGTTACTTGGAACACATGCATTTCATGTGTGTTCCGTGTCTACAACATTCTATGTACAGTAAACACATCGTTAAAACAGAAATGTTTTTCATAGTCCACTTCACAAAATGTAGACATGAAGTGTATAATGTGTTAAGCCTGATTTCCAAATATCAAATAAACACTTTCACAAAAGGTACAAATATAACAGAACAGATTCAAAAATATAACTGCAGAAAAACAGCACGCGTTAGGGTGCGACATTGACACGCATTTACTACGACTGCTTCGGTGGCGCAATGGTATCAACTGGTGACTAGTAATCAAACCGTCACGGGTTTGATCTCCGACAACTCCATTTTTTTTTTATTCAGTTTCATTCTCTCAGTCGCGTTCACAATCCTTTTAACCCTTCATCTGACACTGCTATTTTCACATAAAGACGCGCATAATTAAAAAAAAAACAAAAAAACAAAGCTAACCTTTACAAGTATCATACATTTACACTGGCTGTTACAGACTGAAATCAAATGTATGTTTTTATTCTAAAATAGTAAGTGCAGTTATATTTTTGAATAAAAGCGCACTTGTTCTGTTATATTTGTACGTTTTGTGAAAGTGTTTATTTGATATTTGGAAATCAGGCTTAACACATTATACACTTCATGTCTACATTTTGTCAACAATTACTAAAACACAAAAACATTTCTGTTTTAACGACGTGTTTACTGTACATAGAATGTTGTAGACATGGAACACACATGAAATGCATGTGTTCCAAATAACGATACAGTAGTTATAAAAGGTGTGATTTTGCTTGACTTCTCACTCTATACAACTCTAAGCAACTGACACACAGGTAAACAGATTTGAGCTGAGAAAATTGTGCGCCGGTGAGGGATGTGATAGCAGAATGCTTGCTGCTTATCAACACATTTAAAGGACAAAAGACGCTGACAGAGAGGTGAGAAGCGATTTAAGGTGGGATGGATCTACGAGTTTTTTCGTAGGCTCTAGTAATTCTAGTGTTAAATAATAAATATGATGTGTCTAATTTTAGTTGCAAGTGAAGAGAACACTATTTGGACAGTTCTAATCCAAGCTAATGTTATGTGTTGTCTTACATAACAGTCTGGACCAAATTTTACATAGATGATCTCTAGGACCATATGGACAAGACTGACTACTTTGGAACCGAGTACCATCTGCAGGCTCAGAGCAAGTAAAACATCCAAACAGACTGAAGCCAGACAAACAACCAAAATGACCAGCCCTTAACATTGCTTATTCAGGGAAGGCTGTATGCTGCTTCTACCAACTGTAATAGATGTATTATGTGCTTTTTCAGGGTGGTGTTGGGTGAGGCTTGATCAAGAGTGGAGAATCAAAGATTGTTGTTTATCTCTTGCTTTGTAGGTTATTCTTCAAAACTTAAGTAGTACAAACTGGCCACCTTGAAATAAGAGGATGAGTCAGTCATGAAAGCATTCATGGTTACAATGCAGCAAGGAGTTACCTCAATTCTGGAATCCAATCGGACCCAAAAAGAATAAATTCTCAACTCATGCAAGCAGAGACATTGATAGAGAGGCATTGTGGATGACAGATGGGACATTTAGCAATACAACACGGTCACCATTTAAAAAACACATAAACCTTTGCTTTCTTTTCTTAACCCATTCTACAAACAAACCCGGGCAATGCCTAGAACTTTAGCTAGTGGATAATATCAGGAGAAACACTTGCATAGCTATTATAGCAGTAAGAAATTAGTATATTAAAAGGGAGTGAGAGTGTCCTTTTAAGAAAGCATGTTTTCTATAAGGACCACTGCATTAGTGTGTCACATGACAACATATAGGCTACCTTCTTGTATCAATAATCATATCATGGGCTTAAAGACAGCCAACTAATGAATAACTGCTTTTGTATTTGGAGGTACAGGATTGACTTGGCTCCTTCTGTTCTTTTTATGGATATTTGAAAAATAACATCTATATTCAAATACAACTATTAGGTGTGCCCTCTGAAACAGTAATTTCAAAATAGTTTGAGCCATTTTAAAAATGCAATAATACAGAGCTGATTAAACAAAACAAAAGATGAGTTTGCCTTTGGTATACCACCAAAAACCTGAGCAATATGTGGTTGCATTTTAATGGAAAGACTCCACTGTAGTCACCTAGGGCAAAACATTGTCCGAGTTGGTCAGACTTCTATATGGGCTGACTTGGGCTGCAGCAAAGACCCCGCAGAGTAGAGGGGCCCTGAAATTAATCAGGATGTATAAAAAAAACCCTGGCCCACCTTAAATCCCTTCACATGCAGGTAAACAGACTTTTCTGGGTTGGTGGGGGGATGCTTGCTGCTCAACACATTTTCAACACAAAAGATGCGAAGGGATTTAAGGTGGGCTGGGATTGCGAATTTTTTGGTAGGCTTTGATAATTCTAGTGTTAAAGAAAAATCCCTGCCCAGTAAGCTGGATATTCTTCTCTTTGTTTAAACACTTTATAGTTATCCCCAAAACTGCTCTTTTCTCACTAGCTGCAGGTATAACCCTTAGCCATGGGTTTACACATTTCCAGTGAACTTCAGGGAGTGACAGACGATGGCAGCTGGATAACATTTCCAGCAGAAGCAAAGCTAAATATGCATTGGAAGAATGGGAAATGTGTGCAAAAGAAAGTGATTTGTCATGTTATAGTAGTGACAGATCTGCAAATATGGCCAGTAACAGCATTGTAAGATTATAGTTCTAGTGGTACTGAAGCAAATGAAGGTGATGATTTTGCATAAATGGCAAATACTGATGCCATTTCTAAACGTGCGTGGTGTAACAAGTGCTTTGTACAACTTTCAAAGCTGCTGTTCACTGATCTCCACGACCCAAGGCAGATGTATCAGGTACAGATGATTGTGGGCAGAATTTCAGTCTGTTTATAAGTGACAGCATATTAGCTGTACTTGTGACTGAGCCCAACAAACATGCACAGAAACTCATCCAGCACAACAAACTGAAACCAAATTACATGGTTTCTTTGCACTTACTGAATGAAATAATTAAAAAGCGAAGCACTAAAATTGGCCTATTTAAATGGCAACCTGTGGGCCACATGAGACCCAGAAGGAACCTCCGAGTGGTTCAGCCCGAGGTCCTGCCAGAAACACTGAGAGAAACTAAGAAAAACACATTTCCCGATCCTTCAGAAATTCCTACAGTAGTAGTACAGACCATGAATGCAACAGTCTACATAGCTCACGAGTGTTGTTGTGTATCTAGAAGTGGTAGTTGTAGTCTTTTTTTTTTTTAAACTGTTACAGTTGGTCGTGGCATCGACTAGATTTTAAGTGATTCCATAATCAATTCTATGCTGAGTCTTAGTTGTATTTCAGTTTCATCAAGTGAGTGCAAACATGGGTCTTTGCAAGCGAATCTAATTGTTACTCCAATGAGAGCTCCATCTCTGCACTTCTCACTTATACAATTGGTTGTCCCTCCACACACACTCTTCAATCCTACGGATTAATGGCTATTACGAGGACGATAATCAGACATTGACACTCAAAGCAAAGAATGAATTAGAATTAGAAAGACTGCATTTGATGAAAACATGTGCGGTGGCGCAGAGGTTAGCACTGCTGCCTCGCAGTTAGCAGACCCGGGTTCGCTTCCCGGGTCCTCCCTGCGTGGAGTTTGCATGTTCTCCCCGTGTCTGCGTGGGTTTCCTCCGGGTACTCCGGTTTCCTCCCACAGTCCAAAGACATGCGGGTTAGGTGCATTGGCGATTTTAAATTGTTTTAGGATATAACTGGTTGGATAATGGATGGATGTTTTTTCACCAAATAAACAAAAATATGCAGTGCTAGGTCTCTTGGCCGCCATATACCTTCACAGTACCTCACACCTGATCCAAACGCAGCATATGGATACCACCACCTTTCTGTTTACAAAAAAAGCACTGCTAATCAAACATGTGGGGCGTCATGTTTAATCTTGTGTACACCCGTTTCCACGATCACTTCAAGATGTATAAAAACTAAACTTGCTGTAAAACTGTGTACATTTTCATAGCAGCCTCACACCATGCATACGCACTTTTCTGCTCAGTTTTACAAACTGGCAGCATCCAGCATCAAAGCAGTGCTACCGTTTCTGTAGTCTTTGTTTTGTACATTCAAATTTATGATGGAGGATTTATCAAATACACCAAAATTAATTGCATTTCATTTACAAATTCAAGGCACTTGATTGTAATCATTCTGTAACAATATAATGGTGCACAGAAAGGGTAAACTATTCCAAACACTGCTGCTTTAGCGTTGCTACTCTTAGTGCACCACTGACAGTATTTTAACTTGTTTATTGTATTTGTGTGTGGTATCACAGGTGCACAGGTTGTGTTGACAAAGAAGAGAATACAGCTTTCAGCCCTAGAGGACATTTAAAACAAAGACCACCAAAGGAAAGCCCCAGCATCTGCCTGGATTCCACTCACACATGCCACAATCTATTTGAACTTTTCCCACCTTGCAAACCCTTCAGAACCTTTCCTACATGGACCTCGAGGCTTGTTTCATCCCAAGAGCTATAAACACACTCAATCAGTCCATCAAGAGCTCCAGGTTGAACTGTTTGTACTTACAATTACAATCACCTCACTGTGAACTTGCACTACAACTATAATATTGCACAACTTGAGCCACTTTATGAACCATCTGCACTATATGTACATGTATATTGTACTTATGCTTTCATATTGTACAATTTTCATTTTTTTATCATATTATCATTATTTTTAATCATTTTATAGAAAAATACGTTTATGGAGGAACTGCATATCAAATCTCATTGTAACATACAATGACAATAAAGGAATTCAATTCAAATCAATAGAAGAGAGCAGATATTTACAGATGATTATGACTGACGTCTAAGCCGATTTAGATTTCCAAGAGCTATCCTCTTAGAGATGTGTGCTGTCAGAATACTAGAATGTATACTTGATATAATTTTTATGATATTAGAGCATTAAAGTATGTATATTACATTTTGTACATAAATTGTTAAGTACATTTAATGAAGACACGGTAGCACAGCAGTAGCAATGAGCTGGCATCCTGTCCAGAGAGACTGTCCCTTCCTTGCGCTTTATGCTTGCCGGGACTGGCACGACCCTGGATGGATAGATGAAATAATTAAACATGTATAACAAAGATTTTTCAATGTTTCTTAAAAGTTCTGAAGAATCTGCGTATTAAGCTTACAACTGGATTTACATTTATTACAGATGCTTATTTTTTTTTAATATCTTTTATTGAACTTATTAAAAGCATGTAACGTTCCATACAATCAAGTCAAACGTAACAAAACTAAATTCAATTCAACTCCCACCCATGAGAAAGAAAGGAAGTCCAACCGCCAGAGTAAAACTTTGAAAGTAGTAAAGAGGGAAAGAAGTTCTTCTCCCAAATGTACATGCTTATTCTAAACCTTCTGCCAGGTTTAAAAATTTTTTGTACAGATTCTTTAAGTGAGAATTTGATTTTTTCCAATTTCACATAGTATACAACATCATTTACCCACTGACTTAAAAGATGGGCTAGGATTCTTCGAGTAGAGCAAGATAAGACTACAAGCTAATAGTGAAGTAAAGGCAATTACAGTTTGTTTGTCCTTCTTCACATTAAGCCCATCTGGGAGTACACCAAACAGAGCAATATATGGATGAGGAGTGATTGTGATATCAAGGCTGTCTGGTAGGCAGAATGATGTTAAATTTGGTACATGTCCAAAACATGTGGCCTGGTGAGGCGGGAGCTCAACTGCAACATTTTGCACAGAAAACATTTTGGACAATTTCTAACAAGATAGATGTACTCAATAGAAGATTTTAAGTTGAATAATTGAATGTTTTGCGCATACGGAGCTAGAGTGTGGCGATTGGTTACGTGGAAAAAGAACAGAAGGACAGGAATTGGGGGTTGGTATGTTTGACAGGCACAGTACTGCTGCAATAAATTATTCCATCTAGGGTCTTGAGTGTCAAAACAGGCATCTTGTGGGAGGCAGGAACAACCTCTGGACTGGGCACCAGCTCATCGCTATCACTGCGCCACCTTGCCCCCACATGTTTAATACACGTATTAATGCATTTCATCATGAAAATAATATTAAGTATACATTCTAGTATTCTAAAATTTTCAGATAGCTGTAATATCCATCCATCCATCATCCAACCCGCTATATCCTAAATACAGGGTCACGGGGGGTCTGCTGGAGCCAATCCCAGCCAACACAGGGCGCAAGGCAGGAAACAAACCCCGGGAAGGGTGCCAGCCCACCGCAGTAGCTGTAATATAATGAATGTAATGTATTCTGTGACGTGATCACTGTCTGCACGCTTCAGTTATCCTAAGAGAAAGCCCTTTTAAGAAGCACTTAGTGATTAATAAATATGTAGGGGGACACTACAAAGCATTTAAAATGCTACTTTCATTACAATGGGATTTCAGAAACTCTAGTAAATTAAATGTCAATTTTAAGATGAAGTTTATGATCTTCCACTTTAATGACAAATGAACTACGAGAATAAAGTGGAAATTTTGAGATTAAATCTTAAATTTCGACTTTAATTTCACCATTGACCTTGTGTTTCTTCCCTATGTCTCTATTTTTTTTTCCTTCTTTGTGGCCCTAATACACTTCTGTTATGACACTCACCTTTTCATGTCGACTTTGACATCTGACCACTTCAAATGATATTTTTGGATGGAGCATTTCTTTACATGCTTACGTAATCAATCCCTTCTGTGTTTTGTCTGTCCAGGGAAGAATGTTATGCAAAGAACTATCAATTCAAACGTTTGTTTTTCCTCCAGGACAGAAGTTATGCTAGAATTCTATTTTTTCCATCCTCTTTACTATTGTCAGTAGCCTTCTGGAATGAGCATTTATTTTATTTTTAAACAGATTGCTTTTGTATCTGGAAATCACAGTGTTTATTACACAGGCATTACAAATCTTTTTTGGCAAAAATAGATTGAATACAATAAATTCTAAGCTATTGATTGCTTATTATCCTGGTGTCAATTAAACTGCACATAACAAGCAAGCCAATAATTAACCAGACACCTGTTTTGAATTTGGTTGATCTTTTTAATCATAATGAGTTTAAAAAAAAATTGGGAATTAAAGGTGTGAAAAAGTCCCAGAGACTTTGAAGTTGAAGTTGAAAAAGCAAAGCTAACCTAGCTCAACAGATAAATAGATGTGTAAAAAAGACTAAGATTATTATCTCTGAAGCCAAAGATTACCGAAAACTATTACATTGCTTTTTCCAAGAAATTTAAAATACATGCTAGGAGACACTTCTAATATTTCAGAACAAGAACAATAACAAGCAATGTAATATTACTATCATTCTTTATTTAGGACTCACTCACTCACTCAAGGCAACTTACAAAAATGTATCCTTTACAGAAATAATACACGTTCTATATTAAAAAATAAACAAGAAATTACTTCCAACCAGTGTAGCCTTATGGAAAAGGAGTTTGAGACCCTTTTGTACATGAATGGGTACTGAGGGGTTCAGGCCATTTATCGAGGAAATTCTAAAGAAGTACTTGACTACAGTCATGTATCATCTGATGCTGAAGGTTAAGGCAATGTCTGTCATTTGTGCTGTATATTCCTAGGAAAGTATACCTTTAGGTGTACAACTTTCAGAATCACATAGTTTACTGCCTAATTGAAGCTACTGGGATTGACTTTCTGTCATTTAATTGATCAGATCAATTTGTGTCACTATGCCAGCAGCTCCCATTTTCTAGTCTAAGAAAGGATGTACCTACTACAATGTGTCCACAATCGGACATATATTGTTTATAATGGTATGATTCTGTACACTGTTATTTATCAATTACAGATAAAAAGTAAAGACTAAAAGACAGGGCATGCATACTAAACACGGAGTACCAGTTACAAGGAGCAAATGCAACGAAAAAAAGACAATTTGCAGGTAGTCTTGATATAGGGGCTAATGCAGCCTGACTGAGAGGATATCTAAAAATAGTCTTCCTACTGCAAATATGGCCCAAAAGAAGATTAATCCCTTGCTACATGCAAGAAGCATCTGAGCCAATTTCAATATTCCCAACCCTCCAATGACACATTTACATGCAGATTTGTTAGCTTTAGGAATACACACTATCAACTTGCTGAAAGGCATAACTCTTTACACTGAACCTCTAGGTGTAATACTGAAAAACAAAGTGTTTAAAGCTTCATCAAGCCTCAACAACAATAATACAATCCACCCTATTTTATTCAAATCAATTCCAACAGAAACAGCAACAAAATAAGCTATCCTGTAACTCCCACTTCAGACAGAAGTATAATCAATATTAAATATAATAGCAATTTTTGATTGTGTTTGCTAAGAAAATAATGAAAACGGTATCTGGAATGCCACATGTGTCCTATGCATTTTTTTAAATTACCTGTAAACATTGCTTTAAAGTAGTCACTAGCAGATGCCATCATTGCTCTGTGTACTGGGAAGGCTTCATCTCCATCTCCAGGTAATAACGTCACATCACAGAGTAAACCTTCTATCCGCAGTTGATCAAAACCCTGGAACAAGGTAACAAATAAAGTTTGAGATTATTATAAGACAACATAGAGAGTTCAGCTATGCTAATTGCCCAAATCACTATACTGCACTTTCATCAAGAAGTTGAATACAGTACATTTATAAGGTAACCTTAAGCTATTGTAACAAGAAAAAAACTAACCATTTAACTAAAGCATTTTTACTGACAAGTAACATTCCCGAGTTCTCCTCTCATTTAAACATGTGATTGGAAACTGTGCTATTTCTGTGTGCATCTTTTTTTTCTTTTCTATTGAATTTATTAAAAGCAAGTAACATTCCATATAAGTAAGTCAAACATGACAAAACTAAATTCAGTTAAACATTCTCCCCCCCCCACCACCAAGAGAATGAGAGGAAGGCCAACAGCCAGAGTAAAACTTTTAAGAGTAGAAAAAGGGGAAGAGAATCCTTTTCCCCAATATGAATGCTTACTCTAAAATGTTATTAATTAGATCCTGCCAGGTTTTTAAAAAGTTTGGAACAAATCCTCTAAGTGAGAATTAGTTTTTTTCCAAGTAACACTGGCTTAAAAGAGGTGAGTTAGGATTCTTCCAGTTGAGCAAGTTAAGTCTACGTGCTAATAGTAAAGTAAAAACAATTACAGTTTGTTTGTCCTCCTCCACTTTAAGCCCATTTGGGAGTAAGCCAAAAATAGCTGTTAATGGATTAGGAGTGATTGTGACACCAAGGCTGTCTGAAAGGCCATTTAAAGATTTTGGTCCTGAATGATTTTAATTTGGTGCATGCCCAAAGCATATGGCCCAATGAGGCTTGAGCTCAACTGCAACGTTCACAGATTGAATGTTGCCCTGGATACTTTTTGGACAATTTTAAATGAGACAGATGTGCCCGATAAAAGATTTTAAGTTGAATAACTGTATGCTTTGTGCATATAGAGCTAGAGTGAATTCTGTGCATGGCTGCCTTTTCTGAAATGTTCAGCAAGAGATCCTTTTCCCACTGTACTCTGGGAAGGGACTTTAAAATGTTTTAATATATTATTGAAATGTTCTCTGAGTCCTCAAGACTGATTAATATTTCTTCTGGAATAGAAGTAAGTGGGAGGTGAGGAAAACTGGGTACATTTTGTTTAGCAAAGTTTCAAATTTGGAAATTGTGGAAAAATTGTTTTGATGAGAACTAAAATTTGGAGTGCAATTGTTCGTAGGATGCAAAGAAGTTATCCATGTACAAACCTCTAAGTGATTTAATCCCGAATTTTTTCCAAATATTAAAAACTGTGAAAGTTCGAGAGGGTGGAAAAAGGTGGTTTATCATGTAGAGGTGCCACAGATAAAAGCTTCTCTATCTTGAAGTACTTCCCACATCAGTTCCATATTCTGAGTGAATGAAGTACAATTGGGTTGTTAGTATATTGACTATAACTTGTATTTACTGGGGCACAAAGCAAGGAATATAAAGAAGTACTGCAGGACTTTACTTCTATTGTGGAACAAGCCTGTGTGTCAATGTCCAGATTTTTACAGCTTGTATATTTGCCACCCAGTAATAAAACTGAAAGTTAGGTAGAGACATGCCACCTTCTGCCTTAGGTCTTTGTAGAGTTACCCTTTGGATGCATGGATGTTTCGAATTCCAAATAAATGAGGTTATGACTGAATCTAATTTCTTAAAAAATCATTTGTTAATGTAAATGGGGATGCTTTGAATTAGAAAGTGTGATATGGCGTATACATTATCTATGCATGTCTTGCTTAAGGTTTTCTATGCAGATAGACAATTTTTTTTGAAAAAGAGCTTAATGTTTACTTGTGATGTTTACTCCTAGGTATTTAAACTGATCTGCAATGATGAAATGGAAGGTGTCAAATCTAATATCATGTGCTAGAGAGTTCACTAAAAAGAGCACACTTTTATTCAAATTAATTTTTAGAATCTTTTGAAATTCTGCTAGTATTGTTAGGACTGCAGGCACAGTATTTTGTGGATATGATATATATAGTACCATATCATCTGCATATAGTGATATTTTCTGTTCAAGTCCTTCTCTGATAATCCCCTTTATCTCAGAAGCATTTTGAAAGTGAACTGTCAATGGCTCACTGGTAATTGCAGATAGCAGTGGTGACAGGGGGCATCCTTGTCTAGTTCCATGTTCTAGTTTGAAGTAGTCGGAAACAATGTTGTTTGATCCATGCACATATGATCGGGCAAAAACAAATTTGGGCAATGCAGTGAAAAGGTATTCCCATTCAATCATATCAAGTGCTTTTTCTGTATCCAATGATAATAAGATCTCCGGGGTGTTAGACATTGTGGGTAAATATATTACATTAAATGGGCACTGAAGATTGGAAGCTAAGTATCTGCCTTTACTAAATCTGGTTTAGTCTTGTAATATTACTGAAGGAAGCACTTTCTCAATCCTTCTAACTAGAATTTTGGAAGGAAGATAGATAGATAGATAGATAGATAGATAGATAGATAGATAGATAGATAGA
>JANRMT010062789.1:41579498-41608910 GCA_026402145.1 Polypterus bichir lapradei | reverse complement strand
AGATAGATAGATAGATAGATAGATAGATAGATAGATAGATAGATAGAGTATCTTAACATCATTATTCAGAAGTGAGATTGGTCTGCATGATACATATTGTAGTAAGTCCTTATTTTTCTTAGGAAAGACAGTAATTAATGCTTAGTGAAAAGTTTGAGGTAAAATTTTATTGTCTTTGGCATCTGAAAATGTTGCTAATAAAAAGACACCTAACTTCATTTAATTTTTTTATTTTATAAAATTCAGCAGGGTAGCTAGCCACCATGGCCTGCTGCTTTCCCACTCTGAATGAGTGTACAGCATCTACTAATTCTGAAAGTGTCAGAGGTTCATCCAGTTCCTCTGCACTGGGTATATAGCTGTAGCTTCTGTGATGCAGCGAAAAATGCATTAGATTATGTCTTGTCGTCTTTAAACTGAGTAGAATATAAGGACTTATAGTAGTCTCCATATGTGTGCATTATATTTTTATGGTCAATGATTTTGGTAATATTGGCATTGCATTACAAACTTCCTGCTTGTGGTTTTGTTGAGATAAGATCTTATTAGCCTTCTCTCCATGCTCATAGTAATAATGTCACAATTTAAAAATGAGTTGTTCTGTTTCTTTTGTTGTGATGCAAAGCCTGTTATTTCCTATAAAGTGCCTCATTTGGAAACCTGGAGTGTTCTTGATCTATTCTGGCAATGTCACTGATTAACTCCTCCTCCTTCTTGATTTCCCCAATTTATTTTTGTGGAAGCAATATGAAATAATCTGTCCTCTTAAAAATGACTTCAAAGTTTCACACTGTATTCTTGCAGAGACCTCTGAGGATGTATTTGTCTCTTTTAAAAAAAAAACCAAAAAAAACTTAGTACAGTTCTCGCCAGCTAATAAAAGTGGGTTAAGATGCCGGTTGAGCGAGGAGTATGTGGGGCATAATGATTTGGTCAGAGATAACAATAGTACTTACAAGATTTGATCATAGACAAAAAATTGTTACCTATAAATAAATAATCAATTCTTGAGTAACAGTGATGTACTGGTGAGAAGAAGGAATATGCTCTTGAGTTTGGATTTAAAAATCTCCAAGGGACTGATAAGGTGTGATCAATTACTAAGTAATTGTTTTTGCAGTGTTCAATGTTATCGCCTCTGTGGCAGGAGACCTATCCAGGCCTGGACTTTTAACACAATTAAAGTCTCCAGCCAATATAATTTTATGAACGTTCACATTACACCTGTAAGAATTGTTTGCATCAACTTGCGGGGCTTAACTTCAATTTCCGCAGAAAAACTTTAAGTTGTTAACCCATTACTGTTCCCTGAAAAAGGTATTTTTGTATAACTCTGAAATGGTATTATACTTTTCTGTTTTTAATAACCTAAATGTTTCTTTTTAGCTTAACTTCTGACAGTTTATTAGGTATATTCAGTGGACTTGTACTGCTGAAATGTAAAAAAAAAAACAAAAAAAAAAAAAACAAAACTGGTATTCTTAAACATTTGAATGGTAGTGTACTGTAATACATTATTTGCCAAGTTGTGTACTGCCAAAGGGGCCTTCAGATCTTGACTTGATTACACTTTGCAAAAGCTGGCTGAGTATGAACTTTTATGAATAAAATTGACCTTAATTGGTATTTAAAATGTTACACTCAAGACTGCATTATGGCACAACACTGAAAAGTCTAGATATTATGTAATAGAGAAATGCTAAAATGCAGATGAGGCCTCAGATCTGAGTAGGTGAATGTTCTAAAATTGTCTTGGTGAACAGCTTAAGCAATATGCACACCCTGGGAGAGGCCTGAAAGAGGAAAAATTATAATAACTTTGTGGGTTTTTTTTTGCTGAATAATTATTGTTTTTTGCTTTAGTATGTTTCTTGATATTTGCTTTGTTTTTTTTGTTTATCTTTCCATACAGTTTATATTTTTTACTACTATTTTACTCAACACCATTTAGTTTTCATTTGGGATGTAGAGGATTTGTTGGTGTTAGCAAGTTATCCCTGCACAGCTTCTCATCTCTTTAAGAACTTTAATGTAACAGATTTTTGCAATAACCTTTCATTTCAACTTCTGGTATTATCACTTGGGATTTGGTATTGTGGTTTGTTGTTGTTTTTGGACTTTGTCCATAAGTTTCCTAAGATTCTCTTTTCATCTTCCAATCTTGCCTAAAAACAGTTATTTTACCTTCCATCATGTCTATAAAAGCCCACAAACAAAGAATCAGATCAACAGCACCTTTAACTATAAAAGGACAATTTAAAACCACGCTTTTCTAAATTACAATACTGATGTCAGTTTGTCCTTGTAATCAAAATTACTGGCTAATTTTTACACAATCTTTTAAAGTTTGTGGTTATCATCCTATGAGGTAGTCTGATCAATATATGTTGTTGCTTTACGCTTCCTGTACATTTTTCCTTCAGTACTTTCCTCTTTGTCTCAATGTCCCCGTGCAAATTGTCCCTGGCACTCCATGTGGTTAATGGTTTTCACTATTCACTAATTGGAATGCATCTTGCTTAAAGCAGTGCATCATGTTTTACAGAAAGTATTTACAGTAACAAGCTCTCCACGACAATGAAATAGATATCTGGGTAAGAAAATGGAGATGGAGATTTATTGACAGGATATGTTGAGCAGTCCTTGCTGGGTCACTTTGCATATTCCTCGCAGCTGAACTGGTATATTTGCTAGAACTGCACAATGTCCAATGCACAAGAGCATCTCAGAGTCAAATAGTGTAATTTAGACATTTGTAGTTTAGCCTTCCTTCTGTCATACACTCCAGAATGTGTATTAGTCAACCAGAATTATTCCATAATTCTCAAATACTCTTTTTTAATATATAAATGATATTAAAGTTCAGATACAGCGTTGTGCCTGTTTATGCATGCCTAAAACCTGAACCCTTGGGACAGTTTTTACTAAATAATTTGATAACTTGTTTAGGCTTTGTACGTTGTTAGGCGTTCAACAAACATACTGCATAAAACCTCAACACATCAAAGGGACAGAACAC
Source organism: Polypterus bichir lapradei (assembly GCA_026402145.1). NCBI lineage: Eukaryota > Metazoa > Chordata > Cladistia > Polypteriformes > Polypteridae > Polypterus > Polypterus bichir. The sequence continues at coordinate 41,605,891 of JANRMT010062789.1, read as the reverse complement.
CAACATCCTCCTCATACAGAATGTACGCACTCTTAATTTCTCACAAGACACAGTCTCTAATGTAAAATGCTTTTCTGGCCTCATGAGGCATAGCAGGGATAGTAATTAGTGAAAAAATGTAAATTTAGAATAGAAACATGAACTTTTGAAACTGAAAGATCTTTTGTAACTGTTATAAAAACTAACCTAAAAAAATAACTAACAGATCAACAATTACATTAAAAACAACTTATTGATATTGTATCTTTGCCAAGGTCATTTCCAGTATGTTGGTATGAAAGTGTGGTGCAAGATTGTTTTTTTTTTTTTTTTTTTTAAATAATCTGCTATGTTACCATAATAAATGTAACATGTTTTGTTACAATCTTTAAGGAAGAAGCAAGTTTAAAATGAAAAAATAAAAATAAAAATAATTTTATTCACCTAAAAGGATGGGTGGGTTGAACAGTTTGAACTCGTCACAGTGTAAGTCATAATGATTACTGTCCTATGTAAATTCAGTCATATGAAAAAAGACTGGAAACCCCCTGTCAGCCTGCATAATAATTTACTCTACTTTCAACAAAAAAAGATAACAGTGGTATGTCTTTTATTTCCTAGGAACATCTGAGTACTGGGGTGTTTTCCGAACAAAGATTTTTAGAGAAGCAGTATTTAGTTGTATGAAATTAAATCAAATGTGAAAAACTGGCTGTGCAAAAATTTGGGTACCCTTGTAATTTTGCTGATGTGAATGCATGTAACTGCTCAATACTGATTACTTGCAATACCAAATTGTTTGGATTAGCTCGTTAAGCCTTGAACTTCATAGACAGGTGTGTCCAGTCATGAGAAATGGTATTTAAGGTGGTCAATTGCAAGTTGTGCTTCCCTTTGACTCTCCTCTGAAGAGTGACAGCATGGGATCCTCAAAGCAACTCTCAAAAGACCTGAAAACAAAGATTGTTCAGTATCTTGGTTTAGGGGAAGGCTACAAAAAGCTATCTCAGAGGTTTAAACTGTCAGTTTCAACTGTAAGGAATGTAATCAGGAAATGAAAGGCCACAGGCACAGTTGCTGCTAAACCCAGGTCTGGCAGGCCAAGAAAAATACAGGAGCGACATATGCGCAGGATTGTGAGAATGGTTACAGACAACCCACAGATCACCTCCAAAGACCTGTAAGAACATCTTGCTGCAGATGGTGCATCTGTACATCGTTCTACAATTCAGCGCAATTTGCACAAAGAATATCTGTATGGCAGGGAGATGAGAAAGAAGCCCTTTCTGTGCTTGTTGTATGCAAATGCTCATTTAGACAAGCCAGAATCATTCTGGAAGAAAGTGCTTTGGACTGATGAGACGAAAATTGAGTTATTTGGTCATAATAAAAAGCACTTTGCATGGCGGAAGAAGAACACTGCATTCCAAGAAAAACACCTGCTACCTACTGTCAAATTTGGTGCAGATTCCATCATGCTGTGGGGCTATTTCAGGGACTGGGCCCTTGTTAAAGTCGAGGGTTGGATGAATTCAACTCAATATCAACAAATTCTTACAGATAATGTTCAAGCTTCAGTCACAAGTTATGAAGTTATGCAGGGGTTGGATATTCCAACAAGACAATGACCCAAAACACAGTTCGAAATCTGCAAAGGCATTTATGCAGAGGGAGAAGTACAATGTTCTGGAATGGCCGTCACAGTCCCCTGACTTGAATATCATCGAAAATCTATGGGATGATTTGAAGCAGGCTGTCCATGCTCAGCAGCCATCAAATTTAACTTAACTGGAGAGATTTTGTATGGAAGAATGGTCAAAAATACCTCCATCCAGAGTCCAGACAGTCATCAAAAGGCTATAGGAGGCATCTAGAGGCTGTTATATTTGCAAAAGGAGGCTCAACTAAGTATTGAGGTAATATCTCTGTTGGGGTGCCCAAATTTATGCACCTGTCTAATTTTGTTATGATGCAAATTGCATATTTTCTGTTAATCCAATAAACTTAATGTCACTGCTGAAATACTACTGTTTCCATAAGGCATGTCATATATTAAAAGGAAGTTGCTACTTTGAAATCTCAGCTAATGATAAACAAAAGTCCAAAGAATTAAGAGGGGCTCCCAAACTTTTTCATATGACTGTATATAATACAAGAAATCAGTTTATCTCTACCTTGTGCAGTTGACATCATTCACTTAAAGGTTTAAGTGCCTATTAATATCTTAGTCATACCAGAAAAGTGTGGTCTTGGAGGCTATAAATCAATAATTTATCCGCAATAATACAACAACCTCTATCCTACATTGCATCAATCATGGTGCCAAGATACAAGGTTTTATTATTTTAATTCAGATGCAAAACAATGTACACTTGAAATACTGCAAACAAAGCTGGACATCACAATTACAAGCAGCAAAAATAGCACAGAGGCATTTATCAGATAATATAAAGCAGCAGGAGCTAACAATGCAAGTTTTTCTGTTTGATATAGTTGAATAAATCTTTAAGAAAAACTCTAGAGAAACAGATAAGCAACAAAACAGACGTAGATGTCACATATTAAATAAAACAAAAGCTTGCATTTACCATGAAAAACCTAAATCTATAATAAAAAGTTAAATTACAATACAAAATAAAATCTTGAAAATTTGCTTTCTTATTGTAATCAAATAGCTTTTTAAATTTACTTTATTACCTCCTTATATATGAAAAGATGTTTGATACTGTGACTTTGAAATATATTAATATACTGCCTGTGAACTGAAGGTTTCCTATCAAGCTCCATCTTACCACACTGTGGAAACAAGAATGAACTCTGCTACTTGTCTTAAAAGTGGAAAAAGCATTATTATTAATTTAATATCTGCTCCACAACTAAGTAGAAAGTAGAAGCATTATATTTTATTATGCAGCAACTGATTAAATACATTACTTCCGAGTTCACACAGATGACGCAAACAAAAAAATCCTGGTAGTTACCTCAGGCTATTGATAGTAATACTGCAATATTCTACTGTACTGATTACTCACTGATTATTTCTACTGTACTGATTCCCACCAACTGCTGTAGGATGCCTGAGCAATGTGCTTTGTAAAGAGAAATACTTTTGAAATACTTGTCACATTTGAGTTAGGAGGGTCACTAACGTAAACACATGGCCAAAGAGTTGGTTCCCAATTTACCCAACTCTTAATATGAAGCAGTACCGCCTGGTATAGGATGTGAAGGGGCTTATCCTTAATGATGCCAAGAACATGATTCATTATTTATCTGACAAAATTCAGTTTTCTCAACTTTTCTACATGTTTCTTGAGATTCTTATGTCTAGGCGTAGGCCCTTCTATTTCCTACTCAATCAAAGACTAAACAGAACGCATTCCCATAAGCAGTCACAGTACTCCAGGAATGTGCTTGTTTGTCTTTCTATGCACAATTTCTAATTCTTGTATGCCTTTTCTGAAGTGTGATGAGCAGGACAACACACAGCACTCCAATATGCACTCCCTACTAACATACTAAAATTTGAACACAAAACTCCTTTCACTTCCAACATAATCTAGTATTTTATTTGTATTTCAAACTGCTTGTGATGGTTGTGTCAATGTAAAAATATGTTTTTCAGAGTTTGCTTAAATACCAGCTTATCTCTAAAGACTGAAATGAATTGCTGCCTCCTCAGCATTTAGTATCCTTCAGTTTTCATGTCATTTGCAAATCTGAGTACTAGTTAGAAAAATCTCCCACTAATGTTTAATAGGGATTCCATGTCACTACCCACACTACTTCAGCCTGCAGCTTTCCATAAACATATGTCATTATTTTATGTGCAGTTAAGACCCACACTGCATGCAGTCCAGTCATGTTACAATACTGAATGTCTGTCTGCATTTTAATGTCACACAAGCAACACTGTTGGCCATAATGAGCCTATTAAAAACATTGTGCATGAGCTGCCCTTCTGCACTGTGCTCTTACTCTTACACCTTTCACTGCCCACTGCCCATACTGCCCATACTGTGCAGAAAAATAAGGGAGTTATGACTGAAAGTGTGTTGAGTGCTACTCAAATATGCAAACAAGTATTTGTTGTACTCTGTATATGGGAAGTGATTATAAATCTAACTGAACTGTTTATACTTCACTAGCAAAATACCCGCGCTTCGCAGCGGAGAAGTAGTGTGTTAAAGAAGTAATGAAAAAGAAAATGAAACATTTTGAAAATAACATAACATGATTGTCAATGTAATTGTTTAGTCACTGTTGTGAGTGATGAGTGTTGCTGTCACATATATATTTATACTAGCAAAATACCCGCGCTTCGCAGCGGAGAAGTAGTGTGTTAAAGAAGCAATGAAAAAGAAAAGGAAACATTTTGAAAATAACGTAACATGATTGTCAATGTAATTGTTTTGTCACTGTTGTGAGTGATGAGTGTTGCTGTCATATATATATATATATATATATATATAAATATATATATATATTTACACACACACACACACAAACATATATATATACATATCTATACATATACACATATAATATACACACACACACATATATACATACATATATATATCTACATATATACACATACATATACATACACACATACACACACATATATATACACACAAATACATATATATATACATACACACACACATATATAAACATATATATACATATACATACATATCTACATATATACACACACAGCTATTTCGTATCAGTGCAAGATGCTGCTTGTTAAAACGGATAACTCCCGCTCTTACGTGCAAGTCTGCGTGGATATTATGAACTATCGTATTTGTTCAAGTTCTATTTAAATTTTAAATAGAAGGAATTTTTATTTAGTCGACAGAAATATCTTTGGTAGGAATGGTAAAAACAGACAGGAATATTATTCCTGAATAAATCAACTCAAACCTTAAACAACTTATAATATTTTGCTCTCCATAAAAATATATCCTGTCTAAATTATACAAGTTAGAAATAAAGTAAACGTTAAAAGAACAAACATTCAAATTTCTTTACTCTTATGTAATTTTATATAAAAAATAAACTTAGATTTTAAATATCCCAAAAGATTTTGCTCTCCATAAAAATATATCCTGTCAAAATTATACAAATTCAAATATGAACATGCTGCATAACAAAACCTGGAAATATAAATAAAATGTGTTCTTTTCAGCAATAACAAATCAAATCATTCAGTTGTCTTTGCTCATATGTCATTTTAGAGCTGGACGCCTGGCATCTTTTTTTGGCAACAAGTTCGTTTATGTTTGGTGTGAGGTTCTGTGTTGTGGAGATTCTCAGGATGGACTGCAGGTGCTCATGAGTGAGGCGACTCCTGTGTGCTGTTTTGTTAGTCTTCATCACTGAGAAGAGCTTCTCACACAGATATGTGCTACCAAACATGCACAAGGTTCGAGCCGCATGTAGACGGACTTTTTTGTTCTTCAAAGTCACTAAAGCGCCGTGCGCTCAGTTTATCAGCAAAGTGCGTATTTGGGAACACCGTAGTGACGACTTGGTTCAACATTACTTGGCAACAGGGAAAGTGGGGCAAGTTGCACTGGTGCATTTGTGTCTCCCATAAAAGCAGCTTCACTTGAAATCACTTTGTGATTGTGCACGGGTAAAAACGTCCGCTGAAGTGTCAGATTCTTATTTAATTCTTCTGCTTTCTGTATCTTCTGCATTGCATTCAGGTCTTTCAGGTTACCCTGATGTTTTGTCTCATAGTGCCGTCTTAGATTAAATTCTGTAATTACAGCCACATTAGCTCCACAAATGAGACACACGGGTTTAACGGCAATGTCAGTAAACATATACTCAGCCTCCCATCGGTTTTTAAAGGCTCTATTTTCAGAATCAACTTTTCTCTTAAGCATCGTGTGGGCTAGCTTCGCAATAACTTGCAAGCTAGACTTGATTAACGCGGTAAGTGTTCGGCAAGGCAGATGAAGCGCTGCATTATGGGATCTGTAGTTTATTGTGTTACCAGCGCTTCATATCCCCGGGCCATTAATAACAATGATACAGTATATAAAATGATCTCGCGGGCCGGATATAATTACACGCCGGGCCGGATGTGGCCTGCGGGCCTTGAGTTTGACACATATGGACTAAATAGAACTTGAAAAGATATATTTTTTCAAATGTGATCGCGCAATTCAGATAGAGTTGACGCGCACTACAGTACATCGAGCCCACGTGCTATTGTGGTTTTGCCTGCGTGCCTCAATAAGTCATCCTCCCCTCGCTCTTACTTTTTTACCGTTCATCTAATGAATACACTGAGTATGGATTTACCAAAACAATCATTGATGGCGAATAAAGTATCCATTATTAGTATGTAGATCGGGGTATATATATACATATATATATATACATATATATATATACCCGCGTATCACAGCGGAGAAGTAGTGTGTTAAAGAAGCTATGAAAAAGAAAAGGGAACATTTTAAAAATAACGTAACATGACTGTCAATATGCAGTAATTGTTTTGTGAGTGTTACTGAGTGTTGCTGTCATCAAGGATTTGATTATCATTATTTCTTTCAATCAGGTTCGTATTTGTAGGATGTGTTGTGTTTAAGTTACATTCCGTGTTTGTCAATCGTTGTAAAGATAACAGGTTTCATTCATCGATTCGTTTCTTACTGCATCAATAAAGAGCTCGTCTTCTTCTTTATCTGAGACCTGACACACTGCATGCACGGGTTTTTTTTTTTTTACACTGTCTTCCTTTAGTGGGACATTGACTTTTTCCACCGTGTGCTTTGTTTCCGCAGTAGCTGCACTTATGAATATTCTTGTATGTATCAGACGCTTCATATTTTTTTGCTGCCTTTTCAATTGTGTAATTCGGTTTTTGTTCAGCGCTCTTTGGAACTGTTGCTTTTTGTCTGTGCACTACGTCAGTTCACGTGAGCCGCTCGGTGTACATGCATCGAAGTTTCCCAGCTGTGCTGGTGCCATGTCGTGCTATGTCCATGGCTGTATCTAATGTTACCTAAGTCCCGGCACTTAAAACTTTCTCTCGCAGTTTCGCTGAGTTTGTGCCAAACACCACCCTGACCATCTCATCTTCCTCTGCATAAGCACAGTCCTTCAGCCGTGAATATTTAGTGGCAGTGTTTCTACTGGATTGCCGCTGACAGACGGCCTTATATGGGCAGGCACTAAATTACAAACGCCAGCGGCAGCCTGTCTATGAACTTAATTTAAAGTTTAGGTTTACATCGCGCTTTGTTTCCGAAGTAGCAGAACTCATGAATATGGTTGTATATGTCACTCGCTCGCTTCTTATTGTTTCGCTGCCTTCTCAATTATATAATGCATGTTTTCATCAGCGCTTTTTGGGGCTCTTCCTGGTTTTCTACGTACTGCGTGATTACGTAGGAGACGTGATGATGTCACTGGAAACTCCGCCCCCACGGCTTTCCAGCTCATCTCCATTACAGTAAATGGAGAAAAACAGCTTCCAGTTATGACCATTACGCGTAGAATTTCGAAATGAAACCTGCCCAACTTTTTTAAGGAAACTGTAAGGAATGAACCTGCCAAATTTCAGCCTTCCACCCACACGGGAAGTTGGAGAATTAGTGATGAGTCAGTCAGTGAGTGAGTGAGTGAGTGAGTGAGTGAGGGCTTTGCCTTTTATTAGTATAGATATATACACACAATCTTTGGGGTGCGAGCAACTGTTGCTGTTGGTGCCAGAATCCATCAAGGAAGAAAAATGAAAAACATTATTTGTACAAAATCTTAATTTATTTATCCATTCCTAAATAATTAAATGAGCAGGCTATTTCATATCAGTGCAATACGCTGTTTGTTAAAACGGATGACTCCCGCTCTTACGTGCAAGTCTGCGTGGATATTATGAACTATCGTATCTGTTCAAGTTCTATTTAAATTTTAAATAGAAGGAATTTTTATTTAGTCGACAGAAATATCTTTGGTAGGAATGTAAGTTAAATGTAGGCATCATTGCATACATTTTTCTTCACCATACAAATTTAAGATTAAATTCGCCTTACATTTGCATCGAGCAGAAGTCTATTATAGTCTATGGACGAAAAAATAGGTTCCAGTTATGACCATTACGCATAGAATTTCAAAATGAAACCTGCCCAACTTTTGTAAGTAAGCTGTAAGGAATGAGCCTTCCAAATTCCAGCCTTCTACCTACACGGGAAGTTGAAGAATTAATGATGAGTCAGTGAGTCAGTCAGTGAGTGAGTGAGTCAGTGAGGGCTTTGCCTTTTATTAGTATAGATAACATTTCTTTCTTGTCAAATTAAAACCTTAGATTTCTGAATAAGCCAATGCAACTGGCCACTTGCCTGTTTTAACCAAGTTCTCAAAACTGAACAATACTGCACGCATTCAAAAAAAAAAAAACAAAAACACACAATATAGAGAAAATGAAATGGAATGAAGTGCCACAAACCAATCACCTTTTTTTTGCTTGTTTTTTAGTGCATGCTGAGACATTCTAATTGAGAACAGCAGACAGGAAGAAAACAACAGAGGACAGCATGTCAAAGTAAGTTAAAGTAATTAGTATCTTTTACTGTTTCATGTAGGTGGACATTTATTCAAAGCCATAACATGATGAAGCAATTCTGCTTTTAGGAATAAATGCCAAGACAGAGTTGCAATTTTAAAACAACTTTAATTTATTTAAAACATTATGAATACTACTTCTGGTGGTTTTCTCAGTATTTGGGAGAACTCATCCAATCAGTGTTGTCACCACCCAACAACTCTGCAGATGTGTTCCTCCGGCCATTCTTTATGCTGTGAGAAGTCAAGCAAAAGGACACCTTTTGTTGGCTAACTAAAAAGATTACAATACGTAAGCCTTTGAGGCAACTCTGGTCCCTTCTTCAGGCAAGATGTTAAGAAAAAATTATGTTTTTTATTAATGAAATTTTAGAGTTAAAAGTCAAGGAAACATAGGAGAATGGTGAGGCACAGCAGAATTGCTGACTTTTTAAAATTACGAAATAATAAAAAAGTAGAAAATATTTTATAAAAAAAAAACTTTTAAATAAAAAGTGTGCAAAAAAGAAAAAAAAAAACACATTCAAAAGATTATTAACCACACATTGCAAACAAATAGTGGCAGTCACAGGAAACCATGATTAGGCATTTTACGAATCAAACAAGATTAATTACAGTATGAAGGGAATTGTTTCTCTTCACAATATTCAACTAAAGTACCAGGGCTGTGGAGTTGGAGTCGGAGTCGGAGACAATTTTGGGTACCTAGAGTCGGAGTCGGAGTCGGCAAAAAGTTAACCGACTCCGACTCCTACTAAATTTAAATGGGAATTAAAAAAGTAAGTTGAAATGTCCCAATTCACAAACAGTCATAATGAACTACTTCTCTGCTGTAAGAATAAAGCCCAATGCATGCAGTGCATAATGTTACCACAAAACGAACATGTCAAGTAACCATGAAGCATGCTTTTCATTGACTGTATGTGTCACTATATGGGATGTAATGCACAGGTAAGGTGCGGCACCGCTTTCCATTGTGTCGTGTTCCACTGTTACAGGGAACTGTGAACCTAGCCTAAAGCCCCCCATACATTTACAGATGCACTGCCGATTTTTCGGCCGTTCAACGAGTCATCACGCGTCAAACGCCTGAAAAATCATCTGGTGTGTTCTCAGCTCCGTCGGCTCCCCTTCGCTATGTGCTAGTGAAGGGGGCCTAAGGAGCCGAGAACACAGATCTCCCTACCTGTCTCCAGCAGAGGCTCGTTCTGCTGATCAGCTGGCCGGTGAGTGACACAATGCACTAAACTTCCGGCTGGCTGACAGAGGAGACAGCCACTGCAGCAGACAGAGGCATCACATTCCTTTGGATGGGGGCGGTGGTCGAGATTTTCGGCAAGCTGGATCTGCCCGTCCATGTGGACACCCGCAATCTGCGGCCGCCAATCAATTGCCGCGATTGTACACGCACATCGGTCGGTGGCAAAATCGGCCACGACTCGCTGCATATTTGGGGGCCTTAACTCTCGCTGATAATTAGGTAAATGTTTTTTGCAGGACTAGAGACACTTGTATAAGTGAAGGGAATAAACTTAAAACCTGACTATGGGATTCAAACATGATTTAAAGGGAAGCTAAGGTCAGAGGAATATGGAGGCTGCCATATTTATTTTCTTTCCTTTAACTATAACTGTATTCCAAGTTTAATATAGGTTTTCCAGATATTGTTTTTAGTTCATATAGTTAAGCTTTTTTTTTTGTTTTAAAAGTTAAAACTACCAAAGAATGTGGTTTGTATTTTTGAACCAATACATTTCCTGTTCCTGATTTTTATGCCTGCTATTACTATCCAGACACTTGTTTAAAAAAAAAAAAAAAAAACAAAACCTTGTTTTCATTGTGTTTGTCTTTAATCTGGCATTATAGTAGAGTGTTGGCTTCCTAGCCAGTAGTTCTGTGGTGAAATGACATGTATGTTGCCTTCCTTTCCTTCAATGGATGTAGAAAATACATTAGCATAGTATATACATACAGAGGAGTCGGAGTCGGGGAGTTGGAGTCGGAAGATTTAGAAACTGAGGAGTCGGAGCATTTATCTACCGACTCGACAGCCCTGTAAAGTACATGGCATCCTGCTCATTGGAAATGACACAGCATCTAAGGATGCAAAGATTTAACCTTTTTTATTGGAATGCCAAAAACATATCTTACAGTATATTGTAAATAACCACTTGGCCTAGGTTATCAGAACTATGAGTTTTGCACATTTATCTATCCATCCTGTACAACAACTCTTCTCCATTATTAATGCAGCCTATGATAAATGAGTCATCTAAAAATTGCTGATATTATACTGAAAGCCTGTTGTTTAGAGGATAAAGAGAGACGGGACAATTCCCAGTTGTGCTCCAATACAAACCCCCAGGTGATAAGACAGAACGGTGTTGAAGTCACTGGAAAAAATCAAAGAACATTATCCTGACTGCGGTGCTGTCTTTGTCCAAGTGGGTGTAGGCTCTTCAAAAAATGTAGATCAGAGCATCCTCCACACACATATGTGCCTGAAAAACAAACTGCAAAGGATCAAGATGTTCTGAAACCAGGGGCTGCAGCTTTTTCTGGACCAGCCTCTCAATGGTCTTCATGATGTATGATTTAAGAGCAACTAGTCTGAACTCCATGGGAACCACTGGAATTCCCTTTCTTTGGCACCGGGACTAAAAATAATGTTGCAACGAAATCTGCAACTAATGCAACTTTTTCATGAATTAATAAAGAAAAACTACTTCACGTTAGAGGAGGCTGCTATAATGTTATCTTGTTATACAGTATACACTCAGGAACTACATACAGCACATTGTTAACTTGTTAAATGGATATGCATCAGATCTCGGTGGTTTGAAGATGGATTTTATATTGCCTAGGTCAATGGACTTCCTGATCTAAAATGTATTTACTATTTTTCTACCATATCCTACTTTGCCACATGATGTGTGACAAGGACTGAATAACATAAATTAAGAAAACAAGTGGTCCAATGGTGAAAGAAATTCAGTTCTACTCATTGTGTGTTATACAGTTGCTAATATCCAACTTATTAAAGGGATTACCAAAGGTTTAATCATCAGTTTTCATTCAAGTCTTTCTCCTCTCTCTTGGGTTGGACTAGCATCTCTAAACTGGCCTATATGAATTAGTGTAAACTCTAACTAAACTATTAATTTCCCAAAAAATTATCAAAAGCAATGTGAAATTCAATGTAAATATTATACAGTATGTGCCTATCATCATCTAATATTTTAGCAGCAGGACACTACAGACTTGTAAGCAGGAGTGGTTTCTGTAGTCTCCAAAGCATTTAGTATCATCTAAGTATTGCCTGTAGCTACATTCATGTTTCTGATGTTTTCAAAGATAATTCAGGAAAGATATTAAGTGACTTAGCCATTTCATTAACCGCATACTTTTCTACTGTGCTAATAATAAGCTCTTCCTCAATTGGTCACTCTGTTTCTGGTAAAAATACTTAAAAGAACTATATTTTTTTTCTCCAGGTGTTGCTCTTCATTTCTAAATTATTTTAATTAATGGTATCAAGTGTTCATAAGCATTACTGTTAAACCTTTTATTTTCTTTGCAGGTATTAAAGATTTTCCTTAATTATTATATTCCTTGCCTCTAATGTTTGGTATAAAAGTTCATAACACTGCAGTCTCTTTAGTTTATCCCATTACCCTTTAACAGTTACTAGTTCCTAGATCATTGAATTTCATGATATTTAAGGGTTGGGTGTAATGCCAGTTTAGTGAACCTGGATTCTAGCATACAGCATGCTTCACTTTGGCATATCGAAGAACATTAAATTTTCGGTTATTTGGGGAAAAAGGAGGACTCCTTGGTCAAAGTTACTTTTCAGGCTTTTGGACTGTGAATGATCAAGGATTATTATTGTCCTTTCAACATCGATATGCAGAATGAAATTCTAACTTTGATAACTACACTTTTTAACATTAATTATGAATTATTTACCTATGTATATTACAAATATTTTTTTCTGAACTCTTTAAAATAAATTAAAACACTGTAATAACTTCAACTAAAATATGGAAATGCAACTTTAAATGAGCCTTAAAAAACACATTGAACATTAAATAAAGAACAATTGATACTTCCATACTACAACACTTTTTACAAATATAAAGGACTATTGACTACAGAAGAGATGTAGAATGCAACTGTGCATTTATTCTCTTGTTTTGACATCAAAGAACTGTGTGACATAGTAAATGTAAATGAAACTTAAACTTGCAGCTCTGACTGGTTAAATACTTAACACCTAATACAGGATTCCACTAAAAGTATAAAACTTTAAATATTAAGAATATACATTAATTCTTTTCAAGCCACCTTCTAAAGGAATGGTAACAACATCTGCTAAAGTGCTCATTTTAAATCATTTAACAAACAATTCTGAAAATGTATTCAGCAGTGATGGCCCAAATGCTATAAAAACACATATAGCAAAATGCTGAAGAAATGCTACCTTCACCAATGCTTTTGCACAAAGTTTAGCAATATACAACACTATTTAATTTGCACCACAATCGCTCCCTACCATGCCTTTCATATCCATAAACAACCTGCCCACCCACCAAGTCACCCTTGTGTAGGGATGTAATTGTTACCTTACCCATGTGAAAATTAGATGTCTCCAAATTAAAAGTAATAAATAAGCAAACTTTACAGTTAAAAAAAAAATTAGACATGAAAGCATGCAACTGCAACACTGTGCTGCACCCTTTATATGAGCTTGAGTTAAGTATTCACCAAACACTTAACACTAATAAGAAATTTATACAACACAGTATTATGATTCCTTAAACCATGTTTTCAAAACTGGTATCCCTCCTTTCTAATGACATAATGGCCATTGTTTTAAACTTGTTGGCAGTCAAGTCTGTCCAAATCTTTCCAACTTTTAAAGTGTTAAAAAGAAAAAAACAAAAACAACCAAAATATCACTTCTACTTACTTTTCATTTACCAAGTTTGCCCAAAACATAGCCTATAAAACCTTTCTTATTCACAACACAATGTTTTTAAATGATGAGATGATATAGCTCATTTACATATTTGGCTGATGCCTTTATCCAAAGCAACTTACAACATTTATGACACAATTGGTTACATTTCTTTTGGTTTTCCTATTGAAACACAGGCAGGACAAGTGACTTGTTCATGGTCACACAGTGTTAGTAGTGGTATTTGAACCCGCAACCTCAGGATTTGAAGTCCAAAGCCTTAACCATTACACCACACTGCCTGTCATATCTTATTTGTTCATATCATGAATATATGCCATTTTTTCTATGATACTGTGAAAGTCTACTAGGGCTCAAAACAAATGACCAATTTCTCTGAATATATGTAAAAAAAAGTTCACAAGACAAATGTTGCAAAAACTGGAATACGGAGTAGCGTACACTACAGGTATAAGTCACAGTAGTCAAGCCAGCCATAGTACCCACTCCTCCATCCCATGCACATTTTGTGTCAGCCAAGTGTTGTTTTAAAAAAAAATGCCAGACAGTTTCATATGACAAATACTTGAAATTTCCTTTTCAGCATTTTTTATTTTGCATCTGCGATTTTGAGTCTTTTGTCACATAGATTGAGAGCCAGGAATGATAGCTTAGAGCTAAAATCCCCAAATTAATTCCCAAATGCAATGTAGTGAATAAGGACATGGAAGCTTGTTTATAAAACAATTATATGAAAATGTTTGTACACTGAATTTTTAATGGGGTCAAACTAAAATTTATAAAACTTTAAAATGTTGTGAAAGTGTTATGATCAAATTGAAAAGCATTTATATGAACATTTTTTACTGCATGTGTACCAGTAGGATATAACTGGCTCACTTTTTTCCCATCCAAGTCATGAGACTTGCTCCTAACAGAATGAGATTTATACAGAAGCAATAACAAACATATAAAGTGCATTAGATTCAGCTAACAAGCAAATTTAAAAATCTCAAAGCCTAAACAAAAAATGAACATTCAATATACTCGTAGCACTAACACAATGAGAACGGTATTAACATAACGATACAGGTCATCAGAACAGCAATGCAAAAAGACTACTAAGAGCAGGCATTAAGACCCACTTAAATAAAATAAAGCTATTAAAATATATTATGGTGAATTTGCAGTGGAGTACTGCAAAACATCCATGATTTATTTTTCATTATTTCAAATATCACTATGTTAAAATGTAACAGTCGCCTCACCATTTGGACATTATTAATTACTAAGTAGGATTGTGTGTACATTATACAGTATATTGACAGAAATTGTTGAAGAATAAGAAACAATGGTTGCATTTGCTCTACATGAGGCCTTTTCCAACAGTATATTAGGTGTGGAGGACACCTCTTCCTTGTATAGTCCAGGGGAGCAAGCATGGACAGAGAAATACCTCACCCGGAACGCTATATGGCAGTCCCTCTGGGTGGCAGCGGTGCCTCAGACTCCCGCTGGGCTTCATAGGAGATGGAGTTGGATACAGCCCTGCTGGGATCCAGAGGTGCCGGCAGGGGGTGCAGCAGCTGTTCCTGAGCCCGTGTGGGCGGTTCTTCCACCACACCCAGAAGTGCAGCTGGAAGTGGGGCAACAAGCACCTGGAGCACTTCCGGGTGACTTATATAAGGGGCCAGAAGAGACTACTCGGTGACCCAGAGTCAGGAGGAGGGAGACAAAGCTTGCCAAGAGGAGCGGAGAAGAAAAGAAGAGAAAGAGTATTGTGTGTAGTCATTGTGCTTATTGGAAAGGTGTCGTGCCTGTGGGAAATGGGGAAGACATTGACCACAAGCGAAGAAAAAGAAAATAAAACATTTGTGTTTTATCAGTGTGCCTACTGTGTCTGTCTGGGTCAGGTTCAGTGGCTGCTATGCCCTCTATCTTTGTCACAAAGGTTAATGGCTCAGAGGCCATCATCAATTAAAGACAGCAGCTGTATGGACCTCTACTAAGAGCTGCATCTTCATCCTTAAGAAATTTATTGTGTGCAATCACACTATTCTACTGTCAAAATTCTCTCCTTTGCAACTTGGATCTTTCATAAAGAACCTACAGACAGGTAAGAACAATCTCTGCCAATTACTTGTCAAATCTTGTCAGATTTTGACTGTCTTCTTTATTGACCACCATCGTCGCAACCTACAATGCAATATATGTAGACTTTTCAGTAACCTCAGTGAACTGGGTACAAAATAAAATATTTGCTCTAGCTTCTAACTCTTTCATCACCACCTAAAAGTTATTTGGAAAGTAATTATTAATTTTTTTTCTTGTACTTAGGAAATGCAAGTAAATACCAAGTTAACAGAGTTAATCATGAGTGACTGACTGCAGATTACATGCATTATATACTAAAATATGGTGCAATGATTTCATTTTATAAGGAAAGAAGAATGGTGGCCAGGCCAGGAGATGGAAAAGTGAAGGCTTTGAGTTTATGGCGGAGCAGAGCTAAACTAGCGATTCATTCTGAGTCCATTGCTTTTTGTGGTAGAGATGGAGGTAGTGAGCAGAGAAGATTGTGAATGATTGCGACAGGAGCTTTTATAAACCAATTCCATTATTTAGATAACAAATAATGAAGCAGAATTGAAGAAAAAAAAATGCAGAAATGGAAAGCTAGTTTGGAAGCAAAAAGCCACAAGGTAAACCCACGAAAGACCATGGAAATATCTGTAGGCATAGATGCAGGAGGCATGGAAGAAGTGGGTGCAAGGATGTACTGTGTGCAAGGTAAAGATGTTGGTAGATGCTTGATCCAAAGCATGCTTTGTTGAAAGTGGATACATAAAATTTGCAGTAGTGTCAAGGATAGTCTGAAGGTAGCAAGTGCACCCTTTCTTAATAGAAAGTGTGCGAGAGAGATACACAATACTGATGTACTAAATATAAATTAAGATACTGTATCTACAATGGAGTTATTCTAGAGAAAGCAAGGAAGTTCTGATATTTAAGTGCTGAGTGCTGCATGCTGAGTACAGATGGAGGTGTAAGCACAGCAGTAGTCAGGGTATGAGGTTAATGCAAGAAATTCTGGGAGTTTTCACTCATTCTGTCTTTTAAAGTAGTATCTCAGGCACTGAAGGGAAAGTTTCTAAAAGGCATTTGACAAATAGTATACTCTATGGGAGTGGCACATGGCCATTCAAGTTTTAGATTTTAAATATTTTATTTAAAAAACTGTTGTGTGTCATGTTCATTTTTTATTTTGCACTGTAAAATTTGAGAGAATATTACATATACAGTATAAGCAGATCTTCAAACATTTATCTTCAGTAGTAAAGATACCATTTATTGTTTATTTGTGAAATTACCTGCAAAACAACAGAACTATGAGTGTTACTGGTGAAAAAACGTGTATTGCCAGTCTTTGAAGCCTGAAGATGGGAAGAAACACCCATATCGCCACTCCCAAGGGAAACTTTCATATGAGGATCGTCCTCTTCCACTAAAGATCTGAAAGAAAAATAATAATAATAACAGTACTAATAAATAAAGATAATTCAAGGGTGAAGGAAAAAGTCATAAAACATTAACTGTGCAAGGAAATATATAAACTATACTCAAATAATATATATGGCCTTTATTTTTACTCATTTTTTTTTTACTATTTTAAACAATAAAAATTCATTAACATTAGTAGAATGTCAAATCATTACAAATGGACTTGGAGATAATAATTTCTTACATCACACTATAGTTTTATCAACTATTTTTAACAATTAAAAATACCCAAAATTTTCAAAGGTTTGCCCATTAGATGCTTTGTAAAGGTAACAATGCATAAAAATCAAAATATCTAATAAAACCAAATTTTAAAATTAACGATGAACATTTTGGAAAAAAAAAAAAATCAATATACACTAAAAGCAATCAACAAAATACATACTTTGATTTGGCTGAACATGGTGTAATTCAGTTAAAATCTGTGCACAGCACACATCTGTCTGAGCCAATATACATGGCAAAAAGTTTCCTTATTTGTCAGATAGCTTGAAATATACAGTTACTCCTAATCCTCTAATGGCATTATCAGGAGTAACACAAGATGGAACAAGATTAGCATTATCATTGCCATTTTTGTTCCACTTTTCCTGGTGAGGGTGGCAGTAGTAACAGGCTGAGCTGGTCTGACAAGAGCTATTCTGCAGAAAGGAAAGTGAGAACCTTAGATGATAGGTAGGCAACGATAGCTCTTTGGATACACGTGGATATTCAAAATCATGTAAAAATGACAATTCCTCTATGTCAGAACTGGCCATAATGTTATAATAATTCAAACTGTGTGTGTGTGAGGTGCACCAGCTCTTTTAGTTTTTTGCTGTTTACATTCTTGGCTCAATGCATCATGCACAGTTGTATTCACTGAGTGCTGTGAATGTTTAAATAATGTGCTCAGTTTTTAAAATGGAAAGTTTAATTGTTTGTATGTTTATAGTTTAAGCAGATTGTGCTTTAGTATTATTGTGACCTGGCTGAAGATCAGGCCCCATTTTTATGAGTAAGTGGAATGGGTTCACAAATTTCCTACAACTTTAAATTAATAGTTTAAACATTGCTTTAAACAAACCGATAAGGATAATAACACACAGATAAAATTATAGGAAAAACTCCACATATGTTATTTGATTTAACAGGTGGTTCCATCTCATGGACCTTATAATCAAGCAATACACATACAACTGCTCATATTGTTATACCTCTTGTAAGTTCCAAAATTTTAAAAGTCTAATAAAACACATCTTTTGGCAAGGATAAACATGAACTTCATACTCAGAGCTCAGAAATCAATAATTTATTGTTTCAAGATATTTGCCCAAGGAGGTCCAGTATAGAAATTATACATACTGTACTGCAAAATCTATACATACAATCACTTCTTTTACACTACTCTTTTTCATCACCACATCCACAGCTTTCCTTGAGTGTGGTAGCTACTTCTAAAGTTTCTCCGTAATTAATCCCTGGTTCTCGGGTTTCCTCATGGAAAGCACAGAAAGCATCACACAGTTGATAGGGCTTTAGACTACATTAGGGATGCTCCGATCTATCGGCTGCTGATCGAAATGGGCCTATTTTCACTAAAAAAAAAAAAAAAAACTTGTTCGGTGATCAGTTAAAAAGGCAGATCACAAAGCCAATATTTTCAGCCTCTGCTTTTGTAAGCTTTATGGTAATTTAGCTGCAGTGCACCTTTATGCAATGTACTAGGGTAGTTGAGCCAGGACATGTCATTTTGTTTTCTTTTGCAGCAAACTTCCTGCAGTGTAAACAAAGAGCAGTGAGTGGAAGTTTGATCAGTGAAAAGAGACGATTATTATATTAGCTTTTATGTTAAAGAAAGTAGAGTAATAAACTGGAAAAAAAAATAATCAAAGTCATCCTGTGCAACTAGATAAACAGCAGGAAAAGCTAGTTTAATGGATTCAGACATTTTTATTTTGTCCTTTAAATTAAAACAGACACCGCTTGAGTTTGTAGAGTGAACTCGTTTAAAATGCAGCAGTGTATACTTTTTAATTGAAAAACGAAAAAATAAAGACGAGTTTGAAACTGCTGCTTAGTAAACCATATGCTTTTTTTCAAGATTTGTACTGTGTTTATTATTTGTTGCTGCATGCCATACAGCACATGATTTGGTAAGAAACAAGTACTACATACAAGTAATCCATATTTTATAATTACACCACAAGAATTATGAATGTCTACTTGATACACTGAAGAAAAAACCCATCTGTATAAATATAGTAAATATATATTTTAACAGCAAAAGCTGTAAAGCAATTAATGTATCTAAAATGATTAAAATGTATAAGTGCATGTATGTTTAAATTTAGGCAGTATTTAATTGCCAATATGAATTAATTGATTGTGTGAGGATAGATTGATAGTTTTCACTATTTTTCCAACAATTTTTTTTAATTAAGCCTTGTTTCAGATAGGTACATTACAGAAAAAAAACAAAATTTGACAGTCTGTAATTATGAGAAGCATGTTATTTTCTTTTATGCCATACCACTAATGGTGGACTGAATGATAACGTGCAGTGAATACACTTGATTTATAGTTTTCATACTCTTTCTCTGCATGTTTAGCATTCATTTGCTCAGAGATTGATGCACTTGCTGCTTCCTAAGAAGCTCTTCTTTTCTCCACCCTAGCGACCCGCTTCTTCTCTTTTTTTGTCTGCATCTTTTCACATTAAACCTGATTAAGTCAGTGTTTGTGTTGCAATTACTTGGTACGTTTTTCTTAATTTTTCACTTAAGCTGGCACTTAAGTGTTCAATCAACCTCAAGAATGATTTAAGATATGAAGAGGTAGAGGAAGTGACGGCAAAGGTGGTAGCAATGATACCCTCTACCTATCTGCCTCAAGAATGATTTAAGATATTGGAGAGGTAGGGGAAGTGACGGCAAAGGTGGGAGGTAATGAGAATGGCGCTCATACGCATGCACCACACAGCCAACCTGCTGCTTGATGACGAGAGTTGATTATACAATAAAATGAAATAAAAATAAAAAGAGTAATAAAAATCATCACCCCGAAAGCAGACAGTAGAGGTCACGTAGTAACAAAGTTTCAGTCAATAGGTCAAACAGTTTGTGAGCTATAGGGGATTTAAAATCCTGGACACACAAACGAATAGCCATGGTTGCGTATTATAGAAGAAGATGTACTATGCATACATTTTTTGTACATATTAGTTCAAGTATGTATTTTAAGGAAATGTTATTTTATTTACTATTTTATAGTTACAAACTTTTCAAATCAGGCTGATCCACTCAATTTGTCAACCTTTCACAAGCTACTTTAAAAAATAAATTGAACAGTGCTAGCAAAATGTTTATGTTGCTGTTAAAAAAAGCATTGGTTATCTAAAAATATAATGAGGAAGAAATACTTAAAGATCATTAGGATGTAACATTTAGTACATGCAGTAACTCCATTTATAAAGCACAAATAGGCTCACCATGCCTCAAGTTATATATAGATGGGCACTGGCGTCCCATCTTTTAAACACTAGGACCAGAAAGGCACCTATCAAATTAGGGATAAGGGGGTTTTGGAGAAGGGGGGACTGTAGGAAGAGGGCAGGGTGTGTGGACTAAAGTAACAAGTGCATTTAATGTGTTTAATTAATTATAAACAATTTTTTATGGGTTTCACCTATGCATTACTGGTATGTGAAATGCCCCAGTTCCACATTTCTCTTCGATAGGGCCGTCAAATTTTAGAAACGTTGGATTAAAATACTGCTATTAAAAATAAGTATTTGAATATATTCAAATGTAGCTTACATTTTCTAAGTGCCACTACATATATGTTTGTACTTAATGTTTCTTTAAATGCATTATTATTATTTTTACTTTTTATTCCTCATTACAGTGGATCTGCAAAGCATGCAGTACTTATGACTCATGCACTGTGCAGCCTTCACTTGAAAAACCACACCCTTCACATAAAGAAAATTTTCTTTGCATGGAAAGTGACATGATCAAAGAGCAGGGATGTCAAATTGAATATCATTATTTAAATTTAATTCAAACCCACAAGTAAATTTTTTTCAATCCACAGCTGGCATAGGAAACTATTCATTTTTATAACTCAGGTTGCACATTGTCATTGCATAGTAATCTACGAAATAACAGGTGGAAATTCTCATTTTCTGAAAGACTTATTTTGCCAGCATGTGTGTAATTGTGTGACTTTTTCTCACTTGAATGCTCTTCTTAATTTCACTTATAAAGCATGTTTTTAATTACATTTAAAAATCCACATTTGCACTCTTGCATTTCAATGTACTATATTTGTAAAAATATTCCATCCATTTTCAAATTTAAATCTTTAGTACAATAATGACAGAACTGTACTGTCACTCTTATAGGTTTATCTTTTCTTATGTATGGTCCAATTTATTTAATGATAGTTTAATATGTAATGAAGGGTTTTTTTTAAATCTTTTGTTTATTACCTCAATCTTTTATTTGCCAACACCTTGATCATTAACTGTAAATAAACAACATGTTTTCTTTAGACATACTGTTTCTACAATAATTTGATACAGTAAGCAAAACATAAGCGAATCACAAAGATGACCAGCTATGAATGCTTCAGACACTGAAGGAATGTTTTCAGAGATAAGTGGTATGCTTTAACCACTTTAAAAATTTTGTTCCCTTCCCTGCCTGTTTCTGTGATCACTACAAAAAAGATTCCATGTGGTATCTATCCACAATGCTATTATATCAACTCAGTCATACAAAAATATTTAAGCTGGCATTAATATCTGCTGGAGATTTGAATGACAATGTGTGAAGTTTCTAATTGAGATGGAGAAGTTTCTAATGGTTTCTAAAGTCTTTTACATACAATATATAGCGATTCCTTCAACTTTGTTTTTTGAAGGTTTTGATGATGTCAGCAGCAGTTCTAGAGATTACCATTACACCTCTGGCAAGTACACAAGTGAATTTTTATGGTATTCTAAAATTTAGAAAGTACTATGCCTGAATTTTTCTTTTCTGTAAGTATTACTATTGTTTGGTGTTCCATCAAGGCCAGCTTTAGGCTTCTTTTGTTTTTAGTCATTGTGATGCACCAAAGAGAAAACAACTAAAACAAATTACTTGTCAGCAGATTACATTGCTTAAAGTCCCCTGAAACTAGTCATTGCACGTACACACAGAAACTATTTTTATTTCAAAATATTGTAACTTGCACAAAGCGAAATAAAAGCTGGTAGTGGGAAGATTGCCTCATAAGCAAGTCCAATTTCAGATAATTATGCATACAGCAAAAAATATTAACTTTGACTTAATGTTCCCTCTAATTACAGATGGCACTATATATACAGTATTTACAAATGTCTGACCAATATTTACCGTATATAAAGTATTTTAATGAGATACTAAGTTACACAGCAATGCCCATGATGCAACAGATGTCAGTTTATAAACAGGTTTTATTTAACTGTCATTTTTTTCCACTTTTTTTGAGTGTGCAAAAGTTACTATAACATTATTATATTTATTTTCAGCTCATTTTAAATTAATCAAATTTATAACTAAATATGAGAACACTAGAAATTGAACTCCTTTTTCATCACACTCCATACTAACTCTGATAAACCCAACACCCACCCAAACAGTGTGAAACTAAGGAGATACTGTTAACATAAGATGGAAACTGGTATTCTTCCCCAGAATTCTGTTGATATGCATTCCGTTTCAAAATACGCAAGTCCCTTGCCAGCATTTTTTTCACTATGAAAATTATGTTAAAAGTCCAGCCTTTGAAAACATTGAGCTGCTTTTCATTGTCAAACTTTACTTGAATACATTAGGGCAAGACACAGCAGGAAACTGTCCCTCTAATCTATCTAAAAATGTAATTACCCAGAAAGTGCTGCACTATTATGTATTACTCAATTCATAACAAATACAACAATTTCACCATTGTTACTAATTCACAATTACACAAACTTGCTACAGCGCATTGTCGAAATAGCTAGAACAAAATAATTTCTTTAAAATGTTTTACATATTCATTAAAAAAAAATTATAACAGGTGCAAAAGACTGGGTACCTGAACTAGTATATCATAAAAACTGCACCTAATTTCATATTATTTAAAGTACTACAAATTTGAAGAAAGTATATTTTATGCCTAGCAATGCTCTTGGCAAACCTAATTAATATTGTTTTTTCCACATTAATGCCACCGCAATAAATCAGCAACAGCTGTGTTCAAAAATACATAAAAGAAAATATAAAGGATATATGAAAAGTGTTGCCCACAACTATGCAAAATTACCCAGACCCAACATTGATAGATCATATTGTGTATAGCATTTTAAAATATTTTGGGTGGGTAGGTGAAAGAATGTTCAAATATGGATGTATTATCTGTAGAAGATATTTTAAAATTTCAAAATCTGGTTGTGAGCCTGACACTGTTTGTTGTGAAAACCCCTCAGGTCTCTAAAACAGACAATAAATACCTTTAAGAAATTCATAATCCATAATTCAAGTATGAAGCTTGTAGAAAACATAAAATGCCATCTCTCTTTAAAGGAAGCTTTAGTACCTTTGCCATGGTATTAAGAGTAACACCAACTGTTAAAAATGACAAATTAGTACTTCAAATGTTTCAACAGAAACACTGAATGATTTTCAAGAAGAAGAAATTCAGAGTTTCAGAAGAAGAAATTATTTAAAATGAGAAGCAAATACTGAACAAACCGAATAAACATTTTACCAAAATACTTACAAAAGAAGAAATAAATTAATTGGCTTGGGCAGGTAAAAAACTTTGAATTTACAGATTTTAAAGGAGAATCTACAAGGGCAGTGTGAAAGAAATTTAATTGTGTCTGTACCTACTGATATGAATAAACTAGTTTAGCAAGTTACATGAAACTAACCATTAGGAATCCTGGCTAGTAATTAACTGAGACTTTCAAGCTGCTCTGGCCACTATTAACTCATATTAACAAAGGCTACTTTTCATAAATAAAAATCGTGACTAACACATGATCTGCTACAGTATATTCTACAACTGTTCTACGTATCTGTACTTTTCTGTCTTTGGGTCTGATTACAGGTTTTAAAAATATGCATGGCAAAGATGAAATTAAACTGCAAATTATGATATTAAACACATACACACAACAACAACAACAACAGCAAGTGCTAAGGGTTAATCAACACTTCTTAAAAAACTATGTGCAGATCTTGCCTTAAAAAAAGACCTTATCAAATCTACAATTATGCTAATCTCTTGCACTGTACGTTTAGATTCATCAGGTTGACAGATGATGGAATACTGCAATACAGAACTAAAGAATATCAGGTGTTTTTTTCCTTTTTCATCTTTAAGGCCATGTCACATTTTTCCAGTGGTTTTCAATAACAAATTTCATTTGCAGTCTGAACTCCTTAGCAGCTCTGACTAAGCAGTCTGTGACTCATCCTGACAAAATCAAACAGGCTTGATTTTGCTTAAGTTGGAGCATGCTCTGCACATTCAAGAGCTGACAACCACTGAATGCTCAACTGGAAGTACAAGTAGCCAGCAATGTGAGTCAGAGCAAAAAACAAGCCATGAGGTAAAAGAAATTGCTTGTACAGCTTAGAGACTGGATTGTGTCAAAGTACAGATCCATGAAGGCTACAAAAAATCCTGAAGCAGTGAAGATTCCCAAGAGCATGGCTAACTTCATAATTCTTAAATGGAAGACCTTGAGAACTACTTCAACTCTTGGCCAAACTGAGTAATCATGGGACATGGGTGATGGTAAGAGAGATGATAAAGGACCCAACGGTCATTCTGGATGAGCTTCAGAGAACCCATGTGTAGATGGGAGAAAACTGCAAAAGGACAACCATTAAAGTACAACTCCACAGAAGCCTTTCCTCAGGAAAAAGACATGGAAATATTTTTGGAGTTTGCAAAATGGCACCTAAAGGTTACTCACAGTCTGAGTGTCAAGATTCTTTAGGTGGAACAAACCAAGATTCACATTACGGCAACAGGAAACCTGCACAATACCGTTACAATGGTTAAGTATGAAAGTGGAGGCATCATCCTGTGGTGCTGTTTTTTAGTGGAAGGGATAAGGTAAAGCCAAACTGAGCATAGAATAAAGATTTACGTAATGAAAAGCTGCTCTAGAGCACTTTGGATTGGGCCAAAGGTTCACCTTCCAATAGGATAATGGACCTGAGCACAGAGCAAAGACAACACAGGAGTGGTTTAGGAACAATGCTGGAAATATCCTTGAGTTGCCTAGACTTGAACACATTGAACATCTAGATAAAGACCTGAAAATAGCTTTTCACCATTCAACCTGACACAGCTTGACAGATAAGCAAAGAATGGCAGAAAATCTCTAAATCCAGGAGTGCAAAAGCTTATATCATCGTACCTAAGAAGACTCCAGGTGGGAATCACTGACAAAGGTGCTTTAACTAAGCAATGAGGATGTAAAGCTGTATGCCCATATGATATTTAATTTTTTTTTTTTTAATTCTAAAATCCTGTTTTCACCTTGTCATTTTGCACTATTAAGTGGTGCTTCCTAAGGAAAAACAATACATTAAAATGATTTTAGTACAAGGCTTCAACAAGGTAAAAAGAGAAAAAGTAAAGAGGTCAGAATACTTCTTGAATCCACTATATCAGGCATCACCAAATGGCGGACCTCGGTCCAGATCCGGACCGAGTGGTGGTTCTGTCCGGACCCGTGACCAGTCTGGTAAATTCACGACATTAAATAATTTTCATGGAGCATTATTTTGGACGGTCGTGTCTATTGATAGCAGGCGCTGCTACTCCAATTAATACGACAATAGCTTCACTCAGTTGAGCCAATAAAATCGTTAGTTTACAACAGCAGAGAGGAAGAGGGTTAAGTTGAGAGACAACATAGCTTGCTCCAAAAGGCGGAAAGTAGATGATGAAAATCGTTGTTTTAAAGATGAATGGACGGAGAAATATATGTTCATTCTTCCGGCGAGCAGTTCAAAACCGGTGTGCCTCATATGCTCCGAAAACGTGGCATTAATTAAAAACGGCAACGTGAAGCGCCACTACGAAACAAAGCACAGCTCTTTTGAGCAAAGTTATCCCCTGACGTCCGAGCTGAGGGCACGCAAAATAACCGAACTGCAAGCCCAGTATGACAGATCTACCCGACTCCTCACACATACATTTACAACCCTGAGAGTGTGTTCCCTGGTCTAACCAAAGTAGCACTCCACACCTTGACTATGTTTGGATCAACTTACAGCTGTGAGTCAGCTTT
>JANRMT010062789.1:41545448-41573767 GCA_026402145.1 Polypterus bichir lapradei | reverse complement strand
CAACACTCATATCAATGACAAAACAATTACATTAACAATCATGTTACATTATTTTTTAAATATTTCCTTCTCTTTTTCATACCTTCTTTAACACACTACTTCTCCGCTGCGAAGCGCGGGTATTCTGCTAGTAATAAAATATAGTCTATCAGTTATTAAACAGTAAAACATTAACGTTTTAAGAAGTACAGGTACATTGAGCACTACTGGAGTGGTTGCGGGTAAACTACATTTTAAAGACTGTGTAAAAAAACAGGTAAGTAGTACTAACAGCAGCTAAAATGTATATGGATCGTCTCTCGGTCGTAGATCCCTTTTGAAAGGCGCTACACGACGGCTGTGGTATAGAAATTACATTTTCTATGTGAACGTTCAAATTTCTGCCTCTGGTAATGTGCCTTACCGGCATTACTAGCAATTAAACAAAATAAATTTAGTGTCCTGTACAGTGCTAAGAGAGAAAGGCTTTGGTTTGGGATAAAAGGAAAAAAGGTGTAAAGAAAGGAAACTTGCCTTTTTGTTTTATATTGTATAGAGAGATGTCTTCGCTGATGTTATGATCGCCTTTTGGGGACAGTCGCGGTGGGTCTTGTGTAGACTGGTGAGACGTCCCTGCCATTAATCGGCTGTGATGGCACTGTCAGTCCTCCACTCGTGTGCGTGTCTTCATAATCCGAGCTGACGACCTCATAATCGTATACGTGCAAAAGAAAGTGCGAATCGCCTTAATATTAGTTTGCCGAGGTGTAGAAAAGGGGTCCCGTGTTTGCACTTGTCTGGGATATAGGTCAGGGGGAGGATGAAAAAAAATTAAAAGTGCTCACTTTGACTTAAGGCAGAAGCGCAGTCAGCGTCTCAAAGGCCGGCACAGCTATGCGCGCACGCCGGCTGCTCGACTTTTGCAGGGCAGGAGACACCACTTTTTGCAGACACGTTCACGTGATCAAAAGTCTCTGCGCTCTTTGGAGGTCATACATCAGAGCTCAGGTCGGAGCGAAATGAACTGAATGAAATGAGGTGAATGGGAGGGGAGATGATGACGCTACTCCCCCGCCCGCCTTAACTGTCAATCTCTCCACAAACACAGTCTATCGGATCTCAACTCTCCTTTATCTAAATCAGTAAAGGAGAGAGGACTAAACAGTAAGGAAACAGAACAGCAAGACCGCGTGAAGTGCGGAGCTGAGCTCGGAGCAAAATGAAGTGAATGAAATGAGGTCAATAGTTGTCCAGGAGAAAAGCAATCTTGCCTCAAATCAATGGCAACGTTTTGTAGGGTGTGTCCCTGAGACTTATTAATTGTCATCGCGAAGCAGAGCCTTACTGGAAATTGGAGGCATTTAAATTGAAATGGGAGATCAGAGGGTATAATGGGGATGCGAAGAATACATTCAGCGTGTGTATTAACTTGTGGATTTTTCTGTGAGTATTTGGTTGCAGCGTGACAAACTTGCTTCCGCAAGACCGCGTTAGCTGTGGAGCTCAGCTCGGAGCGAAATGAAGTGAATGAAATGAGGTGAACGGGAGGGCAGATGATGACGTGACCCCCCCACCTTAACTGTCAGTCCCTCCACAAACACAGTCTGTCGGAATTTGCATAAGCACAGTCCTTCACCAGCAATTTTAACTTAGTTACAAAGTGATGAAAACTCTCGTTTATACCCTGCGTCCTCTCATTAAACTTGTATCTCACAAATATAGTATTAGTCGTGAGCATGACAAACGCCAGCGGCAGCCTGTCTATGAACTTAATTTAAACTTTAGGTTTACAGCGTGCTTTGTTTCCGAAGTAGCTGCACTCATGAATATGCCTGTATGCGTCAGTCGCTTCATATTCTTTTCCTACCTTCTCAATTGTGTAATGCGTTTTTTGAACAGGTTTGATTCATCGAAGTGATCACTCGTACTGCGTTCAGTCAGTTCACGTGAGCCGATCTCTTCTGTCATCTTGCGATGTCCACGGCTTTATTTAATGTTAGCTAGGACCCAGCACTTAAAAGTTTCTCGCTACAGCAAGTTTAACTGTGTTACAAAGTGATCCAAAGTCTCATTTATACCTCGTGTCTTCTCATTAAACTTGTATCTTGCGAATTTGGTATTTGTCGTAGGCATGACAAACGGCAGTGGAAGCGTGTCTATAAACTTAATTTAAAACTTACGGTTTACACAGTCCTTTGTTTCCGCAGTAGCTGCACTTATGAATATGTTTGTATGCGTCACTCGCTTCTTATTGTTTCGCTGCCTTCTCAATTGTATAATGCGTGTTTTCTTCAGCACTCTTTGGAGCTCTTCCTTGTTTTCTATGTACTGCGTTCACAGTCAGTTCAGGTGATTACGTGGGAGGCGTGATGATGTGACACGCAACTCCGTCTCCCACGGCCATCGAGCTGAAGTCTATTATAGTATATGGACAAAAAATAGGTTGCAGTTATGACCATTACGCGTAGAATTTCGAAATGAAACCTG
The DNA here is from genome assembly GCA_026402145.1 of Polypterus bichir lapradei. Classification (NCBI taxonomy): domain Eukaryota; kingdom Metazoa; phylum Chordata; class Cladistia; order Polypteriformes; family Polypteridae; genus Polypterus; species Polypterus bichir. The sequence goes on along the minus strand of JANRMT010062789.1, from coordinate 41,571,301 downwards.
CCCAACTTTTGTAAGTAAGCTGTTATGAATGAGCCTGCCAAATTTCAGTCTTCTACCTACACGGGAAGTTGGAGAATTAGTGATGAGTGAGTCAGTCAGTGAGTGAGTGAGTGAGTGAGTGAGTTAGTCAGTGAGGGCTTTGCCTTTTATTAGTATAGATGGTGATGGACAGGTTGACAGACGAGATTAGACAGGAGTCTCCGTGGACTATGATGTTTGTTGATGACATTGTGATCTGTAGCGATAGTAGGGAGCAGGTTGAGGAGACCCTGGAGAGGTGGAGATATGCTCTAGAGAGGAGAGGAATGAAGGTCAGTAGAAACAAGACAGAATACATGTGTGTAAATTAGAGGGCGGTCAGTGGAATGGTAAGGGTGCAGGGAGTTGAATTGGCGAAGGTGGACTTCGTTTTGCATTTAGTTTCACAATAAATCTCAATATATATACAGTCATTCCTCACCTATCAAGGGGGATACATTCCAGAGCCCCCTGCAAAAGGTGAAAATCTGCAAAGTAAAAACCATATGTTTATATGGTTATTTTTATATATTTTAAGCCCTTATAAACTCTTCCACATTCTTATAAACATTTCCTGCAAAGTTATACAGCATAAACCCTTTGTATTCTCTTAGATATTAGTTAAGATTCATTGAAATTATATGTAAATAAACTGTTTATATACAGTAAAACCTAAATATTATAGATATCGAGCGTCTCCGATATCACATATTTACATGTTATGTTACAGCCATTATGATAGACAGGCCACCTGCAATAAATACGTGCAATGCAAGAAAAATTGTATACAGTAAAATGTGTGTACAGTGACATTAAACATACGTACATGTACTAAGTACTGTACATAGAAAATTAATTATGGTTACTCACCAACAATGATACGACGACAACAATGACACGACGTTCAATAATGAACAGTTTAATTTTACTGCACAACAAAGGAGAGCATTACAGCTCTTCTAAAGGAGCCTCTTCAGGAGACTGTGTAGCAACGCCATTGTTCTTGTTCCGACAGTCTTCAATCCAGTAGATTCCATCCTGACTACCGCCTTATTACATCCACTTACTACTCATTTTGCACAGAGACATTTGTGCTTGACTATGCACAAAGATAAACACAAAAGTTAACTTTTTACACAGCGAAACCTGTTGATGCTGAATGAGCAAGATGAGACTTCCTGGTTAACGCAGCAGAATCGAATCCCATCGCTGAGCCAATCAGCACACGGGAACTTAACTGCGTGCTCTGATTGGGTAGATTCTCAGCCATCCGGCAATAGCGTCCCTTGTATGAAATCAACTGGGCAAACCAACTGAGGAAGCATGTACCAGCAGTAAAAAGACCCATTGTCCAAGCAGAAACCCACAAAGCAGCAAAAATCCGTGCTATATATTTAGATATGCTTACATTTAAAATCCGCGATAGAGTGAAGCCGCGAAAGTCGAAGTGCGATATAGCGAGGGATTACTGTATTTGGGCCAAACAAAAGCACAGAAGAATTTAAACATCTATATAGTTTTAATGTTTATGCCATTACTTTTTATTGATAATAAGCTTAACATTTTCATTTTTCCCATCAATAATATTATTTATTCTTTTGTCCAATGTTTCAAGGGTATATTCTATTCTGGGAGTACTGGAGGGAGAAAAAATGTGCTTTACCTAACAAACAGCAATTTGAACATATAAAAGGTTTTACTCTGTTTTAATTGCTACATCTGGTGACAAGAAAAAAACATAACTATGACTATACATGACAGACCAAATTTAACATCTTTTTCTATTTTAAAGCACAACATTTTGCCAAAAAGGAATTCAGAACCCAAATGGTATCCATTTGTATGCACTTGACATTGTATGCTAAAATAAAGAAAGAATATATAATAAAGAAAATATACACACCTATAAAATGTAATTAGGTGTTTTCAACATCTTTAAACTCTACTGAAAACATAATTAATACAATTAAAATTGCCAGTGATTCTTAAACATCTCCAGATTTAGAGATGCATCTTGGGACATGAAAAAATACCAACATTAATACCACAATGTGCATTTCTGGCAGATATCCCGGAGCCACAATAAAGGACATACAAAGCAGCTCAGTAGAAACCACTCTGCATGTCCTTTCTGTTTTTAAAATTTCTTTTACAGTTCAACATCACCTAGCTTCTATAAAAAATTCTCTAAACTGATCAGAGAAGACGTGTTTTAATGAGATTATAGCTAGAAAGTACAACTAACTAACAGAAGTCAGTCAGTCATTGTCCAACCCACTATATCCTAACACAGGGTCACAGGGGATATGCTGGAGCCAATCCTAGCCAGCACAGGGCGCAAGGCAGGAACAAATCCCGGGCAGGGCGCCAGCCCACTGCAGGACACACACACACACACACACACACACACACAAGGGACAATTTAGGATCGCCAATGCACCTAACCTGCATGTCTTTGGACTGTGGAAAGAAACTGGAGCACCCAGAAGAAACCCACGCAGACACAGGAAGCGAACCCTGGTCTCCTTGCTGCGAGGCAGCAGCGCTACCACTGCACCACCATGTTGGCCTATAAGTGGTCTGGTAACTGCTTCCCTCTGCTTCACAGAGCAGTGCAGAGAATTGTGGCACCACACAAAGACAGTAACTGCTGTGGTATGTAGTGATCATTTTATCCAGAGTTGGAAGGAGAATTTTTTTTTTAAACTTATATAGTATCCTGGGGTGGTTTGTCATGTATTGGGTACAGCAACGCGCTGTATCAGTGCATGCTCCCAAGCTCCTCCTCCTCCTCCTCTTCCTCTCCTCCTAGGTAGGGTGACCAGATTCTCCCAGATCTAGTTTAGAATGGGACATGTCTGTATTTTCCAGTTCTCTTTCAAATATTATATAATGCTAATATTAGATAATATTCCCCATCTTTCATTGACATTAATGTTCTTCAGCTCCATAAAAAATGAACAAAGCCAGCCAAGCCACCCAGCTCGTTTGTAATAATACTACTACTAAGGAGAGTTAGAAGAGAAGAAAAAAAACATCTAAGGAAGACAGTAACCACAACCTAAAATGTTATAATCAAAATTTATCCACAAGGTTACTGAGACAAAGCCCTCACTGACTCATCACCAATTTCCATATAGGTGGGAAGCTGAAATTTTGCATGCTCATACCTTGCAGTGTACTTACAAAAGTTAGGTATGTTTCATGTCCTATTGCAACACCCAAGGGGGGAAACGGGTGTACCCCCTAAACTGTATATATAGATAGGGGAAACCCCTCCTCACTATTTCTGTGACTTCCAATATACGTAGGAAGCCCAAATTTTCCATGCTCATCCTTTTGCACTGTACTTACAAACATTAAGTATGTTTCAATTTGCACCGTGCCCCGTAACGAACTTTCAAAAATAATGTCTTCTTTTTGGCTGTTTTCACCATTATACCATAAGGAACTTTCATAACTGACCTCTCCATTTGGCAGTTTCATTCCTTATTTCTGTTAACAGACAATTTATTTCACGGCAGAGACGCACAAGGGCCGCCCATGGTCCCCCTTCCTTTTTCTGCACAGCCGCTGTCCGTACACCTACCACGTGGTTGGCTCCCTGCTTAAATATATTAACAACATCCCGCGCTTATGTGCCTCCTCACTCGCTTCTTTACTTTCCTCAGCTGTTCGTCATGCTCACTGCTCCCTTCTTTACTTCACCGCTTCAAGCCTGTTATTGATGGCCTTGCTTCACGTCTTCCTGTTGGTGACTCCTGCCTTTTCGTTTACTCTGAAACTTACAACCACCAAAACTTTGTAACGGCACCAGGCTTCAGATCAAATCTCTGCACATGAACCTCATTGAGGCAACTGGCTCAGGGAGACTGTATTTATTACTCGCATCTCACTCATACCCTCTGACCTCCCATTCTAATTCAAACGCCTCCAATTTCCTGTAAGGGTCTGATTCGCTATGACATTAAATAAGTCACAGGGCCAGACTCTGAAAAAGGTCAGCACTGACTTGACACAAGATTGCTTCTCACATGGCCAACTGTACTTTGCATGCTCAAGAGTAAGCTCACCAGACAGGTTGGTCATTTTACAGCCCAAGGGCAGAACTGCAAACGTCATTTACAAAGAAATCCTTACATCCTAAAAATGTGCATTTCTCATACACAACATTTAAAATCATAAATTAAACTCTTTACATTCATCAAATTCACTGTTAATACTAAAATAAGCCTACAACAATTACATTGACAATCATGTTACGTTATTTTTAAAATGTTTAATTTTCTTTTTCACAACTTCTTTAACACACTACTTCTCTGCTGTGGAGCATGGGTATTTTGCTAGTATACTATATATAAGGCTTTGGTGATATGATCAAAAGATATGTGAATGTCAGACCCTCAAGGAGCTTTGAAGGCATGCTGAAAGTCAACTAGAAAGACAGACGGTATAAAAATGTACAGGAGGTCAGCAAGGTGCCTCAGAATGACATACTCTGTGAATCAGGCTATATGGAAACACACTCGAAAGAGAAAGCACCGGTCAACAGAACTTCTGACAAATGAGAATACTGATTAAAGACACTGAAGGTACAGTGAGCGCAAGAGATAAATACTTTTTAATTTATTCTATAATCTGCCTTTGACTGGGAACGTGACTAGTACTTTATAAAAGCACAACTTAGTGGAAGCGCTGAGTAGCTTCATCCCCCCCAAAAGTAGGTTGTATTTTTCACTTTAAACACAGGATGCACATGTAACTAAAGAGAGCAATTTAGATTAAAAGTGTGTAGCTGCAAACATGGACTTTGCAATCATAAGATGACCAATTGATCAGATCTGCAATCTTACATTTTGCTCATCTGCATATACTGTAGTATAACTTGTTGTTTCAGGATAGCATCCTAATTATCTTTTTAAAGACATTATACTTCACATATTTATTAAACTTAACATGCCAAACTATTTTACAAACATGTACAATTCAAGCCTTTGCATGGACTTATAACAAAACTTGTATCACATTTTCCTGTATCACTGACTGACTACCAATAGTCTGGTTTACATCAGTTTCCTTGTATGCCCTCATATTTTAGAGACATTGAAATGTCAAGAAACACACATTCTGAATAAATACAGCATCATTAAGTTAACATTGACTAAATAAGCTTGAATAAAATGTGTCTGTTCTGCATGATGGTTATTTGATCTGTCAAATATATAGATAGATAATTGTTAAATTGGATAACCTTTAACAATGACATTATTATTCTCCAACAGCTAGTGTTGCCCCTTTTGGCATAAATACATTTTTGTAGGTGTTTCTTATAATTGATGATCAGCCTACCATATCTACTTGGAGAAACTTCTGCCCAATCCTTCTTAAAGCTATGTAATGTTTAAAGCTTTCCTTGCATGTACTATCTGCCATTAATTATCTCACAGCATTGCTACTAGATTAAGATATAAGCTGTGATGGTGAATTCCATAACCACTGGTTTACCACATTTTTAACCATTAGGTGGATTGTTTGAATGCTAGGAGTCACTGACTAGCTGAAAGGTCAGTTTATATTTCAGCTTCAGCTTTCTGACAAATGACCTCACACTCTCCTCAAGTATTCTCTGATATTTACTGTACTTCACCATTGACTGTGCAATAGCAGGCTGATCAGAGCCTAAGACAGAAAAGCATATTTAAATTAAAATGCCTCCATAACCACTCTTTGCAGCTGGTATGAGGTTCTTTCAATCAAAGGCAGGCTTTGGTTTTTGCCAGATATGATATCTGGTATTGTGACATAACAGTTCTACTTTTGCCACATCTGGCTAATGCAACAAATAACCTTACTCTCTCCTTAAGTACTCTCTAATATTTGGTGTACATCACCATTGACTGTGCAATAGCAGGCTGATCAGAGCCTAAGACAGAAAAGCATCTCCACATTAAAATGCCTCCATAACCTCTCTTTGCAGCTGGTATGAGGTTTCTTCTATCAAATACAGTCTTTGGTTTTTGCCAAAAATGATATTTGGTATTGTGCCATAACAGCTAAACCTTTGCCACATCTGCCTAACATATGTTGCTCTAATAATCCAGCTCTTCACCTAAGTGTTGTCAAGCAAACTATAGTTATGCATCTATAATAATCCTTTTCTGCGAGCCCTGGCTTCTTCCTTTCTGACTTTGCCCTTTATATTGCAAAGTTGTGTAGTCCCTTGCAGATCGATGTCTCGTGCACTTTAATAATTACTGAGGTAAGACTTTCCTGTAAATTCTTTGATAAAATCCTAGGAGGATTTGGTCAGCTCTTGGTCTGAATTTGATGGGATGGCCTGGCTTAGACAGATCACCAGTGGTCCTTTGTAGATGATCTCAAGAATTGTAAATCAAATGGCTACAAATTGCTAGGAAACTCCTTTAAAATCAGTCTCACAAAAATCAACAATCTTATGTGGAACTTCGAGAGCAGTTTTGATCTTGGCATAATGTAGATACACATTCAGTTGCTAACACAAAACTAAACCATGGTTTCTGATGTTTACTGTATATACGCAAGTTCCCTCAAATTACTCTCTAATGATGTTCTAATACTCTTTACCTGTCTGGATGCATATGCTTCCATTTCTATTAATTTGGTGCAATGATAAAAGGTAAGAATGTACTAAACTTTTTTACACAAAAAATTGCATTTCTGTTGTGTCAATAGTGCAAATCAGTGAACATGTGATTCTTCAATGTTAATTTTTAATTAGATCACTTTTAATGGGTAGTATAGTTGAAATGCTGATCAAATATTTTTTTGTCTAAAAATATAAAAAGAACAAATCTTTTCATGGGGTGTGCCAACTTGTTCACACCACTGTACCACCAGAGAAAAATTCTTATGCCATACAATATAGTTGAGCCTTAGGCTCAGTGTTAATATTTTGAGGATGTATGACACATGAGGATGTAATATTAGGAAACTGGAAATTCATTTGAGCAGAGTCAAATAAGGTTAGGCAAGCACTCAAGATAAGCAGTGGTCAACAAACACTTACGGGAACTCAAGAACACTTTAAAAGAGATTAAGACTAGAGAATAGCATCCAAAGCAAAAGTTAAAAAGATTATTACTTTTTTCAGGCATTATTAATTAACAAATGACTGCAGATATTGACTTATAAAATGTCAAGTTTAAAAAGCATTTACATGTTAACACACTGTTACATAGTGCTGCCATTGTGTCATTTATATACTGTGCAAGACAACATGTAGACACCATCAAACAGAAAAAGAAGAGTTCAGGTCAGGTCAGGTTGGGAAGCATGCACTGGAACAGTGCATTGACGCACCTACCACACAACAAAACAGCTCAGGATCCTGGTTGGCAACCCCTGCTAGGCAGACACACAGTCCAGTCCGACCCCTCCAGAAATGAACATCCATCTGTCACAACCACATGGCCATAGTGCCATAAGGAACGTTCCCTCACAATGCAGGTAATGTGTCTTATTCGGTACTCCGTGAGTAACCGCTTATTTGACAAAGTCAAACCAACCGTACCCAAGGATTTTCCAGAGAGACACGTGCCAAAGGAGCCCAGTCTTTGTCACAGATAACTGGGTAGTGTCCATGTCTAACAACCATATAACAAAACAGGAAGCACCAGGACTCTGAAGACTTAGACCTTTGTCTTTTTGCAAAGATATGGGGAGTGTTACACACCCCTTTCCAGTGACCTCATGACCCTCCATGCTCTCCCAATTCATTTACTGACTTCATAGAAAGAGCCGCCAGAGACATAAAAGTCACTTCTGAGGTAAGTAAATGTCTCAACATGGTCGACACTTTCTCCATGGACAGACACAGTGCTGATGGCTGTGCCCAAGAAGTCATTAAAGGCCTGGATCTTGGTTTTTATCTAGGACACTTGCAAGCCCAGGCACCTAAACTCCTCACTCAGTCTCTCGAGAGTCCCGATCAGAGCCTCCATTGACTCCTCACAACATCTTCAGCAAAGTCAAGATCGGTGAAGAAAGATTCACCAACAGATGCCCCCCAGTCGCTGGACACCATGACCCTGCCCAACATCTACTCCATTCACGCACTGAAAAGAGTACAAGCAAAAACACACCCATGTCAAACCCCAGAAACGACTGGAAAGACGCAGAGGTTCTGCCTCCATTCAGCACAGCACTCACAGTACCAGTATATAGGCCAGCCATGATATCCAGCAACTTCGTCTCAGGAGGTTCTACGGGACAGCTTGATCAACGGAGTTGAACATTTACAAAAATTGACAAAAGGCTGGAAAGAAACTCTGCCGATATTCGCTCCACGGGAACCCTCAGGATGCGGCTGATGGTAGACTTTTTAGGTGTAAAACCAGACTGCTCTGGTCGCTGGTAGTTGAGTAAGTGATCACCGAATCTATTGAGGATGGCCGTAGCAAGAACCTTACCTGGCACTGAGGGCAGTGTTATGCCCCTGTAGCTGCTGCAACCCAGGCGATCACCCTTGTCTTTCCAGATATGGATGACAAGTCCCATTTTCCAGTCATCTGGGATGACGCCAGTCTCCCAAGTGGAAACTAAGATTGCTTGCAATACAAGGATGACAGCCTTACCACCAACCTGGAGAAGTTCACCCCAGATACCACAGACTCCTGCTGCCTTCTCTACTTTTAGCTGGTTCACCACCTGTGCAATCTCAGTGAGACCGTGTGGTTCACAGCTAATTGGAGGATCAGACTCAAGAACCATGGACCCAGTGATGTCCAACATCCTAGCTAGAGGATCAGCTTAAACAGCTGCTCAAAGTAGCCAGCCCAGAAGGTCACAATTACCGTGTCATCCATAACGACCGTTCCATCACCTGCCCTGACTGCAACTCTCCGAGGAACAGATTTGGATTTGCATAATGCATCAATTCCTCTGTAAGCAGGATGTAGGAATCTGAAAAAGAACATCACTGTATAAAAACGTTTCAAGCTTGCTGCATACTTTCACAGTATTTGGCCATTATTTTCCAATGAAATGTTAGCTACATAAGATATGGCACTTAACGAAAAGCACAGAAACCATGGCATGTACTATGTTCTTCTACTACTCAGCCACAAAAAAGTTGTGCCGTACCTATTAAAGATCAATTTTTGGATTATGTCGAACATTTGTAATAAAATAAAGGTAATGCAACTTGGGAAAAAGTAATGAGGGAGGGGATGAGGTTCACTTTACCAATGTTATTTTTTTTAAATCTCCATTAAGCACAGTGTTAATTGGAGCCATGTCCTGTAATAAAGAATATGGTATAACTTCTGTTAAATAAATTTGCATTCAACAGCCTGCTGTATACAGACATCCGTTATAGCATAAATTTGTAATGATTATACAGTATGTGTCATGGACTTCACATCACTGGGCCTTGGTAAAGCTTGTTTAGCTTTCCTACTGGACCATGTAGTCCAATTTTAGATAGTCATATAAATTCTTTGTGTTTGAGTGAAGTAGTGCAAGAGTCTCTGTATACAGTACCATTTATACAGTATGGTTTTTGATTAACATCATCACTAATGAAAACAAAATAACTCCAAATTGTGGACAATTATCTTTATTTTAGTACTAAAACTAAAAAAAAATCTAAAATGTATCAATGATCTAGGCTCAATTTTGCTTATACTTCTGTTTTTGGTGGCTGCCACAAACAGAGGAGGCCATGCTGAATGCATTTTTAGGAGTCTGATCCCTAAAAACATGTTTTAAAAAGTTTGAATGCGTTTCTCTTCTGATTAGTCACTTGATGCAAGTGCTTGAAACATGAAACTTGGTGAATGTATATGTAATTGATTCAACCCTCATATGCTGTTTAAAGCACTCTGTAACCAGGAAACCTGAATCTGTGGCACAACAGGAGTACTAAATGGAATGCAGTAACCACCTCTTTTTGTGAATACTATATGGCAGAGCCATAATCATAATTGTGACTAATATGCGATTAATTGTGCAGCCCCACAATTTAATCTAATTTGGGTTGCACAGGGATAGAAGGAAAAAGCCCTGTACAGGGCACCAGTTCATTGCAAGGATCACTCGCTCACACACCCACAATAGGACTGATTTGGAATTGGCAAATAACCTAATCTGCATACCTTTGGAAATATGAGAGAAAAACTGGACTACATGGTGGAAAAACAATGCAGAAAGGGGAAAACATTAGCTGAGTTAAAGAGTTAGCAGCACTACCCATTGTGTTACCCAAAATAAAAGTGTTAATGCATAAACTAAATGAAACATAAATATTAACTTAAATTGAAATTGCTTGGCAGTTTCAGCTTCATTTTCAGAGGGTACACATCTGTACAAGACATCAACTTTTTTTTTTTTTTTTATATTTCACTCCAGACAGCCATTTTTTTTTAGATTTGCAGTTAAAGGGTTATAGGATTTGTGGAATACTTGATTATTTTCTTGAATGCACACTTTTTTGCAATTTTAATTGATCCTTTTACAAACCAAAAATATACTTTTAAGTTTAATGCTTACATATACTAAATTTGAAGTTTACTTTCTTTTGTTTATAAAGGTCATTTGCAATACTAAACAAAGTACTGAAATAAATAAGTGCAAACTCAACTGTGATGAACCAGGAGATTAAGAAAATAAACAGATTTCTTAATGTTTAGTTTCAAACAAAAGTGTTCAGCATACAAAAAATGTATGTTTTTTGGAATTATGTACAAATGGTGGTTCAATTTATATGACTGTCAACTAACCTCGTTTAATCTAAGTCTATGAAATGTACTTGTGTGTATTCTCATTATCTCCACTATGATTAAAATTGGGGAGAAACCTAAAATAGCCTAAATGCAAAAGGATTTTATCTAAATATAATAATCTTAAATCTTTTTTAATTCTGGACCACAAGAGACTAGAGCTTCCTGACATCAAGCCTATTCAGCATCAGGCACAAGGTGGGAACCAATCATGGAAGGAGTACTTTAAAAAGTGACTGATTAAATAAAGTACTTTGAAACTCTACATCATTCTATATTAACAGTTACTGTTGTCCAATATATATTAGTTATGCAAAGCTAACAATTTCCTTCTTAAAGTCAGTTGTAACCCCAAGAGATATGCAGCAACACACTGAAATTGTAACACTTAAGGTTCACTGTCAGATGTTCAGCAGATTTGTGAAAACCCATGAAACAACATAATAATGCCTTCTTTTTTATATTTTAAGCAGAAATATTTTTTAAAGAAAATGCTACCACAGACTGAGTTTAACTCAAGGTAGAATAAAACTGCAAACAAGAATTTTACGTTTCATCATCTATTAACACAAATGTTTTCAATACGTACTATGCAGCAAACGTGTTATTAATTAGCATGTTTTCCCTCCAAAACTATGAACTATATTAAAAACGGCATTTAGGCCTACTCTAGTTACTATAAAAATTAATTTAAAACAGAACTTAATTAGTTAAAACCCTATGGAACTGATCCAATTAAAGTATTATCGAAGAGTTTTATAGCACTGATGCTTTAGCTTGCTCATTACGGAATATACTACAAGAAAGTTTAGGATATGAACATATAACCTAGAAAAATATTTAACTAAGGCTGAAGTGGCAAATATTAAGAGACTGAAATAGTCCAAGCTAAATGCATTATTAGAACATAAAGATTTTAAAAACAGCAAAAATTACAAGTCCAAATTAATTATGACTCAAGATATTTATTTAATGTGTGCAAGAAAAACAAAATTAAATTTGTACCTATTGTTGTAAATTCAATAAAACCAAAAAAAAACAAACTCTTTGTTAAATTACGAAAGATTTAAATATATAAATTCAAATATATGTATATAAATTCAAATATATATTTGTTATAACTTATTTTATAGACTTGCTGTCAAACAGAGCAATCTTAACTCATAAAGTTTAAGAGATTGTCAAATAAGTTTTTTGTAATTAAAAAAACTGCATGCATTCTTAAGGTATTTAATTACTAAATTCCTTCTCATCATACAAACTGAAACCATAGGGCGTAAAATAAATAAGAAAATGCAGATTGCATGCTTCCTTTACTATTGTTAAACATTACTGGCAAAGCTTTCCATAATAAAGAATTTAAAAGTAAACTCAACATTAAGAATTTGAATGAGGTATAGCCATGATATCATAAAACTGACCCACCCCTACCTATAACTGTTGGTGGGAAGGAGCAAAGTCCTCCTGCAATGACCTAATGATGTCTGTAGTAAAAAAAAAAATTATGAAAATACTAAACATATTCTGAACCAACTCATTGCTTTCGCAAAAGCACATATACATTTTGCTTCAATTTTAAAAGGATTCTGAAATAGTACATTACAAATAAATGTATTTGTTGCAACTGCTTGTTAACCTCCAAACAATGATCCCACCCATTCTTACAAATGTGCAAACAAAACTTCTCAACATGAAGGAAAAAAAAGGAATGGTGCACCTTTTGCATTGTTATTAGTTGCTCTTGGTACCTATCAATGTCTAGTAAAAAAAAAAAATCATTTCAACAGAAGCGGCCCTTTTTTAAAAATAAAACTCATTACAGCTGTGAAATAGGTCAGAATGATATATTAAATAGCTCAGTGGAAATTTCTAGTACTACTGCAAAACCATGCTAATGTCTGGATAATCTTGACAAAAATAAAATTTAAGAACCTATTATTAATGATATTTTATAAACTAAAACATACTAAAAAGTGTTACAATAAAGTGTTTATCCAAATAAAGTAAATTGTTATATTTTAAAAGGTAAGAATAAAAAAAAATTGAAAAAGGTTTCTTCCTTCCTTAATATTAAATAAAGGCAAAAGCGCTAAGCTCCATACATACTCCTTTTTAAAAGTAAATATGAATATTAAGTTTATGACTGTTTATGACTGCACATGATTCATGAATTAGATATAGTCTCTTGATATGAAAAAAATCACGCACAACCACTTAAAATCAGAGGGAAATAAAATAATTACAGTAGATTTGTTTATATGATATAAATGATTTACTTTATAATAATACATCAGTAGTAATATATAATAAAGATCAAATTAATCATGTGGATAAAATGCCAACCACTAGAGTAACATTAATATGGCATAAAAAAAGGAAATGTCACTATTCTGGCTCTATATTAAATCCAGTAATTCAGTAATTATATATTCTCCTTTCCTGCAAATCAATAAATAAGTGTTTAACTCGCCTCAATAAATTTTAAATTTGTGTTTAGATCTATTCCCTCAATAAACTTATTAAGTATAAAATCTAATAAAGCACTATATACCAAGTAGTAAATAGTAGTAAATAGTTCATAATGTTTTCATGCTCAAGTATTATTCAAGGATAGATTAGAAATCACTGCAACAAGTACAACGAGAAAAAAATTTACAAATCACGAAATAAAGCCTGAAGTGCATTATTATCTTCAAAACAGTTGTATCACTGTAACAATATTTCAGAAACTACAAAAATGTTATATTACCTACCTTAATTTTTGTCTTTAATACAAAAATATATTGGAGATAATAAAAACACACAAGACAACCTGAATTAAGATACAGACATAAGCTGTTAAAATTCCAGAATTTTAAGTATACTAAAATGTGTGCATAATCCTATTAAACATTGATAACAGAATACAAGCAGAAAAGAACTATTATTGAATCAACAACACTAACAGACAGACCCTGACAATAAAAAGAGCCACATCCACAAACAGGTATAGCTGAAGTGCAAATACTAAATATTACACACTATGTTTGACATGGCCAAAAATATTTTCATCCTTGATTACACACTGGCAGTTTTATTTTGATATCTTAAAAGTTTAATATTATCCAATCTCTCTGAAAATTTTCTACAATCACTATTAACCTGAAAGATGCATAATAAAATATATCTATTCATGGCTGTTCTCTAAGATAACAGGCAATATTGCAAACTAATATTTTTTTTCCTCACTCATTTGTAACATGATAATCAACAAACACCTGAAACAGAGTACTGCATAAAACAGTATAATTCATAATGGTCTATGCATAAATACTGTTACATGTATTTAAAAGCACAGTCAACATATACAGTAGAAACAGCCATCTACAGCCAATCAGAGACCACAAACCAATACCACATAAAAATAATTCACTCCACCGTAACATGCTAGAAATAATATGCATTATTTTTACTTACATGTATGCTGGTGACAGTGGAGATGACCTAGATGTTTTAAGCACAGGAACTGGGAATTTCCAGTTAGCTGGAGAGCCGGTTTTCCATTTCAATGGCATGTTGTCACCACAGTACTACAATAACAGCAAAGAGCATTTCCATAACAGACTTCCAGCTACGACTTCCATCCCACACTGAACTGAACTGATGACGGTTGCTGCTAAGGACAAGCTAATGATTCTGCCAATGCTCTTTAGCCAATGTTTCCACTTTGCCTGTTTGGTAAAATAGAGCTGTGAGGCGTCTACTTTATATATTAAGAAAAGCCTTCTGTACCCTAAAGCAGAATGATGATTTTATCCTACTAACTCAACAATAGTGCCACCTTGTTAAAGGAGCGTTGACTGCAGTACATATTAAGGGAGATGAGAGAAGAGGAAAAAAAAAAAAAAAAAAAAAACACACACACAACACTGCACTGAGCTATGCACAATGCAGCTTTATTTACACAAGAAAGGGGATTTACATAATGAAACACAAACAAGCTTTATTAAATAAAAAAAATAAAAAAACCTATATTGGGATATTATTTAAGAACAGAAACAAGATCATTAACCCTTGCAACTTCATATTGTTTCTAATACCACTATTATTCTTTTAATACTAGAAAAGAAAGCACAGGCATTACAAAAAGGTGCATGTGGATTCATACAATTTAAACATACCTACTCAGAATACACTTGTCATCCTCTGAACATTCTTCTTTTGAGCTACAACAATATAAATGAGATATAAATCTCAGCATAGCCTTGGGGCACAAGCTAATAAGAGGCCAAGAAATGAATGCAGCAGCCCGATTTCCTTTTCCTCTAGCTCCATCCAAAACAAAAACATTAGTGCCATAATGGAAAGAGCTCATTTCCACAATTACAGTCCATCCCATCCATAGTGCACAGAGTCAAAATACAAGTCTGAAATGATGCAATTTCCTGCATTCTGCTTCTCTTTTTTTAAAGGAATTCACTTCCCTATTGCCCTTTTCCAACCATGATGTTAGGTAATCCTCATGCATTTTACAACAAGCTGCAGTAACAAGGATCTCTCCCAATCCCCCTAAACACCAGCCCCTCCCCCTCACTCACTCACTCTACCTCTCCCTCTGTCTGTGCCTTCCTGCAGTAAAAAACATGCAGCAGCGAATGAGTACAATACAACCAATGAAAGCATGGTCAATTTATTCACTACCCTTAGTTCAAAGCCACTTGGGAGTCTACATAAACAGAGATGTAAAGGAGCGATGTGAGGAATATGATCCCTTACATTTAAAACACTGGACAATCAACCAATAAAATAAAAAAATTAGGCTCAATGTCACACAAAGAAACATAATTGCATTTTCTTATGAGTCAACACAAAAGATGAACCAACAACATTAATATGTAAAAGTTTAAAAATCGATCTATATTTATAGGTTTTTCATGTTTGAACTACCATATAATAATACTGCTTGTCTTCATTTTCAAATTCGAAATGTATGCTGTACTATTTTAAAGTTCACTGTTATCTAGATGGGTAAGATTCTTACACAATGGTGGACAAGTGCATAAATAAGAAATGAATAAATGCTATGCTAAAGCCGCAGGTCATTAAATTCTTCACATATGAACTTGATTAATAAAATTATCAGATACATAGTGGATATTTGTCATTTATTGATCACTGTATTAAAACACAATGAAAAAAAAATAGTAACATGTTATTTTTTAAACAATTTTACAAACTCAGGTATGTATAAATAAAAAAATATATATATAGTTATTGAATGAACAATACTTTCACAGACTGCTCCATTTCCCAGAACAAAATAAGCACCCAAGAAACCAACAGATGTCTTATCTGTAAGAGTATGCGGCCAAATGGCTGCTAAGGAAGACATGCCCTAGATGGACACCTGCATAACCCCTGAGAAAGGCTCACTTCAAGAAATCAAACATAAAAGCAACAGGACTTTTCCTTCTGGAATAAAGGAAGGCTAGAGAATAGGAAAGACTGTTATCTATGACCACTGACAGTCTCAGAACTAATTGTGAGCATGCTCTAGGCAGTGCAATATTTGTGTTGACTGTCATTCCAATTTCACTGTGCATATTGAGCATAATGGTATGCATTGATCGGACGTGTGGAATTCACTTAAATTGCTTCCACAAAGATGAATATTAAGGGGCTGAGAACTTTGACATGATGAGAAAGCACCAAAAAAGG
This sequence comes from Polypterus bichir lapradei, assembly GCA_026402145.1. NCBI lineage: Eukaryota > Metazoa > Chordata > Cladistia > Polypteriformes > Polypteridae > Polypterus > Polypterus bichir. Next base: position 41,554,829 of record JANRMT010062789.1, on the reverse strand, counting down.
TGAAATGCTATATTGGTCCAACAAACTTGAACATCATGTATGTAGAAAGCTGATGTACCGGTGTTATGGGGGTACAATATGCATCTTTTAATCTTCAACAAATAGCCATTTTTCAAGGTAATATGAAAACTATACTGAAATTGTTTCAAAATAAACTGAGGTAAGTAACAAGTAACAAAAATAAAAACAGAAACAGTCAAAGGTTCATAAAACTAAAAAGTGAAAATGTCAGACAGCTGAAAGTAGTATAGGAATAAAAAATTAGTTTAAAAAACTGAACTAAAACAACCTTTGTGTCTATAACAAGAATGTATTTTATTGTCAACTTAACTATACTTAAAACTATTATGCCATTAAAAGAAAATAATTTCAATATATGGGAACAACCACAGTTGCTATCTATCTATACTTCCAAAAGCTTTGCCAGATATGAACAATTTGTGTAAAGAGGAAAAGTCAAATGTACTGTGCATAGACCTTTTTGGGAAAACTCTACAAAACAGAAAAAGCAAAAATTAAAGTAGAATACTTTTGCTGCAGTCTGTTAACTGCTACACATTTGTGTTGCATGAAATTTATCTAATATCAGTCAAAGAAAAAATCATAAATAGTACTGTTAAACACCCTTATTCTGAAGTCCTCTTGTTACAAACTGGACTGCCAAGACAAGCTGACATTCTCAAAAACTGTATGGTGTGCATATGTTCAAACCTGTGCTGCAGTTAAGTATTAACAATTAAAAAGAAGAAGAATATATATTACTTGCTGCAAGATAGCGGAGGGGGCTTGAGCAACCAATGTTTGTGGAGAGAACCTCTGCATGTTATGCGCCACAGTTTACCTCTTATTATTTTTAAACGCAACTCAAAATATACAAAACTATAAATGTCTAGTGCCTATATAACTACTTTCATGGTATTATCTCAGTTTAACAGCAAAAAGGCAGGTGTTCAGATAATTCAAAACACACATTATTTGTTTGTAGAGAACATAACTTCATTAAGCAATGAGTGATTACATAAACTATTTCCTTGCTCAAAGAGTATCTTACTCATTTACATTTTTCAGTTTATTTCTGAATTTTTCTCATTCCACACCAATAAACACATTTTTGACTCAGTTGTGAAGCCTGGGGTGATTATAAAATGAAAAGAAAAAAAAAAGTACACACACACACCTGTATGCAATTCTGAAACAAACACAACAAAAAGTGGAAGAGTTGATGCAGCAGAATGAATCTGCATATCCCACATCAGGAAAACATATGGCCATAATTTAACCTTGCACTGATATTACAGAACTCAACGCAATTAAGATAAACTTGGCCATAGGCTGATGGCATTTAAATTATGTGACTGCTAAAAACTAAAAAAAAAATTCTACAAACTTAAATTATAATGGTTTGTAAAAATATATACAAATAAATTAGGATGTTTAATTTTTGCCAAAAACTCTCTCTAAAACATTCTAAATGTTTAGTAAAAAATATCAATGAGGAGCAGAAAGGTAATGTTCACTGCAGCCTTTTATAAAGCATATAAAAATAAACAAATTTTTTAAAAGTGTCTAGGGAAATTAAGGATTCTGTTTTAAACAGAAACATCCATTACAAACAAAGTACAATAGGTGCCACAGGGGATAATTCATCCTTTTCACAATGAAATGGAACAGAGGTTTTCTCAAAATACAATACTGAAAATATGCCAGTAGATGGATAAATATCCAGCAAAACAAAAGAATTTTAAAGTTATTAAAGGATAAGTTTAGAATTTTTTAAGTCACATTTTTTTTTCACAATTATAGTATACATTAATTTTCCATGGAAAACTGTGTTTTAAAATTAAGTATTTTTTATAAATTTAAAAAAATACAATGCGTTTATTTGCATTTGAAAATGTGGTTCAAAAGACATGACCTCAACATAAAGCAAACCAAGACCAATATTTTTTTTCCAAGCTAACAATGTTTGAATATCAATCAATGTATTCAGATTGCACAAATGCTGTAAAACTGTGTATCTGTGCCATTTTTGAGAAAAAAAATAATTGTGAAATTCTGTTATTTTAATAGAAGTCTGTCAGGGTTTCCCACATCATTGCCCGTCTCCCTCCACAGCAGCCTTTCATCCATAGGGGTATGGTTTTCTTCAGCTTGTGATGGTTGCAATTGATATTTTGAATGTTTCTAGCAGTTATGGCAAGATTTTTCTTCAACTTCACTGCCAAGTGCACATAGTACAATGAATTTCTTACTTGCAGGTCTCCTCAGAATAGTGACAATAATGCAATTCCAAAAAAATCTTAACAGCATTCTTAGAATGCAATATATACTGTACATTTATATTAAATATACACATACTTAAGTTCTTATGACTGGCTCTTTAGTAACCTTGTAATCTGTTGATATAAATAGTCTGAGAAACTACTAGTCCACAAATGTGAAAGTATATGTAAAGCAATGCTTGTAGTGGATATACATAGGTGCCAATACCGTATGTGTTAAACTGATGTATTAAAGTGAAGAGTGAGAAGCATGGAGCTTTCCATACTCCCAGAGGAAATTCAGGTGCAACTATTAAAAAGAAATGTTTGTCCCTTGGAGTTTGCAGCAATCAAAGAGCAATGGCCTGGGTAGATCTAACATCTGGGTTTTCTGGGTGTGCATTCAGGCCTTTCTGTCTTGCACCATCCCCACTCCTCAGAGAGTCTCTGCAAGCCGAAGTGAAGGGTAGAACAACTGCGATGTATAAAGGAAAAAACTGAGGTGTTCTAAAGCTTTTGACCGGTAGTGTATATATGTGTGTGTGTGTGTATATATATATATATATATATATATATATATATATATATATATATATTAATTATAGTTAAATCTCTGCATTTTTTCATAATTTTAGTAATGTGCACATTAAATGACTATGAATAAAGATTCCTACAACATTAAAAACATGCTACAGATGTAAATGTTTAGATACTTACATATTCAGGTAGTAGTAGTAAGCTACTATTCAGTAACTAAATACTTAATTTGAAAAAAGTTTTGGAGTTATTTAAAATTTGTTTAATGGCGGCACACATCCTTATGGCCAGAAGAAAGAAATAAAAAAAATAAAAATAAAAAAAAAAAAAAGTACATATTTCTCACAAGTGGGGTCTCCTGGAGTGGTCTGTGCTGAATAATTCCATTTCATACCCATCTTACTACTGGAATCCTTTTCACCAGTGGCAAAATCGCTTAATGTTTGTATGTAGTTTCATGGGTAGAAACATTAATTTCCACTTCTGCTCCATTTCACTGACTGTGAACACCATGCAGCTGGTATAAGATGTCCACTTTGAGAGTTTATTTCTCTTAGAAATCATTTTTCAATGCACAAGAATATGTAGCAATATGGGTTTCTTTATGTTGGGTAAATTTATGTGCAGTTATTTTACAGTATAATATACCTGATCATATTTAATTCATTGTGCCACAACATTATTTTGTTTTGCATATGGGCTCTGCCATGTTATCATTTCGATTAATGGTATGCTGCTCCCAGCTGCCAAAGAATGTGGTTCCAAAAGAGGTAGCATCTTACATCATCGGCACAACCCCTTAAATATGAGTGCAATGATTAATTTGTATCCAAGATTTTGGATAGAAAACTCAAAATGAACATAGTACAAATTACTTTCTTGAATTTCTGGTTTCTGAACTTTCTGCATTTCCAGTGAATTTGAATTCTGATTAGCAAATGGGCATTGGTGAAAAAGGTTTTGTCTTGGTGGTTTTGACTGTATTTTATCTCCAGGTCCTCTACCAGTCTTCGAGCTGAATAGCAGCAATGCAGAATGTGCTTCAAAAATGTAGAAATATTATAATAATATATACATAATTATATAATATATGGTAAATTATACATTTACAATAATATATACATGAATACATTCCTAGAATTCAAAAGTTTGGAACCAGCCATTTCAAGCAGTATTAGTCATTAGAAACACTAGTAATGTCTTGGCTGTATTTTTAGTTCAACTTAGTGCTACACTGATACAAAAAAGGTATGAATTTCTATCAAAACCATGAAAACCTGGAAATTCCAAACTTTTGAACTCTGGTACATAAGGAAATGTACAGGTGCATCTGTATATGAATCTTCTGTGGGAAGGTGTGTATTATCACTCAGTTGGCTAATTATCACTTATACCTTCGAAGGCAGGCTATCATTATTTTGGAAGTGTCAAATGAGCAGTGGCAGGGTACCATTTATATTGCAACATTCAGAATGAAAAGCCACTTGGCACATGTGGATTCCTCCAGAAAAAAAATGATTGTCACAGTATCAAGTCAGGGTCCACACAATCAGTTTTATTTTTTTCTCTTTTACAGATGCAGCAATACTTTAATAAAAGCGTCCTGAATATTTTTAGTAATGTGTCAAACCAGCACACATGCAAGACAGAGACGAATTGTGGGTCACAGACTGTTGAGGTTGGGGTTTTAAACCATTGCAATAAAAGAAATATCAGAATTATAAGTTATTTTCCATTTGCTTTAATAAGGTCTTAGCTTTAAACTTTAGTCAATGACCTCTGGTTTAAGAGTCAGATACAAAACAATAATTTAGGGTACAGGAGAAGCATTTACAAAAAGTACTCCAAGTACACTTGTAGATTAAAGTGCAGAGTAATGGGATAGGAAAAACAATACTATGTTTAAAAGGGGTCTGGCTATAAATTTTACTAATGAAGATAACAATTTATCCATTCAAAATTACGAAAGACTGATTGTGGAAGTTAGTTGTATAGAGTAACATGATACTAAAACAACCTCTTTTATAATCAAATATCAGCTTTTGACTTCGAAAACCACTTTTTTTAAATACATTTGAATTATATTCAAATAGCAACATTCAATTTGACAACCCTATCCCGAAAAATTAAAAAAAGCGTGCAACATATAAAACAGTACATGCCCATGGTTAACACCAAGTAATAACTCAGGATGACTGTTTGGCAATTTTAAATTACAAATCCTAAAAAACAATGCCAATAGCCTTATTAAGAGTGACAATTTAAAACATTACCTATTTTTTTATATAAAAATAACTGTTATAGCTCTTATTATCATATTATCAAATATTGTCATATTATAAAATTCTTGACTGTTTTTGACTAACAAAAATATATGAGACAACCAGAGGTAGCTATCTTTAAGTCATAGTGCAGTCTGTGGTATTTATTAATGCTTAAGATTTTCCCCCCCAAAGAATTGTTTTAGCACCTTACCATAATAGTGGCCCTCATCCCAGCCAATGGAAACCACAGTATCTTCAGCTCTCAAGTTGAACAAAAAAAGTAGCTACTTTTTCTGCCAAGTTTACTCTTCAATTACTGTTGGCAGGTTGCTATTGTTTGTCCTTCCATTGTGATAATGCTTCAGTGCTACTTATTAAAAGGTTCAAACTAGTGTCTCCATTAAACTAGTCTGCTTCATTTTAATTACATTAGATTTGTCTCCAAAGGGAAATTAAATTTTACAGAAGACCAACAAAAAAGCCCTAATTCAAAGCAATGAAACCTTTGCTGGACATCTGCTAACAAAGTACTATCATTAAACTATCAAAAACAATACAGTATGTAGATTGTCTTATATTTTACTCTCAAAACTACAAATTCTTGTAAAATCTATGCAAAGTGAGAAATAAAAAGGTAAGCAAATTTTACAACTATAAAAAAGTCAGACTTGCTTTCAGAATTTTAACATTGTATTTCGAACATATCAACTTTCCACAACACCAGTTAAAACTAGCTTCCCAAGGTTATAAAATACCTTAATATTTCTCATAGTTTTGCCTTTACTTGTACTAAAAACACTGGCACAGAGAACAGTTGTTCTATAAAAAAAGGTTACTTCAACATTATGAGAACAAGCTAAATACTGATTCTATATAACAAAGACAAGCATTGATGATCGGCTCCTAGAGACATTGACATCAGCAACCATCTACACACTGTGCCTGGCTACAATTTACCCTTATATTTTCCTGTACAATGACTATCTTGTTTTCTAGTGACAGTTTCCACAATGTGCGATGCATTTTTAACATTCAAAGACAAATGAAAACTTTACTGCTCAGAAAAGTAGGCTCCTAAGTATAAAAATAAAGTATGTCAAAAAGGTGCAACTGCTTGTTGTATCAGGAAAGGTATCCTTATTCTTCATAAACACTGCTTTTGTGACAGAGTCAATGGATTCTTTTCAAAAAGATACACACAGTAAATATATATATTTATATATATTATTTTAAACTTCCTGGTATTTCTTAGCCCTGTATTAAATTGGGGCAGTCCATAAAAAGTAAAAGAAGGTGACTACAAGGGTACTGACATATTTTATTTCACTGTAACAAAATGTTTAAACACATTGTACCTTGTTATTTAGTTTTTAGTTTTCTTTACTGTGAATAAAGCAATGTATAGGAAAAATTTGTATCTGCTTCTATTTTTTTGACTGCATCTTCAATTCCTGGACAATTTCGGGACTCTTAATTCTACTTTTATATGGAATATCGTTATTCTTGCTTCTTTAATTATTCAAAAAAATTGGAGAGAGTTATTGGTTTTCTAGACTGGTCAACAAGAGAAAAACATGGCACAGGAGAATTAGAAAGTGGAAAGATTTATTTGATCACACTGCACTACAGTTAAAGTATGACAGACACAGGCAGGAAAAGAAACATGACAGACTATGGCATCACTATCAGGATTTTTCTCATTTCAAGAGCAGGCTATTCCCAACACCTTTTCTCACCTTTATATAGTGCACATTTTAAATAAAGTACAATTTTTAAAAAGGAAAAAAGAAGTAATGGATACAGGGACACAGGTTAACTCCTTTTACAAAACTAGAAAAGCGTTAAATTCATCATCCTCAACAATTACTTTTTATCACAGCATCTTTCACAGAGCAAACAATTATAAGGTGCATAATTCCATAGGATATTCTCCCCTGTACAAAAGTGAAATGTACCTCTAAGCCAAATTCTACAGTCTCAAAATGACTGTGTGCAGACTAAACTTATATACTTGCTTCTTTTAAATCCCATTTGTTTTTTAACTGAAGCAACATAGTTTTGAGAATGTTTAATTATTCCTGCAAATACACTCATTTCCTTTTTACTGATTTTAATTCATCAACACTAACAACTGTGGTCATCTCCAATTAACTGGATTTCAGATTTGTCAGTTTGTGTCGCTTTCCTAATGGACAGCGCTCAAAATAGGTACTATAGTACTTACAGTTTCTAAACCATATCATAATCTCAAACAATTGCTCTTTTCTTCATGCAGTCTAGCCTTATTATTTGTGTACTTTGTTAAAGTCCCTTACCCTACAAATTATAATAATTATAATTCTTCTTGCTTAAACAGCCTGTGCGGTCAGTAAAAGAGCTGTTACTCATTAAAAAAGTAGCCACTAAGAAAAATGAAATCATCTTGTCTCTATGTCTCACTACTAGTGAAGTTAAGGTTTGAAGGTTAAACATTTATCCTGGTGCTGAAAGAAAAAATACAATAAATAACTGATGTGGCTTTCCCCTAAGTTTAGTGAGAGGTATGACATTCTAGCTCCTGGTAAACCACACTCTATTTGTCAGGACAGAACTTGCATATGCTGCTGTACATAATTTATTTAGTGTACATAATTTATTTTTATCTTTCCCCCATAGGATGTTACAACAAAATCATACAATTTTAACAACAACCAGGGGCCTCATGTATAAACGGTGCGTACGCACAAAAATGTTGCATAAGAACATTTCCACGTTCAAATTGCGATGTATAAAATCTAAACTTGGTGTAAAGCCACGTACATTTCCACAGCAGCTCATACCCTGGCATACGCAAGTTCTGCGCTTGGTTTTGCAGACTGGCGGCACCCAGCGTCAAAGCAGTGGTACTGTTCCAGTGTGGTTTTCCTTTCTTTTTTAGATCAACATCCCTGACGCAGCTTTATAAATACACTGAAATTAACTGTATATTGTTTATTAGTTTAATGCATCTGATTGTAATTAACCTGTAACAATATAATGGTCCAGGGAATGGTCAAACTATTCTAAATACAATAGCTGCTTCAGCGTTGTTACTCTCACTGCATCTTCTTCTTCTTTTTTCAACTGCTCCCGTTAGGGGTTGCCACAGCGGATCATCTTTTTCCATATTACTCTGACTGCACCACTTGGAGTATTTATATGACCATATCTGAGTGGGGAATCACAGCTGTACAGCAGCTGATCGGAAAGAGAATTATCGCTATACAGCATAAGCACACGCTGCCTCAGCCATGCTGCCTATTTGAACTGCTCTCATGTAGCAAACGCTTCAGAACCTTTCCTGTACAGACATCGCGGTTCAGAAACAGTTTCATCCCAAGAACTATAAATGCACTCAATCAGTCCATCAAGTGCTCCTTGTAGAATGCTTTGTACTTATAAGTACAATCACCTCACTGTAAACTTGCGATATAGTTATAATATTGCACAACCTTAGCCACTTTATAAAGCGCGTATTTACATATGATGATGATATCATTTTTAAGATGAAATGTAGCAAAATATGTTTATTATATTATATAGATAAAACTTTAACTTCATTTAAATCTATACTAATAAAAGGCAAAGCCCTCACTGACTCACTCACTCACTCACTGACTGACTCATCACTAATTCTCCCGTGTGGGTAGAAGGCTGAAATTTGGCAGGCTCATTCCTTACAGCTTACTTACAAAAGTTGGGCAGGTTTCATTTCGAAATTCTATGCATAATGGTCATAACTAGAAGCTATTTTTCTCCATTTACTGTAATGGAGTTCAGCTTGAGGGGCGGAGTTACGTGTGACATCATCACGCCTCTCACGTAATCACGCATTACGTAGAAAACCAGGAAGAACGCGCTGAAGAAAACATGCATTATATAATTAAGAAGGCAGCGAAACAATTAGAAGCGAGCGAGTGACATATAAAACCATATTCAGCGGCTCATGTGAACTGACGCAGTGCGCAGACAAAAAGCAACAGTTCCAAAGAGTGCTGAACAAAAACCGAATTACACTGCTACGCTCAAATAGACAAACCACACGCCGTGGCGCAATAGTAGAGCATTCGCCTGTAGCGCCCACGGCCGAGGTTCGATTCCCGAGAGGGAATGCACTAAGTATGTACGCGCGCTTCACGATTTATTTTAACCTCGCATCCCCTTAGTTTGAGACGTATGAAAACGCATGCGGTTAACGCAGAAAGACAGATCACCTATTGAAGCTTCATGAATAATGGATACTTTATTCGCGATCAATGATTGTTTTGGTAAAGCCATACTCAGTGTATTCATTAGATGAA